>LR749513.1:2369144-2417104 GCA_902729485.2 Mus minutoides | reverse complement strand
AAGGAAAGGTTATCGTTAAATAGTGTTGAATGTCAAGCTGACAAAGGGTGACTAGATTTAGTCAACTTGACACAAACTAGAGTCATGTAAAAGGAGGAACCATGCGCTGAGACTACCTCTGTAAGATAAGGCTGTGGGGACAAACCTGTAGAGCATTTTCTTAGCTTTTGAGGGTGGAGGCCACGCCCACGGTGGGCGGGGCCAGCCTTGGGTGGTGGTCCTGGTTCTATAAGAAAGAGGGCTGAGTAGGTGATCAGAAGCAAGCCAGTAAACCTCACCCTTCCCTGGTCTCCGTATCAGCTCCTGTCCTGTTTTAGTTCCTGTCTTAGCTTTCTTCGATGAACTGAAATCCAGGATAGGTCAGCCAAATAAACTGTGGCTCCTCCCCAAGTTGTTTTGGATGGCGCTGTTTCCTCGGAGCCGCTGGGAAGAGGCTCAAGTGGAGTTCAGTCTTTCAGCCTCCTCTGCAGCCTCAGGCATCTCTCTGCTCTCTGTGCTCTGAGGCCTGAATGGGGGCAGAAGCCCTTCTGGGTGCAGCTGCTTACTAAAGGACACAGCATCGCTGACACCCTGGAGTGGCTCCGACTGAGGACTGATGGGGCCTCATCAGTAAGGGGTAGACATACAAGTAGCTTGTTTTTGTTTTTTGAGTTTGGTGGTCTCTTTTTTTAGACAGGGTCTGTTGTAGCCCAGGCTAGCCTCAACTCTGATCCTCCTGCCTCAACTTTCCAAGTCCTGGGATTAGAGGTGTGAGTCTTTCTGTGGTGCTACGCAGCAAGCACTCTTACCAGCTGAGCCGTCCTCCACCTGGAGTTTTGAAGAGAGGCCGTTGAGGGGGGAACGAGGTCCAGTATGTGGCTATGTATGGGACGCACCGAAGGGCACTCGGGGCTGAGTTTGTTGAGGTTGAAAAAGTGAAGAATAAGCTGAGCAGTGGTGGTGCATGCCTTTAACCTCAGCACAGACACATACACGTTAAGAAAGAGAAGCTAGGTGGTGCGGGGACACACTGTTAATCCAGCAGAGGCAGGTGGATTTCTGAGTTTGAGGCCAGACTGGTCTGCAATGGAATTCCAGAACATCCAAGGTTATACAGAGAAACCCCTTCTTGAAAAAACAAAAATCAAAACAAGACAAGGAAAACAAAAACAAAAAAAAACGAAACAAAACAAACAGCAATGGATGCCCATCTCCTGAGATGCCAACTCCCCCATGCCCAGACCCAAGGAATGGTCTGGGATATGGGGATGGTTTCTCCCAGAGGACAGCTAGGGCTCTCAAGGTGCCAACAGAGGGAGGTCCCAGACAAAACACCGGAGGACTAGAGACATTGTTTACCCGGAGGGAGGGCAGGATTCAGGAGCAGGCAGGGAGGGATGTGTAGTTGCTCAGTGGCGCCCCCTGGCGTTTAGAGCAGTATAGCACGGCCACAGGGACACAGCAAGCTCTGACTGTGTGCTCTTTGTTCCTCTGTCACCGAGGCCTCTTTCTGTCCCTTAGGTTGTACCTGAGTCTGGTCCTGGGGAACGTGAACGTGACACTTCTGAGCAAGCAGGCTAAGTATGTGGAGGTCGTTGCTAAGGGCTGGGTCTCACCCAGGGTTCGCCATCCGCCTCTACCCTGACTTGGGCTGGTGTGGTCTTGGTTTCTGGGTCAAATTCTCCAGGCTGGTCTGTGACCTTCCCCCGCCTCAGACGGTCTTCCCGTGAATGCGTGCGTCCCTCTCCCCACCAGGTTTGCTTATAAAGACGAATATGAGAAATTCAAGCTCTACCTCACCATCATCCTCATCGTCATCTCCTTCACCTGCCGCTTCCTGCTCAACTCCAGGTGAGGGTCTCGGTCTCCGTCTGGGTTGGGACAGTGTCGGGGGCAAGGCTCTCGTATCAGTTCTTTGTACCCCACTCCCCAGGGTGACGGATGCCGCCTTCAACTTCCTGCTGGTCTGGTATTACTGCACGCTGACCATCCGGGAGAGCATCCTCATCAACAATGGTTCCAGGTGCGCATGCGCAGCGGGGCGGGTCGTGCCACGCCTGTGGGGTCTGTTCCGCATCTAATAGAAGCCCTCTTACAGGATCAAAGGCTGGTGGGTTTTCCATCATTATGTGTCCACATTCCTGTCAGGAGTCATGCTGACCTGGTGAGTGACCCAGACCTCAGCTGTCAGGGGAATGGCATGAGGCGGAAGATCTGGACCTTATGCCTCCCTTCCTCTGATTTCTCCCGAAATGTAGGCCAGATGGACTCATGTACCAGAAGTTCCGGAACCAGTTCCTGTCTTTCTCCATGTACCAGAGTGAGTTCCCTTGCTGGGGAGGGGACAGGGGGGGCAGAGAAGCTGCGGCCTGGAGCGGGTCTAACATGACCACCGTGCTGCTTTGTGTCATCTAGGCTTTGTGCAGTTCCTGCAGTATTACTATCAGAGTGGGTGCCTGTACCGCCTGCGAGCCCTGGGCGAGCGACACACGATGGATCTCACCGTAGGTGAGTCAGTTGGCCCTGTTGTGCAGCGGTGGAGAAATGGGGGAGCAGGGCTGTCCTGAGGAAGGTACCCAATCCTTCCAGCCTGGCCACTACCCCCACTTTTTAAATTCCCCCCACAGAGGGCTTTCAGTCTTGGATGTGGAGAGGCCTCACCTTCCTGCTTCCGTTCCTCTTCTTTGGACACGTAAGTCACACCCGGTGTCCTCATCCACCCCTTGGGTGTCCACCTCTGGCTCGAGCCCCACTGAACACCACGCTTACTGAGCAGCCTCTGTCCCTTACAGTTCTGGCAGCTCTTTAACGCACTGACATTGTTTAACTTGGCCCGGGACCCTGAGTGCAAGGAGTGGCAGGTGAGCCAGGGGTCCGGAAGGGATGGATGCGCTGGAGGTCCTATCTAGACCTTGGGACCTCAACCGTTCTGACCATTGGCCTTCCTTCCCCACCCTGCAGGTGCTCATGTGCGGCCTCCCCTTCCTCCTCCTCTTCCTCGGCAATTTCTTCACCACCCTCCGAGTGGTGCATCAGAAGTTCCACAGCCAGCAGCATGGGAACAAGAAGGACTAAGCTGGATCTGATGCCAGCCCCAAAGGGGCTTTCTGACCTGTGTGCCAGCTGGGGCAGCAGGTTGAGGTTACCCTTGTGTGTAGGGGGTTCCCTTCTGTGCCCCCTGGGCTTCGTGGGCTCTGTGGGCCCTGAGGAAGGTCTGGGCCTGGAGCCCAGTTTGCAGGATTTGGGCTCTGGGCTTCAATAAAGGAAGAGAGGCATGGAGATGCCTGATGGACTGTGGATGTGTTCGTCCAAGGCTTGGGGCCCCAGACTCGGCTCCTGGTCTGAGGGGGCGATGTCTAACTGGGGCAGATGCCAAGACTGACCCCATATAAACTCAAACAACACCAGGCAAATACAGAAAACAACTTTATTCCAAGGGCCAGGTTATTTAAAATTATTTACACTCATTCAAAATCACATGTTGGGGCTGCACCCCAGCTCTGTGGAGAGAAGAGCCCCTTCTGTACAGCTGCTGGGGACCTAAGGCACCCATCACCCAAAGGTGGGTCCGGTCCCTCTTGCCATGTGCCCTGGGACTGGGCTGGGCTGCCCAGTACAATGGACCAGGCTCTGCCTAAGGGCCCAGGAGGGCATCACTCAGGCCAGGAGGAATCAGTCCCTGGGCCTCCGTGTCCAGGCCAGGCAGGAACCACCAGAGGTGGAGGTCGGCAGAAGGAAGTTAAGGAAGTGATTATAGGGAGCGAGGGGTGGGGGGGCAGCGGCTCCTAGCTCCATACATCCAGAGAGTAGCGGCCCTTGGTCATCAGCTTCTTAACATAGTCCACAGCCTGGGTGTGCTCCATGGGCCCAAACTCGGCCACGATGTCATAGAATGTGTTCTGCACATCTTTGGCCATATTTCGAGCATCCCTAGGTGGAGAAGAGGGGACAAGAAGGTGTCGTGGAAGGTTGTGGGTGGAGCCACACCATGGGCAGGTCCTCAGCATCCCCTGCCTCCCCTGTCCCTCGTACTCACCCGCAGACATAGATGTGGGCACCACCTTCATGGATCAGTTTCCACAGGTGCTCTTTGTCCCTCTTGAGCAAGTGCTGGACATAGACCTAGGGGAGGGAGTGGCGGTGAGCAGGGTTGGGACCGCACAGCACCACCTTCCTGGGGCGGCCCAGCCCATCCACACAACTGCCCGCCTCACCTTGTGGGCCTGCTCCCGGGAAAAGGCCACATTAAGCTGCGTGAGGACACCGTCCTTGTGGAAGCGTGCCAGATCCTCGTGGTACAGATAGTCCTCGTCCGAGCGCCGGCAGCCATAGTAGAGCAGCGTCTCTCCGACCTCCTTGCCTGGGCAGGGATGCGGCGATGGTGAAGGGGAGCTCTGGCTTGGCCCGGGCTGACCACGACCCAGAGTCCCCACGGCTTACCTTGCTCTCGAAGCCAGGCTCGCTCCTGGATGAAGCCCATGAAGGGGGCAACCCCAGTGCCGGGGCCCACCATGATAACGGGCGTGGTGGACTTGAAAGGCAAGCGGAACTGGGACTTGCGGACGAACATGGGGACCAGGGCCCGGCGGCCGTTCTCTCCTGCTGGTTCCTTGGCCCGAAGCCAGCTGGTGGCCACCCCCTTGTTCACTCGTCCAGACTTCGCTTCATATTCCACAGCCACGGCGCAGATGTGCACGGAGTTGGGGTGGACCTGGAGGAAGGGCTGGTATGAGCGCGTCTTCAACCCCCCTAGAGGCCCTTCCTCGGCGGCCATCGGGCGGCCACCGCCCTCCCTGTCAGGGCTGGTGCCTTTCACCTTAGACGACGAGGCGATGGAGTAGTAGCGGGCCTGCAGCCGCGGTAGGAGCTCGCACAGGTGGTCGATGGGTGGCCGCAGGGATGGGTAGTCTTGGAGAATGGCTAGGATGTGTCTCCGGGCCTCCACCACCCAGCTCAGGTACAGCTCCTGGGGGGACAAGGATAGACGGAAGGGATGGGCATGCAGCCTGGGGGCGGGCATGTGTGTAGTGGGCGGGATGTGGAGATGGGGTGCGCAGGCTCACCTTGCCCTCGCCGGAGGAGGACGCCATCTTGTGCAGGTGTTCCTGCTCCGAGGGCTCTGAGGCGTACTGGGCTAGCTCGTAGAGCACGTTGGTGCGTGGGGGGTTAGTGATGTCCAGGTAGTAGGTGAGGGCCGTGCGGTAGGTGGTGGGGCAGGGGAACGGGTGCTTCTTGTTTGACTCCTCTGCAGCAGGAGATAAATGGGATGGAGATGGAGGCTCGCCCCCTTAGATGCTGCAGGCTTTGTGAGCAGGAATCTGGCACCCCAGCCTGCTCTCATTTGCCTCCCTGACTGTGACAAGGCTCAAACTTTCTGCCAGGCTTGAACTTCAGGCCAGGCAGGAAGTGCCCATGATAGGCTGCCAAGTCTTAGAGGAAGCACAGTGCGTGTGCTCTGGGGGAAGGGGAGTGGCTAGCTTGAACAGAAACCAGCCCCTGGTTCACGTGTTTTGATTGGAAGTCCCTGAGGGCAAAGGCGTGCCAGACTCAGTGGGTACCAGATGCCCGTGTCCACAGTGAAAGGCCCTGGGTTACAGCATCCTCTAGCATCTGTGCATGGGCCCTACCTAGGGGGCGCATTTACGAGTGAGGAAGGAGGCCCAGGAGCAGGGAGCCAGCAGCCCACAGCCACTGAGAGAGTTGGGAACCCCGGGCCTAAGACATAAGACTTGGTTTAGCAGCCCTTGTCTAGGAGGATGTAGTGGCTGGTGGCTTTCCCATGGGAAGCAGGCTGGCTCTGCCTACTGACCGAGGGGGTCTTCTATAACTATGACAGGGGATGGAGAGTAAGCCAGACATACAGATGGTGTCTTGGGACATGGGCCTTTAGCACCCGAAGGCTCAACTTTCAGGCCTAGGTCCTCAATTCTGGAACTTACCATCGAGATTGTTTAGAGACATGATGACATCCAGGTCAGCACCCAGGATCTCCCCAATCTGGTTGACCAGGGTCGAGTCGTTGGCTGGGTACACAGCCACGTGATCTCCAGACTCATACCTAGACGGAAGTGCAAGGTTCAGGAGGAAGCACACAGAGGACTCAGGGCCAGGCTGGTCGCAGGGGAGACTGGAGGCGGTAGATACCTGATCTTAGAGTCTGAGATGTCCAATTCCAGGTGCATTAGATGCCGCTCAGTGCCTTGGTTCAGCTTCCGGTTCGTGGTGACAGCAGCCAGGAATGGATTCTTGGCATCGAAGGGGCTAATGGGAAGAAAGAAGGTCAGTGACTTGCTTGGCACTGGCTTACATAATCCCTGAGAGCAAGAACCGGTGGGGAGGCCTCAGCCTTCCAGGGACATAAAAGAGCCAAGCTGAATACTGCAAGGGCTGTCCCCACCCCATAAGTGTAATGAAATGGGCGAAGCAAAGGGACAGACAGGAGAGCAGACTGGTCCCTAAGAAACCTGAGACCCTCTGCACGCTGCCTACGGGGGCCTGGGCAGTGGCGGGAGCTGCCTAGGTCCTGAGATGGCTGCATGCCATTTGGTTTTCACCCTCATATTCAGGGACCACAGTGTGGCTACGAGTGACAAGTGGAGGAGTCTGGGCCAGCAGGATGGCTGGCTTGACTCCGTGTGACCAGGATGACTAGAGAGGGCTCCAGCGTGACTCTGGGCAGCACCCAGAGGTAGGAAGGGTCAGAGCGGGTGACATGACTTGGACCTTTCTCATGCCCTGCAACCCGCTACAACCTGCTATGCTGCTGAGGATATGCAGCGTGTGCTACCACACCCATGCTTATGCCACACTAGGAATGGAACCCGGGGCCTCACATGTGTTATGGAAGCACTCAGCCAATTGAGCTGCATGCCCAATGGTGGTGGGTTCTAAGGAAGAAATGGGACGTTTTGCCCAATTTTAACATGGCGTGGCTCCTAGGGCCCGAGTGGGGACTAGCACCTGCCCTTTGGGCAGCTTGTATGCTTCCAGACAACAGACACAATAAGGGTGCCCCATTGTGCTCATTCACGTGACTCTGGAGGGGCACACGTCTCCCCACGTCCCTTCCCCCACTCACGGTTTCTGGTTCTCGTAGCTCTTCAGCCGGCCCATCTCACCCGTGTACACCTTGGCTGTGTCCATGTCTTCGTGGACCACGAGCTCGTACTGGCGGATGCTGGGAAGGGAAAAACCAAGGCTGTGGTCAGGGCTGGGAAGAGGGAAGCTTCGGGGTGAGCCAGAGAAAGGGCCTGAGGTAAAGGGGACCTGGGTGGAAAACATGTGACAGCAGGGGACCCCATGGCAGACATAAGAGATGGGCTGAGGTGGACCCCCGAGGGCCTGAGAGGCCAGGCTGGCCATGGAGCACAGATGGGAGGAAAGCCAGTGTCCTGGCGATGCCACATGGATAGTAAGGGAGACCCCCCCTTCAACCCACTCACCTTCGGGGAGCCCCTTCCCCTACAACAAGGGTCTCCCCATCCTATGTCTAAGCTCTTGCCACACATACCACACCTCACTATGTCCCAAGGGCCACTCGGCCCAGGCCCCAGCTGTGGCCTTAACTTGCCTCGACTCCTCCCCAGTGGCTTCCACCCCAAAGAACTCGCACACAGCTGGCCAGAACTGCTCCCTCCAAGTGATGAAATCCTCTTCCAAGCTGGAGGGAGAGAGAGAGGAGAGGGTTGGCCAGGCTAGCCACCAGCCTGCTCTCACCCCTGCTAGGGGTAAGAGGCTGGCCCACATGCCAGGCTAGGACCCACGCAACTGGGGTGTGGCACTTACTTCCCGTCATCATCACCAAGGCCCAACTCAAAGATGCGCTGGGCGCCAAGCTGCTCCAACCGCTGGTCCACATACTTGCCCATGGCGTTGAAGTGCTCATAGGTCTTATTCCCGAGACCAAACACCTGTGTGGACAGCAGAGAGGCTCTGAGGCCAGGACTGCAGCCCATCTGGTGGGATCTGATGTCTTCGGGGTAGACTGTACCCTGCACTGGAAGTCTCTGGCTCTATGGGCCCTGAGAAGAACAGCTGATGGCTGCTTAGGAGACCTGCAGCCTAGAGGTAGCTCCTTTTATAACCAGTCCTAGGTCTCAAACCCGGCTTAGCTAGAGGCTCCAGTCTTCCTTGCTTGGACAAATTATATGTTTTAGCTTTTCATCCTTTAACCAGTGTTCCTGGGGACCAGCTGGTAGGACAGAGGGGACACTCTGGGAGTGGCTTCAGCAGAGGAAGGCTCAGGCCCTCTGCTGGAAGCTACCTGCCCTGTCAATGTGTGGAGGAACAGAGAGGGGCAGTTTGCACAGGAGAATGCTAGGGTTCTGGGGAGCTGCCACAGGCCAGCATGTGCCCACAGGGTTCTGTGAGGACTCACAGCAAACTTGACACCCGTGAGGTCCACGTCAGTCTCCTGCAGCCAATCATAGAAGTCCTGCGCGTTGTCGGTGGGGTCGCCTTCTCCGTATGTGGCCATGCAGAAGACTACCAGGGATTTGTCAATCTCAGGCAGACTGCTCAGGTCGGCCTAGGGAGACAGGTGTCACCACCTCGGCCTGAGCCCACCTCTGAGGAACAGAGCGGCAGGCGGGAAGGCGTGCCAGGAAGCCCTTCAAACCTTTCCCATCAATCTAAAACCAAGTCTGGAGATGGAAGAAGACCCCCATGGCAGGAGTGAGCATTCAGGAGAGGGAGGCTACAAGACAAGGGGCGCCCTACAGGGACATCTATCTCTCCAGATGGGCACTGGGGTGTGTTCGTGCTGCCAGTGACATTACATGGAAGCCCAAGGCCATTCCTAAGCCACCTGCTCCCTCCCTTCCCGGGGCTGTTGGCAGTTTTGTGCACTGTACAGAGCCAGCTGTGTAAGGGGATGGGGTAGGCAGTACCAGAAGAATAAGCCTGCTGAGTTGGTGGACAGTCAGGGGCAATGATGCTCCTGCCCTAGCCCTTAAGGACATGGACGAGGTCTGTCTTATCCTGTACTGGCTTACGAGGAACAGCATGGGCGGGATGGCGTATGGATGGGAAGGGACTCCACTGCCCCTAACTATAGCCTCTCCCAACCCCACCATGACTCTGTCCTCAGCTTTAATGTACGAGTTACTAAGAGCCTCAACATAAGACGGGCTTAGAGCTCTCTGAGATGACACCATCCAACACCTTCCACAGCTGGGGAAGAGGCATCACGGGGTCCCTCAAACTTGAGCAGCGGGGTGGGGCACACTCACCAAGTCATATTCTTCAGGGTCTGCGGACATGCCCCGCATCCCATAGCGGTGAGCATCCTTGGACAGCCGGTTGGCAAATTCCTCAGCGGTTCCCGTCTGGGAGCCATAGAATACAATGATGTTCCTTCCCTGAGGGAAAAGGCAGACACACGGGGTCAGAAGGGGCCAGGAGACACAGCGTAGGCCTGGCAAGTGGAGCCCTCTTAAGGGTCGGTCCTCTCTCTCCTGGCTGCCACAGGTGCTGTGATGGAAGAGGACAGATGTCACCCAAAGAACTCCGGCTGGAGTCAAAGGAATCTCCCGCTCATTTCTCAAGATCACACTCTGACCCAAGGAAAGCACAACCTAACACTGAGTATGAGAAGGGAAGGTGAGGGCTGGAGAGATGGCTCAGAGGTTAAGAGCACTGACTGCTCTTCCAGAGGTCCTGAGTTCAAGCCCCAGCAACCACATGGTGGCTCACAACCATCTGTAATGGGATATAATGGGTCTGAAGGCAGCGACAATATACACACATAAAGTAAATCTTAAAAAAAAAAAAAAAAAAAAAAACCGGAGAAGGTGATGGAAAGCATGGATAGCAGCCCTCCATCTGATAGTGGATGTGATCCTTTGGCACCTGTGGAGGTCCATGATTCCCATTCACAAGATGCCAGAATCTACAGGAGCTAAAGTCTCTCTTGCTGTGGTAAGATGAAGATGTTCTTAGCATCCTGACTTGCTCAGTTCCAGTAGCCCTCAGCCCTCCTGTCAGGACGCTGAGCCCTCTCCTGGGCCCCCCTGGTACCCACCACAGCATGCTCTACTAGAAGCAGAAACAGGAGTCTCACCGTTTTCTTCATTTTTTCCACGAAGCTGCTCTCTTTGACGGGTTGGGCCCTGAAAAACAAGACAGTTGATGGGGACAGATACAGGTGTTGCAGGATGGGTGTGACAGGCTGTGTGACCCTTGACAGTTTGTCAGGGGACAGTCCACCTGTGCTAGGCCCTAGTGGTGACACCAACAGCTGGGAGTGGTATAATCACTCCCTCGAGTGCCTCGATTCACCAGTGCGCTTCCGGCCATCAGTCAGCTGCAGGACAGGGAGAGGCTGGCCTGGTTACGTGCCCATGTTCTCCTTCCAGTGTCTGGCTCCTCTCTCCTCCTCCCTCTCCATCTCCTGTCCCCTTTCTTCCCTTGACTTCATCTCAGGCACACAGAGCGCAAGCTGAAAGATGCTCTAGCTCTAGCCTGAGACAGTGAGCCAATGGGAGAGCCAATGGGAGAAAACTAAGTGTGCTCAGGGGATGTGTGTGTGATGTGGGCCAGGGTGTACGGGGCCAGGGGCTGCGCATGCGCAGAGATAGCCCAGCAATTAAGAGGGTTTGATCCCCAGTCATGAGGATGAGAGTTTGCATCCTGTACCACATGACAAGCTGGCCATCCTGGGCTCCCTCTAGCTTGTATGTGCACACAGCTGCATATACTTACACAGAATATATACACAGAGTTTGGTAAGGTTTCCAGCACTTGAGGTGACTTCTGACCTCTACATTCCTGTATATCATGTGCATGAATATGAATGGCCATCCTCACACAGACACAAATACAAACTCAGGGGAAAGTAAGGACAAGTAAAAGTGGGAGGCCACCTGCAGTGGTGGCACATGCCTTTAATCCCGGCACTTGAGAGGCAGAGGTAGGCAGATCCCTGAGTTCAAGGCCAGCCTGGTCTACAGAGAATTCTAGGATGGCCAGAGCTACACAGAGAAACCGTTTCAGAAAACAAAAAGTGGGAAGCCTGAGTAGACACGGGTGTGACAGAAGGTGTTCTAGAAGAAAACCCAGCTCTTACTTCTCTGGCCAGGTCACTACACCCTTATGAGGGCACAGACTTGGTGACCCCTGACCTGGCCTTCTCTGAGCCTTCCTACCAACCCCTACTGTTCTTCAACACAACATTCCTCAGAGCAACCTTTCCCTGCCTCCCCTAGCATCAAGGTCACTGTCATAACAGGGCACATACATGCACGCAGCGCTTCCCTTCACATAGTCAGTTTGCTCCCCTTGAAGGCTGGCTTTAATAACTTAACGGAAGCTGCCTGGCAATCCACACTCAATTCACGGTTTTCCTACAATGGCCGGTCCAGGTCACCCACTGAGCATCTGGCAGGCAGAGATGGACAGCAGCTCTGGGGACATTTCCCACTCCCTCCCCCTCTGGGTTGAGAAGCCAGCTCCTGTCTGTTCTCAAAAGACAGATGTATCCATAGGAATCCCATCTCCAGCCCCAGAACACAGGGCAGGCCAGGGCTCCATGCCAGCTGCTGAGGGTGGGGATTAGAAGCCATCTCTGGCTTCCAAGGGCCTGTCCTGTCCCTGAGCTGGAGCCCAGGGGAATCACAGCAGGAGAGGAGAGCCACGTCAGAGGCAGAGCTGGCTGCAAACCTAGGCCCTGTCACCACACAGGCATGTGACGGGCATCCCAGCCCTAGTCCCTGAAGGCCTTAGCTACTTCCTGAACTTGACTCTGTAGTGTCTCCTGAGTCCTGCCAGGCACCTGGAACTTGAGTGACACTCAAGGGGACAAAGGTCTTCTTGGAAAGTGAATGGCTATGTGGGCCAGTCTGTGATTTCATCCATAACTGCCCAGCAGCCTAAGGTGGCACAGGGCCATATAGGTGCTAGATCCAGAGCCAGAGAGACACCGAAGGCTGGGCTCCATTCTCAAGAGCTACAACAGCAGGCTCCCAAGGGCCTGGCTCTGAGGCCAGTGTCCTGCTGTGGGAGGAAAGGGCTAAACTCCAGGCCAGCTGGCTCTGGCCATGGTAAGGTGAGGACACTGGACAGGTTTACCTTGACCCTGGGAGAAAAGACCATGACACTGTGCGTTTCGTGTGTGTGTGTGTGTGTGTGTGTGTGTGTGTGTGTGTGAACCTCTGGTGGCCCTCGGGTGCTGTCCACCTTTGTTCAGACAAGGTCTCTCTTACTTGCCTGCAGCTCACCACACTGCTTAAGCTGGCTGGACACCATGCCCCTGGGACCTGCCCACTTGTGCTCTCCCAGCACAGGGTTTAGAAGCCTACCTCAATGCCCAGCTTTTTTTTTTTTTTTTTTTTTTTTTTTCCGAGACAGGGTTTCTCTGTGTAGCTCTGGCTGTCCTGGAACTCATTTTGTAGACCAGGCTGGCCTCGAACTCAGAAATCTGCCTGCCTCTGCCTCCCGAGTGCTGGGATTAAAGGCGTGTGCCACCACGCCCAGCTGGATGCCCAGCTTTTTAATACAGGTTCTGGGGACCAAACTCACGCTTCTGTAGCAAGGACTTAACGGAGCCATTTCCCCATCCACACCTGAACACATCTGAGGCCAACCCTGTCCTTTAATTAGCTCTGCTTTGGCCCTGGGGACAGGAAGGACTGTCCATCTGCGTCCTTACTTATTCGAATCCAGCAGAGGCAGTGGCCTCTGGGCAAACGGAGTCGGAGGACCCTGTGCTGGACAATCACACAATGTCTGTCCTGGGCAGCCCTTCTTGCCTGGGAACAACTCCTAGCCAGCTCTAGGAAGCAGACCTGGTAGCCCCCACCCAGGGGGTTAACTAACAGGAGCCCATTTGACCCTAGCCCAGGGAACTGCCTTTCCCTTTGGCAATGATGGCAGCCACGTGAACCTGGCCCATGGGCTCCCCACACATCTGAACTAGGGCTAGAACTGACCTTCTCAGGACGGGCTCTTCTGGCGGAGATGAGTATGCACACCCCATGGTGCGCCCGTTCCCAGCAGGGATTAAAGAAAAAGGGTCCCGCACTGAGCTCTGCGGCTGCTGGCTGGGAGCCCACAGAAAGGAAGTTCGCTTCTGTCCATTCTTAGTGTGATGGAGTAGGCTGCTTGGACCCAGAGACTCTGAAAGTGCCACCAGATACCCCAGAAGTCCTCTCAGAATTCTTCGGCACCTCTGCCTGCCTCTGTCCCCATGAGCCTGTGAACTCTGCAACATCTGGCAGCTCCAGCGGGGACTCGGACTGAGACTGCAGCCTCCCATGATCCCCTGCGGCTGGGGTAACACCCCCCCCACACACACACACACACCATGGACTGAGGGAAGGCGAGAACCTTTCCACATACACACCCCCACTCAGTCTCCTTGGTAACTGTTTATATCAGAGCCCCGCTCCCCACACCCTCCCCCTTTCCCATTAGGAGAAAAAAAGGATGGAGAACAAAGCTGTCCCAGCCCTGACACAGAGCCCTGTGCAGGTTGCAACAAAAAGCCAGCCTTCACTGCTGCAAGAGCCCCTGGAGGGAACTGGGGAGTCAAAGACACTGGGGCTCTGGCACCCAGGCACATCCTGGCCACTACAGGGAGATAGACTTTCCCTTCCTGTCCTATGCAGTGGGGACAGCAAGCACAAGGTTGCGTGTCTTATGAAACCCCTTTCTTGGTACCCAGGCCCAGACCCCGGAGCGCTGTGCAGGTGGCAGCTGGCCCAAGTTGTGGGAGCCAGATACCACATGGCTCCACAGCAGAGCCTGAAAGGTTCCAATTAGTCCCCCCCAACCCCACCCCCAGCCCTCCACTGGGAGCAGGCGCCTCTGAAGTCAGCTGCAGGCCACCAGAGTGGGCAAGAAGAGAGGAAGGGGAGGGGGGAGCTCTGAGTCACAGGGAGAACCCAGATGCCTCAAGGGGGTGCATTTTTTCTCTCTCTAGTCCCAGGCAAGGAGAAGAAGCACTTCTGAAAATGGAGGCAACTCCAATCTAATTTTCTGTGTGCTAGAACTGATTTCTTCTGGGATGCCCCCCTGCCTGGGAGGGACCAGGAAGCTGCTTTTGAACTTGCAGAGCCTGGCTGTCTAGTGACTAATGTCTCCAGGCCACAGGGTTAAGAGGCAGAAAGGGCCATGAGAACGGTGGCAAAAGGGGACAGCAGCTCCCTGAAGGATAGATGGCCAGCTTCTGCCACCGGAAGGTCTGTGTGGAGCTCTGTGGGGTAGGTAGCATTCCACAGGGCTATGCTCCCAGGGGAGCCATTTCAAAGGGAGCTGGGAGGCAGCTAAGGGCGAGGGCTGATTGGGGCCTGAGGCCAAATCCTAGTTCCTGGAGAGACTTGATGGGGGGTGGGGGGGGTCCTACCCTCCCAGAGGAGACGTGGGGAGGGATTGTGGGAGATGTGGCCAGGAAGGGGAGGAGGCAGCAATTGAATTTTAAAAAGATTTGGGCCAGGTGGTGGTGCCTATCTCCAATCCCAGCACTTTGGAGGCTAAAATGTGAGGACAGAGTTCAAGGCCAGCCTAGACTATAGAGCAAGTTTGTCTCAAAAACAAAAAACAAAACAAACAAACAAAAAAAAACCAAAAACAACAAAGAAAGCTGAGGGTATAGTCAGTGGGCAGAGTAGTTTTCTACCACACGAAGCCCTGGGTTCCACCCCAGCACCACATAACTTGCCACTAGGATGACTGGGACATATATACTAGGAAGAATCAGAGTTCAATGTCATCCTCTACAGAGGTACATAGCAGAGGCTAGCCTGAGCTAGTGAGATGACAAAAGGAAAAAAAAAAAAAAAACCAGGGCCACCATGCTGGCTAATTTTACCGATCTGACACAAGCTAATGTCATTTATCTGGGAGGCAGGAACCCCAATTAAGAAAATGCCTCCATAAGATCTGGCTGTAGGCAAACCTGTAGTGTGTTTTCTTAATTAGTGACTGACATGGGAGGACCCAGCCCACTGTGGGTGGGGCCATCCCTGGGCTGGTGGTCCTGGATTCTATAAGAGCTCAGGCTGAGCAAGCCAGTAAGCAGCACTCGCTGTCCGCCCGGAAGGCTGGCTAGTGATCTGGTGGCCTTTCATGCTCTCTGTGTGACCGAGACCACACCTGATCCTCCCTAGCCCCTTACTGTGAGCTAGTCAAGCTTTAGAACTTATTTTATCACATGTAGTCAAACCTATAGACTCCATCTTTATGGAAGATGTCACATGTAAGTTACAAAGAGTTTCGATGTAGTCATGTCTTAAGCTTTATTGTGTAGATGGGATTGAGTTAATTATCACCAGGAGGGTTTTCCTTGTATCATGCTGGGCTTAAATGTGTCTACAATAAACTATTTGGGGTCTGGCTCCCTAAGTTCAAACCAACCCTGGCTACTTAGTTGTGAACTACCTTTCTAGCCTCTTGTAGATCATTACTCTGTTGACTGTGGTGCTCCTAGATCCTTGCCTTCCCCCCCACCCCCCCTCGTGGCCTCGGCACCAGCTCCTACCTACAGATCCCTCCCCTGTTTGAATTCCTGCCTTGGCTTCTTCAAGGGTCTGTGATTCAAGATCTGTGAGCTAAATAAATAAGCAAACCCTTTTCCCTCCAAGCTCCTGTTGGCCACGGTGCTTCATCCCAGCAGTAGAAACCCTAAGACAGTGATGAAACGACGTGGTGGGCTAAAGTACTTCTATTGCAGTTATCCTGAGCAGGCCACATCTGGAGTGTCAACAGGAAGGGCAGAACCCACTTGATCAGAGAGCAGAAAAATGCAGGTGACCTCAACTGGTGACAGTAGAGGTCCTAGACCAGAGCTCGCAGAGGGGCCTCTTCTAGACACTTCTGGGTCAGACACTGTGTCCCCTGCCCACCCTTCACCTTGACAGCTGCCTCTTACATGTCTCTGTCTCTCTTTCTCTGTCTCTCTCTTTCTCTATTTTTTTTCAAGACAGAGTTTCTCTTCCTAATAGCTCTAACTATCCTGGAACTCTCTCTATAGACCAGGCTGGCCTTGAACTTCCGTGTATCTCCCTGCCCTTGCCCCTGCCCCAGCTCCTGCCCCTGCCTCCCTAATGCTAGTGTTAAATGCACACCTAGCTTTTTCTCTTTCTCTTAGAAAAACAGTTTTTAGATTTATTTATTTATTTATTTATTTATTTATTTATTTATTTATATGTATGTATGTATGTATGTATGAGTGTCTTGTTTGCATATGCCTGTGCACCATGTGTGTACCAGTGCCCTCTGAGATCAGAAGATGGCAACAGGCCCCTTGGGACTGTGAGCTACCATGTGGGTTCTGGGAATCAAACCCAGGTCCTCTGTAGGAGCAGCCAGTGCTCTTAACTGTTGAGCAGTCCCTCCAGCCATGTCTTTTTCTTTAAGAAACGCATCTGTGTTTCTAGCTTAGTGACTGCAGGTGCAAGGCCATCTATATAAAAAGAGTGTCCCTGACTGGAAGAACCAAGACCCCCCCAGATGCTCCTCCATCTGCTGACGCGCCAAGATAAAGATGGACGTAAGAGCTGCCTGCAGCCTTGACTCCAGGCAGTGCTGCGATTTTAAAGGAGAGCGGATCCCAAAATAAAGGTCACTTGAGGAAATGAGAGTCTTTGCAGCTTTTCTAAACAAGCCCCAGAGGGGCACAGTCGGCCAAATCCAGATCATAGGAAACTATGAAACAACGGGCTGGCGTTTCTTTCACACATGTTTCATGGGTGAGTCAGGAGTGAACATAAGCCTAAACTGACATGGAACCAAGGCTGGGTTTGGGCAAAGGTGCTGTTCTCACATGGGCGGCACTGAGGGCTACTGAGCTGGTGCTGGGGCACCTGGGGTGATGGGACATTGCTGACTGTGAGACTGACTACATGACTGTATGGATGTCAAGACTCATGGGGTTGCTGGGACGACGCAGTGGGTAAAGGTACTTGCTGCCAAGCCTGATGACCTGAATTCAATCCCTGGGACCCATGTGTATAGTTAAAAGGGGGTTGGTTTTAGAACTGGGGGTGCACAACCCAGGGTTCATCCTTAGCACTGAACGAAAAACAAGAAGAGGGATTTTATTACATGTAAATTATACCTGAATTTACCCTATTCCCCTCTATAAAGAGAGAGGCATATGATGTATTGATCAATTGCAATAAATGGGTTTCAGATACTGAATTTTAAAAATCTAACTTAAAAAAAAAAATCTAAAGATGAAGCTCCGATCAGCCAGTCAGAGATAAGAACAAATGCCACCTGGGAAGGGCAATTGTGAGGGTAGAAGTAATTATGTGACATCTAAAAGTGGAGCGAGGGAGCGAGGGAGTGAGCGGAGTGACATCTCCCAAAGCTAGTGAGACAACTGTGGGTAAAGGCGCTTGCCCCTGCATCCCATAGGTGACTCAGGTTCCATTCCTGGAACCCATGGATGACTCAGGTTCCATCCCTGGAACCCACACAGTGAAAGGAAAGAGTTGATTCCTGGGAGCTGTCCTCTGAGCTCTTGGTGATCAGGGTCAGAGAGCTGCATGGCCAGCCTGGCTTTCTGTCACAGGTGCTGGGGACTCTATCTGGGGTTCCCACGGCTGCACATCAGACACTTTAGCCCGCCACCCTCAAACTCTTAACTTTGGCTCAGTTGGCCATACTTAGCTTGTTTTCTTTTAATTGGAACTTACACCCCTGCCTCCCACCTCCCCCCCCCAAAGACATTCTCTTTTCTCCAGCCATGAGCTATCCCTACTGTTTCTGATGGTGTCATAGTCTCTGAAATCTGGGTTTTCCTCAATCCACAGCAATAACAAGCTATCCCAATGTTCCAGGGGATCTCCAAACCCTCCCCTGCTCCAGACTGCACATATCCTATCCTATCTCCTCCAGGTATCCAAAGACAACCTCAGGAGCCCTCTCCTGGAACAGTGTCTCCTCTCAGGGGACCACATCCTGGAATGGCTCCTCCAGCCTCCTTCCTGCCCTTGCCCTCCCTCCGCCTTCCCAATAACCTGGCTGCTGCCATTGTGAAATCAGAGTTGGTCATTTTGCTGCTCCCATAGCCCTCTGGTGACAAGCCCCAACTTGTCCCTGCTAACTGCACGTCTCACACTCCCCTGCCACTCCCCAAATAAGCCTGTCACCCCAGCATCTCCTCCACTGGTGACCATGAACAGCATCATTCATTGCTGTCCAAATCCTGTTCTGCATCTGAAGCTGTTGGTCATGTTGCAACCTTTTTCTAGAACCCTCCTCATCCCCAGTCTGAATGGATCCCCACCCTAGGTTCCCTGACTCTGTACCTTTGACCACAGTACAGTGCACCCCGGAGGATCTGTGGACAGAACTGGGCTTGTTCTGTTCCGGGGCTTTGGCACAAATGTTTGTAAGTGTGTGCCAAGATTTTCAAAGCACCCCCATCTCCATGTTCTCCTTGTATCAGAGAGGCCTGGGATATGCTACCCACTCCGTTTACTTGTCGGGCACCACTCTTAGCAGGAATTCTGCTCAAGAGAGAAGTTCAAGGCAAAGTCCAGGGCACTATGTCCTCTCTGAGGCCCAGGGATGCTTCCTGCCACAGTGATGCTGGCCTGGCCCAGGAGATAAGTACTTCAGGCTCTGGGTGCGGCCTGCAGAAGGTCCCCAGCTGGTGTCTTTACTGGCCACACAGGGTCAGGGGCAGCAGGGATAGTGTTTGGGCTCAGATGTTCAGAACGCCACCGTGGGAGGGCAGCAGAGGCTTGTACTCCCAGGAGAGTCACCTGGGTACTCAGGGGCACCTCCTGACTTGTTTTGTACCTCTCAGGACTCAGTGCTTGCTGGCCACACTGCAGCTGGCTTCTTTTTTTTTTTTTTTTTTTTTGGTTTTTCGAGACAGGGTTTCTCTGTCTAGCCCTGGCTGTCCTGGAACTCACTTTGTAGACCAGGCTGGCCTCGAACTCAGAAATCCACCTGCTTCTGCCTCCCGAGTGCTGGGATTAAAGGCGTGCACCACCACGCCCGGCTGGCTTCTTATTTTTGACTTGCATAAATCCATCCCCTTGGGGTCAGGGATGTAACTCAGTTTGAGAGAGCATTTGCCTGGTATGCACGAAGCCCTCCCCGCTTCCCCTAGTTTGATGCATCACATACTCCGGTGAGGTGATGCACACCTGTAATAGCAGCAGGTGGGCGGAGGCAAGAGGATCAGAATCCAATAGAGCAAGTCAGAGGTTGGCCTGGCTACGGGAGACTTGCTCTCAGGAGATAATCCCATCAGAGTGATGACTTGGTGAGTAAAACTGCCTGCCAATAAGCCAAATGGCCTGAGCTGGATCCCTTAGACCCCCATGGTGTAAGAGAACTGGCTCCTGCTCACTGGCCTCCAGCTTCTCCATGTACACCATGACATACATCTATGTGCATACATACATGTATGTATCTTTGTACCCACACGTACACATAAACACACACCAATGGTTTCATGCTCCACAGCCTGCAGCCCCATATCAAGGCCTTCAATGAGAGTTCATTTCTAGAAGTCACCAGAAGCCATGATAAGAATGCATGATATGAGGCAGGGGGACTGAGAGGGGTGGTGCACAGCTTTAATCCCAGCACTTGGGAGGCAGGGACAGGCAGAGCTCTGTGAGTTTAAGGCCACTGAGGCCAGCCTGGTCTATAGAGCAAGTTCCAAAATATCCAAATCCTGTCTTGAAAAACCATACGCAAACAAATCAACAATTTAAAAAAGCATAATAGACCAGGTGGCATGTGCCTTTGATCCCAGAAATGAGGAGACAGAGAGGATCACTGTGAATTTGAGGACAGCCTGGGCTATACCAGGAGACCCTGTCTTTAAAAAAAAAAAAAGCAGCAGCAACAACAATAAAACCAAAACAACAAAAATACATGTTCAGTGTGTTTTAACAAATCTAATAAACTCACACACTCTGCCATTCATAAAACAAAACAAACGTAAAAAGCCAAGAACCAGCCAACCATATCTGCCTCAGTTTCCCAAGTGCTGGGATTAATGGCAAATGCCACCATGCCCAGTGACCTTGAATTCTTTATCTTCCTTCCCCCATCTCTCCTGTGCTGGGGTTACTGGTGTGTGCCATCAAGGCTGGCCAACTTTTTTGAGACAGGGCCTTGCTGAAGTTGCCTAGGTTGGCCTTGAGCCTGCTCTGTAACTGAGGCTAACACCTGGAAAAGGTGGGGTGGTTCTGCACCTCATATGCTTTTGGGGGGATCAGGGGAGACCTCCATTTCATACATGGTAGAACAAGGTCAACTTGGAGGGTGGGGCTGGGCTACTGGTCCCTTTATCTCCAGGTGGGCAGATATCACCACAAATAGTGTCCCCACCCCAGGAATGTACCCAGGGCCAGCCCCAGCAGGAGAGGCTGGATTCCAGCTCTCTGTCCTCCTTTATTCCCAGCAGCCTATGGGTAGCTCTACCCTCAACACTGTCTTCTAATCTCACTCTAAAGATCCCCGGCCGGCAGGCTGGATTCCTGCAACAGCCTCAGGGAGGAGAGAACCGGTGCCCTGCAGCCCAGATCAGAGCTGCAGCCCAGAGGCCCTGCTTAGACAAGGCACACTGAAGTTTCTCATCATCTGCTTCTACAGAGCACATTCTATCACCCTCGCTTCTCGGCTGCTTCTTGCTTTTATAGTCCAGGCTAGACTCCAGCCTAGCCTCAAACTTGCTACATAGCTGAGAGTGACCCTCAACTCCTGATCCTTCTGCACCCACCTCCCAAGTTCTGGGATTACAGATGTGTTCCAGTCTTTTTACTTTTTACTTAAAAATTACATTTGTGTGTGTGTGTGTGTGTGTGTGTGTGTGTGTGTGCACTTGTGAATGTATGAGTGATGAGAGGGAGGGAGGGAGGGAGACAGAGACAGAGACAGAGAATGGTGCCCCAACAACAGTGTACTAGCAGAGGTCAGAGGACAAACTGCAGGAGCCTGCTCTCTCCTACCATGTGGGTTCCAGGAATCGAACTCAGGTCGCCAGCCTTGGTAGCAAGCACCTTTACCCATTGGGCCATTTTCCTGACCCTATTTTTTATTTCTGAGACAAAGTCTCTGAGTTGTACAGGCACACCTCAGCTTGCCTCAGGCTCCCCAATGGTTGGGATAGGCCTGCACTTCCGGCTTGGTCACCATGTTCACCTTATAAGGCTGGAGTCAGTGATGACAAGAGAGTGGGTGATGAAGTGGGGAGGCAGGTCCCGGGCCCACAGCCTTGTCCAGAGCAGAGGGCGGGGGCAGCTTGGAGCCTGGGACCAGGTCACAGCTCACCTTCTCTTCAGTAGGACACGTTTTTCCCCACAAGCACTACCCTCTTCCTTCCCTCCACGAAGCATCCTGACCAGCTGGATTCCGACTCACTCACCCTTCCTACGTCCCCAGCCCCTGGTGTGACCCAACCTGTAGGACAGGGTCCAAGCTGATATACAGAGGGAGGTCCTGGAATGTGTCCCTCAGTCTAGTTCTGCTAGTTTTTAGCCACCTGGGCCTGTCACTGCCTAAGGGGAGACAGAAGAGGCAGAAGGTGACTACCAGGCAGACAATGCACAGGAAAGCATTCCAAAATACATATCTACAAACTACTTCCAGCACTCTCTCTGACACAGGGTTTCTTTCTGTAGCCCTGGCTGTCGTTGAACTCACTCTGTAGACCAGGCTGGCTTGGAATTCACAGAGATCTGCCTGACCCCACCTCCTGAGTGCTGGAATTAAAGGTGTGTACCACCGTGGTCCGAGCGCTCTCTCTCTCTCTCTCTTTCTCTCTCTCTCTCTCTCTCTCTCTGAGGTACAGAGTCAGCCCAGGCTGGCACACAGCTTAGGATGACCTTGAACCCCTGATCTTCCTGCCTCCATCTAATTGCTGGGATTGCAGGCCTCAGCTTCTCTCATGCGCTGCCATCTCAGTGGTCCTTAGGGTGTGTGGTCCAATCTGCCGCTAACATATTCAGCGGCAAGGGGAACTCAGACCTGGTGGGTAAATCACACCATGAACTCATCAAGAGCTCACAGAGAGTGGCGCTCGGGGCCACTAAGTAGACCAAGAGACAGAGAGAGAGAGAGAGAATAAGGTTCAACATCTTACCAGGTTGGCCCAGCAAGAAACCATAAACTCAAGGAAGCCAGAGTCTACTTCAGTCGCAGCCACAGATTCTGAGAGGGTTTGGGACATAGTGGGCAAAGATCTTAGGAGACAGTGGCTCAGTAAATCATTGATGGAACGGGTAAGACCGAATTCAGTTCTCCTTGGTTCTCCATTCGTCTATGGGTGGTGTGTGTCTGATTATTAAAGAAGACTCAAAAGCACAGGGTCACACCCCAAACGTAAGCCAATTCCCAGGAAGCTGGCTCCTTATGCTCTGCACCCCACCTTGGGGAACAGTGTGGAAGGAAGAGGTGCCCAGGATGCCCAGTGAAAGGAATAGCCAAGGGGTCTGAGGGCACCACTCACGTGGTCTGGATCTTGCTGAACTCTGGTATCTCTTCTTTCTTCTTTTTAAAGATGAACCAGTAGGTCAGGACCCCCACAATGAGAGAAAACAGAACCATGTCCGTTGTGCTGAATAGAGACACTTCTTCAGCCACTGCCTCAGGCACGGTGGCACCGGTGTCTTTGTGAGAGTCCCCCATGTTGGTGACACAACTGTCAGGAGAGAAACACCAGATGTCAGTGAGGAGGAGTTGAGTGGCCCTGAGGCCGGCAGAGGTGCCCATCTCAACACTTCAGAGCGAGGGCCGCATGGACTGAGCAGGGGAAGTTGCCTCAGTAAGACTTCAGTCCAGGCCGCTGCAGCCTAGGGAAGAGCCGACACTGCAAACCACCCTGATGGTGGTGGCTCTATCATGGGTAGGATGAGCCCCTTAGCCAATGATGAGAACAGAAACCATGGCTCCCAGTGTCCCTGAGCATCTCCGACACACGTAGGTCCTTGTGCTCACCGTTAAGCACCAAGGAAACCAGGATGGTTACACACACATGGTTGTCTCTTCAAAGATGTGTGTGTGTGTGTGTGTGTGTGTGTGTAACCTGTTTTCTGCCCAGAAGGCTAGGAACAGATATGGTTAAGGGCCTGGTGACTTCCATGCTATATATATGGACGACCACAACAGCTCTCCCAGACTCTTAGGTTTATTTCCGTCAATCTGCAGGCCATCCTTCTGGAGAGCCTTATCTGAGCAGGGTCTACCTTGAGCCTGCTTTCTTAGTCAGTCCATAGAGCCTATCTTTATGGAAGATGTCACTGGTACTTTACAAGACTTCTGATGTAATTATGTCTTAAGCTTTGCAGTACACACATGGGACTGAGTTAATTATCATCAAGAAACGTCTTCCCAAATTATACTGTGCTTAAATATGCCTAAAAGAAACTGCCTAAAATTTGAACCAAGCCTGCCTACTGAGTGGTATTGAATCGAATCTCCCTCTTGCTTCCCCTGGATCAACACACTGATGGCTGTGGTGTTTGCAAAGACCCCACACACAAGCCCACAAAGACAAAGACACGGTTAAGACCCCAGTGGAGAGATAGTTACTTTACCCTAAAGGCTGGGCTCTTGAGTTGTCTGAATGGGACATGGTCCTAAGTCTTTGCAAGTGGCCCTGGAGATTCTGGCTGATTAGAATGCATTAACCCGAGACCCTGGGCCTCAAGAACAGGTCCAACTAACAGTGAGTCTTACGGTAAACACACAGCTTGGCACCTGGCACTTGGAAACGCTGAGCTTGTTTGACATCCATAGGTCCTGGTGACACAGTCTAGGCTTCCAGACCTGCAAGCCTGATTCCCACAATATCCTTGATGCCAAGGCTCTAATAAGGACATTTACCATTAGTCACAGCTGATTTTTCAACTGATACTGGGGTCAGGTCCTGAGACTTCCATCATAAACTGAAAATGTTGCTGACTTAAAAGTATATTTAAGGGGTTGGTGGGACTAAGTACTTGCTTTGCAAGTCTGAGGAACTGGGTTCAAACCCAGGAGCTAGTATTTAAAAAACCAAAGCTGACTATGATTGGTGAGGTGGTTCTGCAGGTCTAGGCACACTGACCTGAATATTCCATGCCTGGGACCCACAGTGGAGGGAGAATGGACTCCTGAAAGCTGTCCACTGACCTCCACACATGTTTCAGCGCACACACACACACACACACACACACACACACACACACACTTTCATACACAAGCACATATACAAATAAAAACAAAAAGCTATAAAGCCAGGTATGCCAGTGAGCCCAGCCCCAGTCCCAGTGCTGGGAAGGCAGAGGGCAGAGGACTGAGTTGGCTTTCCTGTGGGACACTACTTAAGGCTGTTCTCTGGTATGTACATGCTCATGCACGCACATGTGTACACGCATGCACGAGCACTCTTGAACATATGCACACACAGTATTTGACTAACTCAGCAGATACTGTAACATCTTGGCTTCATGAGAGGTGTTCAAGACCGTTTCATGCTCTGTTGGACAAAATCATCCCCCAGGAGGTACTACTACGAGGTACGAAGCCTACGAGGTACCAACTCTCTGACTTTTCACGTCATTGTTGAAGCAGGGACCATCTCTGCTTCATACAGGAAGTCATCCATCATTGCCAAGAGAATGAAATGTCATCCACGTGACCCCCCTGCTCCCCCCCCCCAGCAAGGAGAGGCCAACTGGAAATGCCGCCCCAGCCTTTTCCACACCCCGCCCTCCAGGCTTCAGCTCCTACCCCCACGCTGTAACACGCCACAGTTGTAAGTAAAAAAAGCTTTCCTCAATTCTCAGTCCTGGGGAGACACTGAACCCGACATGGCCTTGGGAGTGCTCAGGGGGCCTATTCAGCATGAAAACCTGGCAAGTAGGTAGATCTGATCAGGGTCAGACAGCATGAGGTCCAGAACCCCAGGGGCAGGCTGTCCCTTCTGTTTCCTCATAGTCCTGTGACTGAGTGTGCACTGCTCCAGTCACAACTCAGTCAGAAATGCCTGAGTCATATCTTGGCAATCCAGGCCAGTTGAGGTGGCTTCCTGTCAGCTTCCTTTTGCTGTCACAGCTTCAAGCCAGCCTGCCTCAATCTGAACTATCTGTCCTTCCAGTCTACAGCCCACTTGAGAGTCAGCTTCTTCTCAGATTTTAGACAAATGCTTTCCTAAGAGCTGGCTCTCATTTCAACTTATCCTTCCTCGTCCTTATGGGGTGGTACTGGGAATGAAACTCAGGGTTTCTCACATGGTAGATACTGCTCTACCACTGAGCCACATCTCCAGCCCAGCACTGGAAGTCCTAGGCAGGCCCTCCACCATTGAGCAAAGCTCCCAGCCTCAGGAAGTGGGTTCTATTATACTGCGGGCCCAGACCCCCGACCTTTATCTTTTTTGGTGTCTGACACTAAAGGACAAATTTAACTCTCTTGTCCTCAAGAATACTGTATTAAATATTTCAACCACACTATGTATTCAGTGCTGACTGTGTCTGTCCAACCTTATCTTCGTCTTTGATAAGCCCACGAACCTTCTGTCAAACATTCACAAAATGAGACTAGGAGGCGTTTAGGACCTGCTTCTAGAAGAGTCTGTCTCACAGAAGTGGGATGAAACAGACATTCAAAGTCAACTGCAGCTAGCTGGGTCTGCTCAGGACTGATATGCTAACACGGAAAAGCACGGACTTGTATTCCTCTCAGAGCCAGCAGGGGATATTGATTCTGTCTTACTAGGGTAACCCAGGCCCCTGGCTTTCAAGGAAAGCAGACAGATGCTCATAAAGCCAAGTCACAAGGCTGACTGCACAACTCAAACTGCCCTTCCTTGTGTGCACTTCCTAAGACAGCAGAGGGTTGGGCACAGGGGTACTGATATACCTGTTATCCCCCTAAATCTCAGTTAGGCCATTGCAAGGGGCTTCTGATGGTCAGACCACCCCCTATATCTGGGTCCTTTTGCTTTTTTTTTTTTCTTTTTTCATTTGTACTTTTAAACAATGTAGCCTAGGCTAACTCCAAAGGTGAGAGCGTCCCACCTTAGTCTCCTGAGTGCTGGGGTGGGGTTACAGTGAGTGGTGGGGTTACAGATGTGTACCACCACATCCAAAGTGGCCAAATACCAAGTTCCAACTTGGTAGTAGTCAGAATCACCATAGAAACAAACCTCTGGGCTGTGAGGAAGCTTCTAGATAAGGTTAGCTGAGGTAGGAAAACACCCCAAATATGGGCAATACTATCCACGGGCTGGGGTCTGGGCTGAGTGAAACAGGAGAAAGAAGCTGAGTCCCAGCATTCAGCTCTCTCCCTTCCTGACAGTGGATAAAGTGTGACCATCTGCCCCAAGCTCCCGTTATGCCCTCCTGTCACGATGTCCCCTTGACCCATGAACCAAAAAAACCGGTTCCATTCCATTGCTTTTGTCAGGTATCCATCACAGCAGTACATAAGTACACACCTGGCCAACCGGGCTACACAGTAGCAATAATTAGTAGCCATGCACAGAGGCACACCCGTTATCCCAGCAGGTAACTGCTTTAGGACGTGGAGTTCAAAGTCCTCCTCAGCTACATAATGAGTTCAAGGCCAGCCTAGGCTACATGGGACCCTAACTCAAAAAGCTCCTCCTCTTGTTTAACCATTTATTTTGGTCCCTTCATTTCCTCAGCTGGTTTGACTCTAACCCCAAGAGAAGTAGCCAGGCTCGGCAGGCCTGTAGACCCACCAAGCAGTTTCAAACAGCATCCTCTAGCAGAAATAGCCAGTAATTAAGCTGTCCACCTTGCTTGACCGTGTCCTGGAGCTGAGCTGCTGCCCCTTTGCCTTACTAGGTTGGTGGAACCTGGCCAGCTGGTGGACGTATATGTTCAAGCCATAGTGTGTGGTTAGCGCTGAAGCAGTAGGTCCCATGTTTGTGAGTCAGCCAACCTCAGAAAATATCTATCTAGAGATCCAGGCGTGATGGCTTCACACCTTCTACTCTAGCAAGGAAGAGACAAGAGATCTCTGAGTGCAAGGTGGACAGCCTGATTATTGGGTGTTCTAGGGTTGAGGCTATTGATACAGCTCAGTAAGTAAAGACGAATGATTCCCAGATCCCGATGACAGAAAAGACTTGGTCCCTGCAGGCTGCCCTCTGATTGGTTCCTGCGGGCTGCCCTCTGATCTCCAGATCTGCACCCTCACACAAACATACTGGTATATACAAAAGGAACTTAAAATTGTTGTTGTTGTTTTGAGATAGAGTCTTCCTTTAGGCCACTCTGGCCAGTCTGGAACTCACCCTGCAGACCAGGCTGGCCTCAAACTCACAGAGATCCACCAGCCTCTGGTTCTCAAGAGCTGGGATTAAAAGATGGTTTTTGTTTGTTTGTTTGTTTGCTTGTTTTTTTGTTTATTAGTTTTTTAAGTAACAGAAAGGCTCTCTCTTTCTCCAGGAGACTGTTTACAACACTACAGTAAGGTTGCGAGCAAGGTCATCCTCTAGAGAGCATTTTTGCAACTTCTGGTCACTTTACTGAGCTGAGGAGGGAGACCAGCATGCAAAGCAGGATGAGTCAGACACTTGTGCAAAAACAGCCAAGAGGGGAAGAGGCTAGCAGTTCCTCTTGCTCCACATGCTGCTGAGTAGTGGTCACTATCAAATAGCTTAGTAGCAGTTCAACTCACAGATGCCTAGACCAAGGGAATTGGTGTCCATCTTGAACCTTCAGGGAGGAAAGAGGGTCTGTGCAGGATCACAAAACTCTACCTAGGTCTGGAGGCTTCCAAGGAAACAAATCCTACTGTTGCATAATAAACAGCAGCTCCCCTGCCAAAGATGCTCAGGGAAACTGTTCCCTAAGGCAACCTGCCCGCAAGGGTGACTGGGAGCCAGCTGTGGGCAGGCTATCCAGAAAGGCTGGCATCTGAACCCATGTGCTATTGGCATGGATTTCTCTGGGTTTTCCTTGGGGAGGGGGGAGGGGCTTTTTGAATCTGCCAGTTTTATACCTTTTGTACTCTGAGGATAGTTTTAGCCATGACTTACTAAACGTTTTTTTTTTTTTCCCCAGCCCTAACCTCTCTGCTTCTGGATTAAGTTCTATATATTTTTAAATTTTATTTATATGTATATATACCTGCAAGAAGCTAGTGTAGGATTCCCCTGGAGCTGATGTTACAGGGTGATGTGGGTACAAGCACTCTTCACCAATGGGCCCTCTCTCCAGTACCCTTCATGACTTATCCTCTCACAAGCCTCCAATGTTCTCGCCGTCAACATAAATCCAGTTCTCCAGTACCCTTCATGACTTATCCTCTCACAAGCCTCCAATGTTCTCACCGTCAACATAAATGCAGTTTTCCTTTAGTTCAGACTGGAGAGTCTATATAGTTCTATCTTCAAGCCCATGGATGGTAATATTCAGCCTTCTCTCTGTGCCCCAGTGTTTAGATGGAAAAACCAGTCCTTTGTCACCCTGACCTAGCCTACATTCATCTGAGAGGAAAGTCTTCATTAGATCAGAATGACCTGTGGGCACATATGTGGGAAACAATCTTGACTGCTAATTGATGTAGTAGAGCTGAGCCCAGCCCACTGTGGGCAGCACCATTCCCTTGGCAGTCAGTACTAGGGTATATGATAAAGCTAGCTAAGCATGAGCAGAGAATCAAGCCAGGAAGCAGTGTTCTTCCACAGTTTCTGCTTCAACTTCCTGCCTGAGTTCTTGCCCTAACTTCTGTCAACGAGTAAGGTGATTGAGCTGTTTTTGTTCACAGTACCTTAACACAGCCACAGAAGGGAATATGGAACAAAACCAAAGGTCTTGTGCATGCTAGGCAACTATCATCCCTAGTCCTTTTTTTGCCACTTTGTTTTTTGAAGGTTTCATGTAGCCCAGGCTGCCCTCAAACTCAGTGTGTAGCTGAGGCTGGCCTCAGGTGCTTGGATCACAAGTGTGCCCTAACACAGCTAGCTTCCTCTGTCACTGTCATCAGTTCTACATACTCTATTAGGTTCTTGTTTCTGGTATTGGTATCTTCCCGTATGCATTTGCCTGTCACCATTTCTCATTCAAGTTGGCTTTCCTGGTTCTTGGATATGATGTTTTAAAATTATAACCTGGATTCAACAAACAAACAAACAAGGTCTCAAGTCAGACATGGTGGTGCAGCCTTTAATACCAGAACTTGGAAGAGATAGAGACAGAGAAAGCTCTGATGATCATGGCCAGTGTGGCCTATATAGCAAGCTCCAAGACAGACAGCCAGGGCTACACAGAGAGATCCTGCTTCAAAACACCAAACAAATAAAAAAATAAAAATAAGTAAGTAGCTGGGTGTGGTGGCGCACGCCTTTAATCCCAGCACTTGGGAGGCAGAGGCAGGCGAATTTCTGAGTTTGAGGCCAGCCTGGTCTACAAAGTTAGTTCCAGGACAGCCAGGGCTACACAGAGAAACCCTGTCTCGAAAAACAAAAACAAAACAAAAAACAAAAATAAGTAAGTAAAAACAGGGTCTTGTGCAACCCAGACTGGCCTCAAAATCACTATGTAGCTGTTGGCATCCTTGACCTCCCAAACTCCTGCCTTGCATCCCAAGTGCTGGGATGACAGCCAGGAGCAGCCATGGATGGATCCTGGTTGTTCTAAACATTATGTTGTAAGACCCTGGGTTTTATTTGATTCTTCTGTCACCTGCTGCAGCTTAGAGGAAGGAAGGTGCAAAATTGTTGCTCTAGTAGAGAGTTCAGTCTCCCTACCAGGCAGAAAACCCTAGCTTGAAGGTTTAGGGCTCCTCGGCTGATCTCCACAGACATCTTCTAGCATCCTGGTATTGCCAGGCAGGAGCAGAGGCAGAAATCATGGAGGAATGCTGCTTGCTGGCCTGCTCAGCTGGATTTTTGTTTTTGTTTTTCGAGACACTCAAAACTCAGAGATTGCCTGCCTCTGCCTCCTGAGTACTGGGATTAAAGACATGCATCACCATCACCACCACCACAGCCTAACAGCTCAGCCTGATTTTTTATACTAACACCAATCATTCATCAAAAAAAAAAAAAAAAAGGGCTGGAGAGATGGCTCAGCGGTTAAGAGCACTGACTGCTCTTCAGAAGGTCTTGAGTTCAAATCTCAGCAACCACAATGAGATTTGATGTCCTCTTTGGTGACAGCTACAGCGTACTTAGACATAATAAACAAATCTTTAGTGAGCGGGGCAGACCAGAGCATCGAGCAACCTTCATTCCCAGCAAACCATATGATGGCTCACAACCATCAGTACAGCTACAGTGTACTCATATGCATTAAATAAATAAATCTTAAAAAAAAAAAACCTCCACATATTTGCCCACAGGCAATCTGATAGAAGTAACTCCTCAATTGAGGGTCCTTCCCTCTTCCCAGGTGATTGTAGTCTGTGTCTAGTTGACAAAAACTGACCACCACAGCTACCTACAAAAGAAACACTAGCTTAATACTAGCTGAGGTAAGCTCTGCTAAGAGTTGTTATACCATAGTTTAAAAGCCAACCATAGAGCTGGGCGTGGTGGCGCACGCCTTTAATCCCAGCACTCGGGAGGCAGAGGCAGGAGGATTTCTGAGTTCGAGGCCAGCCTGGTCTACAAAGTGAGTTCCAGGACAGCCAGGGCTATACAGAGAAACCCTGTCTCGGAAAAAATAAATAAATAAATAAAAATAAATAAAAAATAAAAGCCAACCATAGAGCAGGAAGTCAGAGCAAGGAAAGCCTTAGGCCAGTGGTTCTCAACCTGTGGGTTGAGACCCCTTGTGTGTGGAGGGGTGTTGAATGACCCATTCACAGGAGTTGCATATCAGATATTCTGCATATCGGATATTTACATTATAGTTCATAGCAGTAGCAAAACTACAGTCATGAAGTAGCTATGAAAATAATGTTATGGTTGGGGGTTACCATAACATGGGGAACTGAATTAAAGGGTTGCATCATTAGCAAGGTTAAGAACTACTGTCTTAGACAAATTTTCAAAGGCTGTGATCAAAACCATCTTACTGTGTCTTTAAGCCTGGGGGTTACAGTCATGAATGGCAGCCCTGCACTTTACGGGCTCTCAGTACTTCACGGCTCTGGGGTCTATGGATTTTCAGAGTCAGGAGTTCTGAAAGCATGGCAGGGATAAAGTTTAACTTGACGGGTTTTTTTTTTTTTTTTTTCTTTTTAAAAGATAAGCCATGTAGCCCAGGCTGGCCTTGAACTTCTGATCTTCCTGCCTTTTGGGTGCTGAGATGACAGGTATGAGGTGCCTGGATTCTGTAGTCCTAGGTAGTAAGCCGAGAGCTCCCTGCATGAGTGGCAAACACTCTCTTGAGTATGTGCCCAGCACTGTACAACTATTTGGTGCTGTGTGTCTAGAGGGAAATTTCTGTGAACAAAGACTAACTTTAACAACTTTATTAAACACTGCATGTGACGTAAGGTAGTTTTCGCTGTGAACTTGATTTTCTTTTCTTCCTTTTTAAAATTTTTAATTTATTTTATTTCTAAGACAGGGTTTTTCTGTGTAGCCCTAGCTGTCCTGGAACTTGCTCTGTAGATCAGGCTGGCCTCAAGCTCACCGAACCCCCCCTACCTCTGCCTCCTCAGTGTTGAGATTAAAAATGTGCACTAATATACCTGGCCTTGATTTTTTTTTTTTTTTAAACAAGACTAATCTAAAATTACCTGTGAGGATTATACTACAATAGAGTCAATTAAACTGAACAAACATGGTATAAATTGTAAGTAATGTCAAAGTGTTTTACCATAGTTTCTAGATGATCAAGAATAAGCCATGAAATGAGATTCCTCATTTCATTTAAAATAAAAACGACAAACAAACAAACAAACAAATTCCTATATTTTCTGAGCTCAAACCATAGTTCCAGCCCAGTTCCTCAGACCCACACACAGAAATTCCCCTGGATTTGCAAGGATAGGAACCTAGGCCTCAAGCAGCCATGCCACCAGTCCCTCACTGGGAGAGTCTGGGTCCCACATTAGAAAATCCACCTGAACATCCAATCGATGACTTCCACATAATGTCTCTTTGGAAGTGACTGATCGCTGGAAATACATAATGGGCAAATTCCAAGACTGCAATCTAAGTCGGGTGTGGTGGCGCACACCGAACAGGAAGATTTGAGTTCGAGGCCAACCTAGACTACACAGCAAGATCCAGGCTAGCCAGGGCTATTGGAATTTTTTATTTAACTGACAGAACTGGAAGCACAAACTTGTTGGGCTGGCTGCATTCGGTGAGAATTCAGTAAGGAGCAAGAGGCAGTGTTTTGGGGAGGGATGGACAGCCATGCACTGAGACTTGAGCTTTGACAATGGACCAAGGCCAGACCCAGGGCCCTGAGGAAACAGGAGAGCTGGGTGAGCAGCAGCCCGATGAGAAGCCTTCTTCAGGTCAATGTCCACAGTTCCTGAGCCAACCCAGCCTGGCCTTGACTTTAGTGTCCCAAAGAACCTTTCCTAGCCAAGTGTACAATGCCCGTGGGTGATGATGGCCTTTCCCCCACATAACAGGGCTTAATTTGGAACTATCCGACTGACACGTGGCTGAGGCAATGCAGTTAAAAGAGGAAGGTGGCCAGGAGAGGCACCAGTGAAAGCATGACTTAGCAGGAAGCCTTCTCTGCAGTTCAGGGGATGGCCTTGGGCTAGGGCTGGTAGAGTAGCTAAGTAGAGCACTGGCCCAGCATACAGGAGCTCTTGGTTCCCTCCCCACTGCAAAAGCCCTACCTCTGATGCATGCCTGAAATGCCAGAACTCAGACTTGGGGGAGACAGGAGGATATCTGGGAGTTTGAGGCCAGCCAGGGCTACAAAGAGAAACCCTGTTTCAAAAGGAAACAAAACAAAACAAGTCAAATGAAAAGTGCTCAGCTGGTCATATGCACTTGTAATTCCAGCACTGGGGAACAAAGATGGGCAGGTCCCTGGGGCCAGGCAGCCTGCTCAGCAAGTTCCAGGCCTGTGAGAGCTCCTCTATCAAACAGCAAAGTGTAGGGGCTGGAGCGATGGCTCTGTGGTTAAATACATTCCCTGTTCTTCCAGGGGACTCAGGTTAGGTTCCTAGCACCCATGTCAAGCAGTTTGCAAATGCCTGTAATTCCAGCTCCAGATCTAATTCCTCTTTTGTCTTCCTTGGGCATACGAGAGTGTATGAGCACACACACACACACACACACACACACACACACACACACACTTAAAAACAGCAGCCCCAAGAACATCCTGTGCTGTGCTCAGAAGCAGGCATCCTGCTCTAACAGACCATAGAGAAGTAAGTGAACAGCATGTCCTGCCTGCGCTGCCTGTCTCCAAAGGCTCCACCAGGACAGACTCCTCACTCCCACCAAGTCTCCATGGACAAAAGACCTGTTCATCCCGGGAGAGGAAGGAACCCCAGGCTGCAGGCCTTCCTGCCCTGGCACCCACTCTTTCTGCCAAGTGGCATTCTAGCCTCTACAAATGGATCACCCCTTTGAAGTCAAGAGTTACAGATTCCAGCCTGGGCTCAGTGGGATCAGCAAGTCTGCTGAGCTAAGAATCTCAGGGCCGGCCGGTGAGATGGCTCCGTGGGTGAGGACACTTCCCACCGAGCCTGATGCGCTAAGTCCCATCCCTGGACCGCACGCACAGGGTGGAAGGAGAGAGCAAACTCTTAGCTGTGGTCACACACGGGCTGTTGCACAAGCCCACCCACACTCATCTAAACACAGAGATATACAGAGATAAATAAATAAATGTCAAATATAAATAAATAAATACTTGGTGCATGTGGAAAAGGAGGCAAGTACTCTTAATAGCTGAGCCACACCTGATCTTTTGGCCTGTACCTCTCAAGTGCTGGGACTCGTGGGCCATCTTGTCGAGCTCTAAAGTTATTTTTCTAGGGAAGAAACAGGGGTGGGGATTCCCCGTCCCTTGGAAGATGTTCCCCTACTCGGCCTGGTAGCCTATTCACTGTGGCATTCCTGGCAGGGCTCACCCTGGACACCTATATGTTCCATAAAAACAATGGAATACTATGCATCACTATAAACTGCAGCCTCTCTTAGAAAGACTGTCCAAACACACGAGAACAGTATGTTCACCAAATATTCCGTAAGGAATCACAGAAAAATCAGATTATCTCCCTACTGCTCATGTCTATAATCCCAGTAACTTCACCTCTGGGGTTTAAACATCCTCTCCTGGGTTCTGGGGACAACTACATTCACATGTATGTACCCACACCCATCATTTAAAAATAAAATCAACCTATTTAAATTTTTTCTGAAGGTAGCACCCTTGGTGACTCAGGCACTTGCAAGTGGCCCCACCACTTAAAATGCCAACATCAGGACACTGGAGGCCCAGCTTCCCACACAAGCCACTGGGGGACATGAGCCAGATCCAAATCACAAGCTGTGACCGTTCTGACCAACCACAAGCATTAGAACTCGCAACAGTCGGCCTAAGCGGACAACTCAGTGGATAAAGTGCTGACTGTACAACATGTACAAAGCTGAAGTGTCCGAGTGTCTGCAGCCTCAGCACCAGGGGATGGAGGAAGACGAGAAGATGATGATGGGGAGGGGAAAACTGGCCCCCAGTGGAGCCAACTGATGAACCAGGCTCAGTGAGAGACCCTGCCTCAAAAATAAAGCAGAGAGCTATCAAGGAAGACAGAAGACAGCAGCCTCTGCCCCTCCCCCAACTGAACTTTGATGATTAATAAGAAAACGCCTGATCACAAAAGGACAATCTGAAGACAGGCATGGTGGTGGAAGGATTTCATCTCAGCACTAAGAAGACGGGACCCCTGTGAGTTCGAGGCAGTTCCAGAACGACCACAGCTAGAGTGAGACCCTGTCTCAAAAAGCAAACACAAAGGGAAAACCTGAATTTCACAGCAGATAACTTGACTAGCCCTAAGTCATGAATGGATGACGGGTGATTGACAGGCCCAGTACTGGCATACCTAACGGGAATCTCACCATGAGAAAACACCAAACGAATCCAAACTGACTGACTACAGAGACACGGCCCTACTTTCTGAAAAAGGTCAGGGTCGTGAGAGACAAAAGAAGTCCAGATCTCAAAGGTGAGGAGTAGTGAACTAGGTCTACCGTGTGATCTCAGACTGGAGAGCAGACTTCAGCTGGAAAAGAAAGGACAGGGGAAATGTGGAAGGGCTGTGACCTGATAACTCCCCACGGTGGCCCTCTCTGCTGCACAGTGGTTAGGAGAAAATGCGTTGAAATTTACATAGAAAATGAACCCAGTGACTGAGTATGTGAAGCCCTGGGATCCATCCCCAACATTAACCTGTCTCTCACACATATACACACACATACACATAGCAACAGACAGACGGACGGACACACATATGTACATACATACAGAGATACATAGAGGCATACATACATAGGCACACACATAAGTGCAGACATACAAATATAAACGAGACACATGCAGTCAAACTCACATAGAGACACACTGATACACAGAGACATACACACACACACACACACACACACACACACACATGTTCACATACATGTACAGACATACATACACAAATTAACACAAAGACACATACCCATACACACATACTCAGGAAATGCAAATACATCACAAACAGTACCACCCAGACACACATACATATACACATATACATAGAAACACATTTTTGTACACGTTGTACACAGAAACACAGTGAGACACACAAATACATACAAATGCACACGTATATAAGCATATGACACTCAGACAAATGCTCTGAACCAAAGGAAGTGGGTTTTTGTTTTTTGTTTTTATGTGAATACACCCTTCAGACACACCAGAAGAGGGCATCGGATCCCATTACAGATAGGTTGTGAGCCACCACCGTGTGGTTGCTGGGAATTGAACTCAGGAAGTCTGGGAGAGCAGTCAGTGCTCCTAACCACTGAGCCAGCCCTCTAGCCCCCAAAGGGAGTGTCTTTAAGGCTTCTGACTTACTGTCAAATTAGCATTGAAAAAGCGGTTGCTTCCCAGCAGCTCGTCATTGTCAAGGCACACTGTGACTGTGCATCTAGGCCTGGAGCTGGAAGGGCACACTTCAGCTGTGGACCACAGAGAACAGGCCAGGACACCTGTGTCCCAGAAGAAAGAACAAACTAAGCCAGAGTGGGCGTCTGCCTTTCTTGGAAGAGGATACTCCCTGGCCAAAATAAACAGGCCAGATAACAAGGCCCAGCTCCTGACTGGGTGAGTCTAAAATATGTCATGCCAGAGTTCTTGACCAAAGGAATACAAGATGGCAGGTGACTAAGTGGTAGGATGGCAGGTAGGAAGGCCAGATGGAAACCCAGGTAAATAGCTCAGTGTGGTGACTCAGGCCTGTAATGCACGTACTCAGGAAGTTGAGGCAGAAGTCGGCGTGGGTTAAAGGCCAGCCTGGTCTACACCATGAAGCAGCAGATCACAATAATGAGAACAACACTCACTTGCTCCATCTTAAAGTAGCAGTTAAAAACATATATTTATTTTATTTTGAGGTATGTGTATATGTGTGTGGTTATTGTGCACGTGAGTTTGGGTGTTCAAGGCCAGAAGAGGCTATGAGATCACTTGGAGCTCAAGTCACAGGCTGCTGTGAGCTGCATGGTCTGGGTGCTGGGAACTGAACCCAGGTCCTCTGTAAGAGCAGTAAACACCCTTAACCAACCAACTATCTTTCCAACCCGCTTTCTCCATTTTATACAGTTCATGATGGGCCAGGCTCACCCACAGTCAAGATGGATCTTCTCACATCGATGACATAATCAAGACAAACCCCCCGCAGCCATATCCAGAGCCCATCCCCCAGGTATTCTGGTTTGACAGTTAAGATCAACCATCACAGCTGCAGTCTAGAGCTGAAGGGGGCGCCATTCCAACAAGGCATCTTCCTGCATCAGCAAGGTCTGGCCTGCATTCAAAGCCTACTTTCTCAAAGACTTTTCTTGTGAGCATGGCCGTGCCCACCCACTCACACACCACCTATGGGTGCCTTTTTGTTAAACAAAACAGCAGTTGCTCAGCTGTCAGAACTTACAGCTCACAAGTTTCAAGAATGTACTTACTATCTGGCCCCTCACAAAGGAAGTCTGCCAGTGTGCCTGACTTAATGAATCACTCTGTACCAATGCTACTTCTGGCCCTTGATCATTTTAGTGTGGTTATGTAAGATGTGAGCATCGGGAAAGCTTGGTGAGAATAGAAAGAAACACTGAGATATTTTGCAATTGCTGTAAGGGTCAGACTGACTAAGATTAGAGTCGGGGCTGAGGAAATGACTCGGTTAGTAGACTGCTTGCACTGAAAGCCTGGAGACCTGTGTCCCATCCCCAGGACCCATGTCATGAGGGTTCGGCCTGTGCATCCCACTGTAAAGTAGTTATTTCTAAAAATATGTACTTAATGTTCAACTGTGTGTATGTGTGTGTGTGTGCTTACATGCACGTGAGTTCAGATGTTCAAGGCCAAAAGAGGTCGTCAGCTCACTTGGAGAAGGCGTTACAGGCTGGAGGATGCCCGTAGCTCATTGGTCAGCCAGTCTAACGCAAATGGTGCCAGGTCAATGAGAGACCATGTGCCAAAAAAAGCAAGATGGGAAGCCAGAGATATGGTGAGGTGGTTAAGGGAACCTGCTGTCCTTGAAGACGACCCAGGTCCTATTCCTAGATCTCCAGGTCCAGGGCTCTGATACAACAGGCACTGCACACAGTGATATACAGACAAATATGCAAGAAATACTACATGAGACTTAAGACAGCTCCTGAGGGACAGTTACTAAGGCTTCCTCTGACCTTACATGTGCACATGCACATTCATTCACCACACGCACTCTCTCTCTCACACACAATACTTGTGCACAAACATTCATGTACACACATATACAAACACATGCACCCTCGAGCATGCACATTCACAAACACATACACATGCAGAATTAAGGGGCAAGTATAGTGATAAACACGTCTCAAATCTCAGCACTTGGGAGGCAGATGCAGGAGGATGGCTGAGAGTTCAAGAGCAGCTTGCTTTACGCAGTTTAAGTTTAGCCTGGACCACTTACTAACACCCAGTTTCAAAACAGAAAAGCAAGAGGCTGAGAGTGAACTCAGCGGTAGAGGACTTGCCTGGAGTCACCCAGTGAGGAGCTGGAGAAGTGGCTTAAAGGTATAGTGCTTGCCTGGCATGCAGGAGTCCCTAGGTTCAAACCCTAGTACCACAAATAGACAAACGGCGGTCGGACTGCAGAAGAAAGATCCACCTAGAGCAAAAACGCACTGTCACTGCCAGCTCACGACACCAATGTCCATGTAGACCTACTGTGCATCAACCGCCATACTAAGTACACTATACAAGTCCTTTCTCGTGTATGACAACCCTGTTTAGAGAAATATTATCTTTCATTTTGCAGACCAACACTTAGCCAAGCAAATTACCCATGGTTCCCTAGCCAGCAACTTCCAGGGTGAGATTCAGGAACCCTGTGGGACTCTGATACTTCTGCTGCCATCCTAGCTGTCATTGGCTGTGGAAGACAAGGTGACTGGATGGATGGCTCATGATGGTGCCAGGGGTTCCAGGGCTGACGATCCTTCAGACTATGTCATCAACAACAGCTGCACTTCTCCTGTGACTAGGAGAGAAACAGGTCCTCTGGAGCCTCAAACGGCTTCTAGCCATCTCTTCTACAAGTTGGAATTCATGAGACTTACCAAAACCAGAGTCCAGACTTTTTATCAAGGTGTCAGGCCAAAGACTGTTTGTCACTGCACTGAGGTCTCTGGCTGTGCTGTTCTGAGGCCCACCCCACCCCAGCGTCTGTCTGCGTTTCACATTAACATCAGAGCATAGCTAAATATTAAAGCTGCTATGGCTGGGGGTGCACGGGGGTGTGGGGTGTGTGTGTGTGTGCATGCCTGTCATTTCAGCTCGGCCAGGGTGGAAGCAGAAAGGTCAGGGGAGAGCTCAAGGCCAGGCTGGGTTACTGGAGACCCTATCTCTGTAAGCATCAGCTCAAGGTGATGTCCATCACTCAGTACCGGCATCTAGAGAGCCCTACTATGTGTTTTAAGTCTACAACTTGAACACATCAGTAGTAAGAGGACCATCTCCAACCACAGGATAGAAGACTTTCTTGTGATGTCTATAAAACCATCTACAATTACTAAACCATTTATAAGATTGCCCATCAGGGGCCAGAGGGATGGCTTTTTAAATAAAGGTGTTTGCTGCCAAGTTCCATCCCTGGGACCCATGAGCTGACTCCTGCCAGTTATCCTGACCTCCAACATGCACCCTACCCTCACAAGAACAAGTAAATTGAAAAAAAAGGGGGGGGGAGGAGAAGAGAGGGGGGAGGGGAGGAGGAGGAAGAAGAAGAGGCAGAAGAAAAATGAACCTAGGGGTGGTGGTGCATGCCTTTAATCCTAGCACTCAAGAGGCAGAGACAGTTGGATCTCTGAGTTTGAGGACAGCCTGTTCTACAGAGTGAGTTCTAGGACAGCCAGGACTACACAGAGAAACCCTGTCTTGAAAAAAACAAAAAAAGAAAAGAAGGTGGGAGGTGTGTGTGTGTGTGTGTGTGTGTGTGTGTGTGTGTGTGTTGTGATTGAACAGGAAACTCAGCAGCAGTGCTGCCTAGAAGTCAGGGCGGAGGAGCTGACATTACTGAAGCTACAAGGTAAGTAGGTCTCTCACCAAGGGGAACTTTTCTTCCCTGGGCCATCCTTTATGTGAGGATCAGTGATTGGCAAAGGAAGCTGGCAACAGCCTCAGGCTATGGCTGTCTCTGAGATGCATGCGGGATTACGCTTATGTGAGAAAGCCGGGGCCAGACAGTAGACAGACCGTTCCAAAGGGGCGAGGAGCTGGAGAGCAGGCCCGGCAGTTGAAGAACACATGCTGCTCTTCTAGAGGATCCAGGCTCAGTTCCGAGGACCCACATCCTGCAGCGCAACTTCCTGTAAGGCCAGGTCCAGGGGAGCGGTTGCTCTCTATGGCCTCCGTGGACAGTGTGCTCACACATTCATCCTCCCCCACCCCTCACAGTTAGAAATAGAGTCAGTTTCTTACTTCTTTTAAAGAATGGAGGATTGGTATCCACGGGGTTCTCTACCTAGACCTATGTAGCTAAAGGCATGGGGCTTGAGGCTCAGTCGAAACTCTGTAAGGGTAGAACTCTGGGCATGGGAGAAAGGGCAGAGCCGGAATGGTGCCTTGTGGCATGCAGGGTTACAGCTTGGCAATCTAGGGCAGTGAGTGGGAAGAAATGCTTTGCCCGAGTTGGAGAGGACCAGTCTCATGTGAAGGCGTTCGCTACTCAGTCCCTCCCACATGCAGCCTGGCTTGCCTTCCTGCCCTGGGTGAATGGTTCTGCTCAGGGATATACATTCATACATACATACATCATGGATGGGTGTTTTGCCTTCATGTATGTATGTCTATGTGAGGGGGTCAGATCCTCTGGAAATGGAGTTATATGTAGATGTTAGCCGCCATGTAGGTGCTGGGAGTTGAACCTGGATCCTCTGGAAGAGCAGCTAACACTTAACCACTGAGCCATCCCTCCAGCCCAGCCACTTCTCTTGATTCCCATCTGGTACAACCACTTGCCCCAGGTCCTGCAAAACTCTTGGTTTTGCTAGAAAGAGTATGTGGGATTGGATAGACCAGTTGAGGCACAGGAAGGCATGGGCCTCGTGTATATTTATTACTTTCGATTGTTATAAAATGGTCTGATGACAGGAACTATGGGGTCAGAGAGTCGTTCAGTGGTTAAGAGAACTTGCTGCTCTGCAGAGGACTTGAGTTCAGTTTCCAGCGCCTACATCCTGTAGCTCATAAACACCTGTAACTCCAGCCTTTACACACACACACACACACACACACACACACACACACACACACACACTTTTTAGTATATACATGCATGAAGACAAATCACTGATTCATATAAAAATAAAAAGAAATCTTTAAATTTATAGTGGGGGGGGGGGCGTGTCAATCTAGCAATAGTACCATGGACAGATCTAGGGAAGTGGGTGGGGAGAAGCAGAGAATTAGGAATTCCTAGCCAGCCTAGAACAAGGCAAAATCCTGTCTCAAAGAAAGAAAAGTTGGCATCTGGGCAGCTCAGTGAGTGATGGCACTTGCTTGTGCAAGCCTAACAATGTGAGCTCAATCCCTGAGATCCATGGAAGGTGGCAGGAGAGACCTGACTCCACCAAGCTGTCCTCTCACCTCCACACCTGGGCTATGGCACACACTCACACACACACACACTCATACTCACACACACATACACCATTATAAACATGCACACACACACACAAAACAAATAAAAATACTTAAAAAAAAATTTAAAGGCCCACTTGGGGACCGGCACAAAAGCTTCTGTCAGACCATGCAATTATAGAAACAACTTTGAAGACCAAAACCAGACAAAGATTTAACAGCAGCTGCAGACCCAGAATAAAAAGGAAAGGGGAAGGTAGCATTTTTCCTTGAGAGCTCTGAGGACCAGAAACAGAAAAATGGAAGGGTCACTGTTAGGAACACTACATCATGTTGGTGGCAGTTTGTGGCTGTTGAAGTACTATATGATCCTCAGATCATATTGCATAACTTTATTTGTCTTTATGGTACTGGGGATGGAACCCCAGGCCCTTCCACACAGTAGGAAGTGATCCAGTAAAGATGCTTACTGCCAAGTCTGAAGACTTGAGTTCAATCCCCAAGACCTACATACTGGAGAACCAACTTCACAAAGTTGTCCTTTGACGTTCACACACATGCCATGGCAGATGAAAACACACTCTCTCTCTCTCTCTCTCTGAAGAAAAGAAAGAAGGAAGAAAGAGAGGAAGGGAGGGAGGGAGGGAGGGAAGGAAGAAGGAAGGAAGGAAGGAAGGAAGGAAGGAAGGAAGGAAGGAAGGAAGGAAGGAAGGAAGGTGGGTGAAATGCCAGTGAGCAAGCCCATAACTGGCACTGTCTTCTATTTAGCCACATGCCAGGCTTCAGATCACATTATATAAGGGACCTCCACTGACCTAAGCGAATTTGTGGTTTTATAAATAGTCATTGAACCTTTAAACAAAGTCAACACACCACCTGCTTCACCAGACCACAAACCCAGGTCAGAAACCTCTGTGATGCTTGGAATGTGCACTTCCCTCAGCGCCACCCCAGAGGAGCCTGGCACAACTGGCTAATGTAATCTGTGTATCCCACAGCCTTTGTCTGTTTGCTGTGTTGAAAACCGGCCCTAGGTGACCCTCAATCATTGCATCTGTGTGCCGGGAAGGTTACCAAGAGTTTCTATGTATCTACCCTGTCCCGTGAACCTTTGTACAGACCTAGTCCACAATACACACTGTGAAGATCAAAGCCATACAAGTTCCTGTTGTTAGGAACATGATCTGTCCCAGGGATAGATGATGTGGAGACTGGACTCTGAGAAGGGGTTAGGCAGGTGAGGGCTACAGACACTGGTGACCAGGGTACATAAAGTCAAATGACTCAATACCACCTGTAACTTTCACTCACAAGAAAATGACGTCCGTTCCACCTTGGAAGGCACACCTTGTCTATTATTCTTCCTGTTATACAATCAGGCAAACAAGAGCCAATCTTCCAGATTGTTGCTCTACCACAGGCTATCACCTGACCACTCTCAGAACAGATCATTGCTAAGGCACTGTAGACCGGAATAATATCTAATTATCCTTTATACTTTAAAAGCCTTCCTTTCTTCTTTTTCCTTCCTTCTTTCCCTCCTTCCTTCCCTCCCTCCCTCCTTTTATGAGACAGGCTCTTACCTAGCCCAGGGTAGCTTCCCAGGACAGTCTTGAACTCCTGATATGCCTACCTCCACCTCCTGAATCTTAAAGTATAGACATGCACCACTACGCCTACTTTATGCAGTACTGGGTATGGAACCCAGGGCTTCCTGCATGGTAGGTAAGCAGTTTACCAACTGAGCTATATCCCCAGTCAGAAACTGCTGAGCTTCTGAAAAGCACAGAGAATTCTCTTATCTATGTTGTACAGAGAGCGGAAGGTCTCAGCCCTCAGAATGCCAATCGAAAGACTGACCTCCACCTAAGATGTATCTTAAAACCGAAATAAGTAGGCTGGAGAGATGGCTCCGTGGTTAAGAGCATTGACTGCTTTTCCAGAGGTTCTGAGTTCAGTTCCCAGCAACCACCTTGAAATAAGCGACAGTGTACACATATACATAAAATAAATAAATCTTAAAAAAAAGTGGGCAAGTAAGATGGCTTAGTGAATAAAAGAGGTTGCTGTCAATAATATATTATTATAATTATTATAATAAAAATAAGGTCATCTAGTAATATGCATAATTATTGTGTTCTCATGTTCAGAATGAATGAAACTGAAATCTGAAAAGGCAGGGATGATGAGGACTGTAGAGAAGGCTCAACAATGAAGGGAGCTTACTGTTCTTCTAGAGGCCCAAGCTTGGTTCCCAGAACCCATGGCAGGAAGCTCACGACCACCTGAATCCTAGCTCTAGAACTAATGTGGTCCCCCGGGCCTCCTCGCATTTGATAGGCTACAGTCAGAGGAGTGTTGAGTTCAAAGCCACCCTGGATTACAGCACATAAGGCTCTGTAACAAAAACATCTAAGAAGGACGTGAGAAGGCTCAATGGGTAAAGTCACGTGCCACCATAATTGACGGCCTGAATTTGATCCCAGGGTCCCACGTGGTAGCAGGAGACTGACTCTCCAAGTTGTCCCCTGACTTCCACACATGTACCATGGTGTAGACGCCCACCCCATAAATAAGTGTAATTTTTAAAAATTTAATCAAAGAAATGGGGTAAGGAGATAACCTGGTTGATAAAGTGTGCCAATTTCCAAAACTTAGCATTAAAAAAAAAAAAAAAAGCTGACTATCAGCATGCACGTGAAAAATCCCAGTGCTACAGAGGCTGAGGCAGGGGGATTCCATCGGACAGCTTCAGGTCAATGAGAAACTGTCTTGGAAAAAAAAGAGTGATGTCACCCAAAGCTGACTTCATAAAACCTGTTCAGGTAGGGCCCACCATGCAACCCTGGCCTCCCGCCACCCATATCTTAGGTATCCCAGAGGTGGTGTGCACCAGGATTCTGTGATGGGCTTAGGATCCCTACTGACTCATCAAGATTCAATGGGCACCAACTACCCAGAGCCTGGCACAGTTCCCTGCCTCCCAGGACAGCGCCTCTTGCATGCTCCATTGCTCATGTTCTGTTCCAGGTGGCTCCTGAACACTCAGAGGCACACGGCACCTCACACCTATCACCTCAGGGAGAAACTTGGCTTACTCCACCATATATATATATTTAGTTTTCTGTTTGCTTCCCTCCCCAGCCAAGTTCTCAAGGGGCTGAACCCAAATCCACACAGACCCACCCACCCTGAAGGCCTCTGAAGTGTCATTCCACAGGGACCTAAGCCTGCCAAGAACAGCAAGAATCAACAGCAGCCTTCTACCTAGGCATGGTGGTGAATATCTGGAAGCCCATCACTCTTTTTTATTTTAAATTTTTTTTTTAACTTTATTTACATTTCAGGTGTTATCCCCTTACCCAGTTTCCCCCCTCTAAGAAACCCCCCATCCTATCTCCCCTCCCCCTGCTTCTGAAGGTTTTCCTCCAGGCACCCATCCACTCTCGCCTCCCAGCCCTCCATTCCCCTACACTGGGGCATCTATGGAGCCTTCACAGGACCAAGGACCTCTCTTCCCACTGATACATGACGAGGCCATCCTCTGCTACACATGCAGCAGGAGCCCTGTGTGCTCCCTAGTTGGTGCCTTAGTCCCTTGGAGCTTGGTTGGTTGATATTGTTGTTCCATCACTCTTAAGATGACTGGGGCAGGAGGGCTGCTACTTAGAGGCAAGACCTTAGTTAAAATAAAGAAGAGGAGAGGAGAGGAGAGGAGAGGAGAGGAGAGGAGAGGAGCGGAGGAAAAAAAGAAAGAGGAAAGAAAAGGAAGGAATGAAGGAAGAAAGGAAGGAAGGAAGGAAGGAAGGAAGGAAGGAAGGAAGGAAGGAAGGAAGGAGCCCTAACCTGTGGGAGATGGAGGCAGAAGGATAAGGAGTTCAAGGCCATCTGCAGCTACATAGTGAGATGAGTTCATGGTCACTTTGAGCTGCATGAAGAAAAAAACAAATGAAAACAAAAAACAAAAAAACAAAAACCACCACCAACAACAAAACAAACAAACAAACAAACACCCTTAATTAAACTAAAAAGTAAGCAAACACCCGAGGTAATCTGGGGTATGGATGGAACAGGGTTTCTTCCTCCAGCCTTACTGATGAAGAAATCAGAGGCCAGCCTGTACCTATGGTTTGCCTTAGCAAATAAGCTACCTTTAACCCAGTGCTTCTACTCCAGCCGCCTGGAGTCCAGATTTCTGTCAGGTGCCAAACAACAGAAGTGTACAGAAAGACAAGTTCTGCCCTGTAGCCCATGTCAAATAAATGTGAATGGGTTTCTAGCATCAGGAAGCTGGTGCCTACCCTTGTAAACCCAACACTTGGGAGGCTGAGGCAGGAGGATTGCTACAAGTTTGGGGTCAGCCAGGGCTACTTAGCAAGACCTTGTCACAGAACCAACAACAAGGGGTTAAAAACAAAACAAGCAAACAAACAAACAAACAAACAAAGTCAACAAAAAGGTATTTTCTGTCTCTAAGATACAAATTATCTATTTCTTTTACAAGGAAACAAACATTATACAATATGTAGTAAGACATACAAGATGGTGTATACTCTGTTGTGCTTTGTGATATTGTACCCTTTTGGTTTGTTTTGTTGTTGTTGTCATTGTTGTTTTGAGACAGGGTTTTACTGTATAGCCCTGGTTGTCCTGGAACTCGTTTTGTAGACCAGGCTGGCCTTGAACTCAGAAATCCAAGAGGAGATCTTAAGTGGGTTGGTAAAGTGTGGAGCACATGGTAAACCGGAAAAGAAAGAACAGAGCCACATATGTGTGCGTGTGAAGGAATATGCTCAATATACAATAGATACCAGTATGAAAATCAATAAAGAAGAAATAAACTAGGGAAAGGTACATCTCACTGAGCTGAGGCCCACCAGCCTGGCTTGGTGTATCAAGTGCTTACATGCCAGGCCTCTAGAATGACAAAGAGAATGACAACTGGGTAAGCTCTCACAAAGAGGGGACATCCCTTAGATCTAGATTCTATACGAAGGTGGCTCTAGTCCTAGGACTTAGGAGGCAGAGGCAGGAGGATTGGGACACCTGAGACCCTGTCTCAAACAACTAGATTTAATACTGCAATGTTGACATGTCCCATGGATTTAGTAAGTAAATGTTTTTGCTCTTGGCAGGAAGTCCTTTTCAAACAGTCTAGCTGCTAAGTACACAGAGACTTTCATAATGAATGCAGATCCTGATTTGCAAGGAGTTAAGAAACCCTCCACCCAGAGTGAATGGGCCTACAATTTCAGGTTTCTCGGGCCACAGACATCTCCTATGGATGTTTATTTATAAACTTGTACTACCAGGATGTCTTCACTTGAGGTATCCTGGCTGCCATCAAGCCTGTGATTTCCAGGTACTAAAGTCCATCTTGGAATCTTCAGCAGTCTACACGTACCTCTTTCTAAATGCCAGATGTGAGGGTAATAATATCCCATCCTCTCCCATGTGGGCCTGTTTTCTGGCCACTTTTTGACAGTGACTGAGCAATGTGCTCAGTGAAACCAGCTCCAGTCTCAGAGGGCCACTCACTCTCCACAGAAAGTGAAATCCCTTTAAAGGAGCTGCTGGAATAAGTACCAAACCAAGGTGGGCCATTCTGTGTTCACTAGTTTTGGTACTTGGGCTTTCTAAGCCATTTTTCCCACAAGCAGCCAAGTCAAAGATCAACAGAGGAGCTATGAAGGTAGAGTTTATGTGTGGTTAATGAACCAAAGCTACAAATAGCTCCAGAAATTATGCCCTGTGTAGTTAAGAACAAATCCCCGAGGTTAGATAACCACTTGGCTTACAAGGACCAGGGCAGTTCTCTCTACCTCTATTCCTCTCTTCAGTTTTACTGAGAGTCTCAATATGCAGTCCTGGCTCACTTGGAACTTGCTGCCCTTGAACTCAAGCAATCCTCCTGCTTCAACCTCCTAAGTACTGGAACAGCTCCAGGATTACCTCTTGTCCTCAAACATGTCAAAATCCTAGTCAGGCCAGGTGTAATTTCTGTACTCAGGAGGCTGAGCCAGGAGAATCAATCAGTTCAATCAGTTCAAGCTACAAAGCTACAAAGGTGCTGGCCGGCCTAGGCTTCATAACAAAGCCCCCCCCCCCCTCTCTCTCTCTCACACACACACACACACACACACACACACAAAATCAAACCAAAAAGCCAACGCGAGGATCGGGTAGCAGACTCAAAGAAGTTATGTGTGCTGTCAAGGTGGCAAAACTTGGACCCAGGGCCACCCCCACCAGTTGAGTCTCCCTTTGTGTTTTCATTATTCTGGCAGCGTGGCCAGGCTCAGAGCGACTCCCTTAAGTTTGATGGGTCTATTACAAACACACACCGCGCTTTCACTGAAATGTCCCCCAAAATCCTCAGTCCAGGTCACTAGCTTACACAATGCTGAGTCGTCTTGAGAAAAGAAAATGAGACGGGGGGGGGGGGAGCCAATCCAGGTTAAGTTCCCTGGAAGATGCCCTTCTCCTGTTGCCCAGCAGATCATAACCTTTCACCCAGTTGCTCCCAAGAACTCAGGGTGTCACTGCTGCTCAAGCGAGCCCGGTAAAGGTGTGTCGCAGGCACTGTCCCGAGAGGGGGACTGCCCCAGGGATGCACACAGGGTGACACCTTCACTGAGCCCACCTGATTGTTGCCGGGTCCTATTGGCCCTCAGGGAGCTCATTCTAAAGTGAATGGTCTTCATAATCTGCTGCCCAAAAGTCCCGTCGCACAGGTGGGGAAACTGAGGCTTGAAGATGGACTGTTGCGTTGCCTGAGAGGAG
>LR749513.1:2228834-2364044 GCA_902729485.2 Mus minutoides | reverse complement strand
CAAACTGACTCTTAACAGGTAGTTTTCTGTCTTCCACACTGTGACATATGCATCCTAGCATTTGTCTCCCTACACAAAGACATAGTTTTAAATCAAATCATATTTTATATTTCTCAATTAAAAAAAAACATATGCCTTTGGGGGTGGCATATCCTTATCCTTATCTCCCAGATGGGATCAATTCTTACCCCATTTCCTGATGTCTTCAATCAGCTCTGGGATAGGGACTTATTAATTACTCATGCTGGACTTGAACTAGAGGTAACCCAGACAGGCCTTTAGACCTTTGCTCCCTCCTATCTCAGTCTCCTGAGTGGCTGGAATGGCAGGTTTGTGTCACCAGGGCTAGCTCAATACCTTTACGTTGTTGTCGGTGGTGGTGGTGGTGGTGGTGGTGGTGTGTGTGAATTGCTATGAGTGTACCACAGCATGAGTGTGGAGGTGAGAAGACAATCGCTTCCATCACGTGGGTCCCAGCAATTGAACTCAGGTCGTCAGGTTTGGCAGCAAGCACACTTATCCACTGAGTCACCTCACCACCTCTTATGACTGATATTTCAGATGTTGTCTTAAGTTATCACATCTTTGGGGCTTTCGTTTGCTTGTTATTTGTTTGAGACAAGGTCTCGTTATATAAGCCTGGCTGGCCTAGAACTCACTCTATAGACCAGACCTGTTTAAGTCTTACTGGTGATTAATGTCCTTGAAAGCACAGCTCGCTCTCACTTCCATATCTTTCTGATATAATCGTTCAAATCTCTAACTTAGTTCTTCTGAGTCATGATGACTGAGGCAGCAGCCTTGGACCTTTAGTTTTTGAGCGATGAACAGTTAGTCAGAGTTACACTATCTCTTAACATTATGCAATGTAGCCCTTGCCCCTGCCTCTGTGCCCATCTCTGCCTCCAGCGTCTACTCTCAGAACCTCTGTTTGTGTTCTTGGGCTTCACAGAGTCGGTGCTCTAAACAGGTTTTCTCTTCACGGTCTGTAGCTGGAACCTGAAGGTTGAGTCAACAAACAGCGTTGACATTACTGTCACACTGGACCTGTGTCTACAACGTCTCCATTCCTACATGAAATCAGAATCATGGAGTGCGTTATGCATAACCCTTCTCTGCCGGGAGGCTCACTGGAACTGTCTGAAAGAGATCTGAGGAAATTAACCTGAGATGGCAGAGGTCCAGCCCCACTGTAAAACTGGAATGGGGATGGTACAGCATGAGACTGGACCAGTAACAGTTCTACTGTCCCTGTGGCTCCCCGTGTCACTTCCTCAGCAGCCTCTCTGGCTGCCACACCTACACGAGGACAAACCTCTTCTCCCCTTATGCTTGATGGTGAAGGTCTAGAAGACACAAGAATCTCGAGAGTATTGGACTACATCCAAAGTTCTTATCCTAGAGCAGTAAAATGTTCTGGGATGCCAACAGTCCAGTCCCTCAACTAGGTTGACACCCCAACCTGGCCTCTGTACCTCTAGCTATGTGCCCAGGGGGGTAGGGCTCACTACCCTTTGGCCAACTTTTAGTTCTTGCTCTTGGCTCTCTCTGTACTTGTTCTTTTCCCACCTCTATCCCCGCCCCGTTTTTAGACAAGGTCTCTGAATGTGCCGATTTGGAACTCACTATGTAGCCCAGGCTGATCCTTCTTCCTCAGCTTCCTGAGGACTTGGGTTATACATACATACACACTTGCTATCAGGTCTGGCTTCCCTCCTGGACTCTTAATACCTCCTGGAGGGAAGTTATGGAGATCCAAGTAGAGAGGGAGATCAAGGCTAGGTTTCCAATGCCTCTGTAGTCTAGGCTTGGCAGACACATTCACTCACCAAGTCAGATTACTCGGATGTGATGAGAATAGCATTAACCATCAGGATGGGACACAGAACTGTCAGCAATGAAGACGGGAGTCTCCATCCCCGGAAAGTTTCACAGTAGTAGCAACTTCAAGGAAAATCTATGTCTTTCTTTTAGAACTTAACTTTGTTTTCAGTGCTGGAGAGTGAACCCAGAGCCTCTCACATACAAAGGCCATGCCACTAAGCCACGCCCCCAACCCCTCACTGGGGGATTCTAGGCAGGGGCTCTACCCCTGAGCCACGCCCCCAGCCCCTCCCTGGGGGATTCTAGGCAGGGGCTCTACCCCTGAGCCACGCCCCCAGCCCCTCCCTGGGGGATTCTAGGCAGGTGTAATACTGCTGAGATGTAATGTGTTCTACATATTATAGCAAATCTCTCTGAAATAAACACTTGACAGAAGAGTTCAGATTCAGAGTAGGAGGAGAAGGGTTTTACCCTAAGGTTTCCAGCCTAGTAAGTGTTTCAAGGTCTCTAGTCTGATAGTTATCTCAAACTTCCCAGCTAGAAGGTGACTTAAGTTCCCCAGATGACAGTATCTCATCTAATAGATACGTCAAGGCCTCTAACTAATAGATTGTCACAGTTTATGTTACTTCTCAACTTGGCAGAATCAAGAATGAGCTGTAAGATGCCCCCCTGGGCATGCCTGTGCACAATTGTCTTGATTTGGTTTAATTGAGGTGAGAAGAGTTCTGCGCATTGTGGGTAGCGGCTGGGATCCTGGGGTGTACTAAGTATGGGGAAAGAACTCAGCATGCACTTATCACTGCCTCCTGACTGTGGGTGCAATGTACTGTGCCCTAGAACTGTGAACCAAGGTAACCCTTTTCTCTCTTAAATTGCTTTTATCAGAGTATTTTTATTACAGTAACAGGGAAAGAAGAAACTGGAACAAAGGTGTTTTAAAATCCCCAGCTAGATATAGTGTGACCCAGCCTGATTACCAACAGTGGGCTGGCCCAACAATGCCTACCCATTCCAGCTTAGCGGGCACCCTATAGAGCCTGCCTTCCCTCAGTATCTGCTCTAGGATCTGCTTTCTATGGTGCCCACCTCAGCCTCCAGCGAGTGTCTGTTCCACTGCTGCTTTGGAGTGATACTATTTCTCACACTGGAAAAGCTTCTATGCTCCCAATCAGGGAACCTGCTCTGATTCACAGGAGCCCTGTGTTTGGCCCCAGAGTTCTCTGTATCTTTCACATTCTGGCCTCTTTTCCTTCACAAGCACATAGACACTTCACGTATCCAAGGTCACAGTACATCTTTAAGGTTATCTTACACAGACCTCTTCCCCAAGCAAGAAATGTCCCCATATTTGGCTGAGAAGGAGTGACTGGTCCTTGTATACAAGGAGAAAATGAGGGCTCCAGGTAAACATGAGTTTACAGATTCCAAACGGTTTCAAAAAGTATAAACCAGAAGGCAGAGTAATATACCTTAAATGGCAGGAAGATCTCTGTGAGTTCAAAGCCAACCAAGGGCTCCATGAGCTTTTTTGTTTTATTTATTTATTTATTTATTTATTTATTTATTTATTTATTTACTTGAGACAGGGTTTCTCCGTGTAGCCCTGGCTGTTCTGGAACTCACTCTGTAGACCAGGCTGGCCTTAAACTCAAAGAGATCCACCTGCCTCTGCCTTTAGTACTGGGACTAAAAGCATGCCTCATCACTTCTCAGCAAGATCTCTTTCTATAAAAGTACAAACCAGAACTGGGGAGCTGTTCCCTCAATAAAATGCTTGTGTTGTAAGCATAGGACCCGAGTCTGACCCCTGGCACCCACAGTGACATGATGTGCACTTGTAACCCCAGTTACTGGGAAGTAGAGAGGAAGACTCCTGGAGCTTGTTGGCTAACGAATTTAGTCTTTTGTCAAAGTACAGGTCTGTTGTTGGGTGTGAGTGTCCTTTTTTTTTTTTTTTAAAGATTTATTTTATTTATTATATGTAAATACACTGTAGCTGTCTTCAGACACTCCAGAAGAGGGCGCCAGATCTCGTTACGGATGGTTGTGAGCCATGTGGATGCTGGGATTTGAACTTATCACCTTTGGAAGAGCAGTCGGGTGCTCTTACCCGCTGAGCCATCTCACCAGCCCCTCTAATACCAATTCTAACTGTGCATAAGTTCACTAAGTTATATGGACTTTGAGTCTAGTTATGCTCCTATGTATAGACTGAGGAAGACTAAAGGAGAGGGCACCATCCATGTGGTTATGGAGAAGTCCCCATTCCTGCTGGGTAAACACTTTCCAGTGTGGCCTTTGGAGGAGGGACACCCACACTCCTATAAATAGTCCCTCATTCGTGCTCTGTAAGAAAAGCACAAGCAGTTGGTTCCCCAAACTGACTTCCAGCAGGGTTGTGCCGTAGTTTGTGGTTAGGACTGTAGGGGAAGAGGTAGATCTTGTGTATGTCTCCCCCTGGAAGGAAGTTCAATGACACCTGTCTCAGAAAACAAGTTAAAGGAGCGGGACAGGTGGCTCGGTGGTTAAGAACACTGACAACTCTCCCAGAGGACCATTGTTTGGTCCCCAGCATTTGCAAGGTGGCTCGCAACATTGTAACTCTAGTTCCAAAGGATCCAGTGGTGTCTTCTGGGCTCCTTGGATACTGTGTGCATGGGGTATATTTAATACACCTTTGGCAAAACACTCAATATACAAAATAAAAATAAACATTTTAAAAGGTAAATGGCTCCTGAGAAATGATACCTGATATTGATCTCTGGCCTCTACACATACACATGTGTGTGACCACACACACACACACACACACACACACACACACACACACCATGTTTACAGACACACTGGTAGAGCTTTTAGCATTTGTGAGATCCAAGCTCAATCCCCTCCAAGGACATAAAAGCCCAAATGGCAGGCACATGTACATCAGCCGTCTAACACAATTTCTAAGACGCTACCGGTGGGTCCAGCAAGATGGCTCCCTGGAGAAGGGTGTTTCCCACCAAGCCCGGTGACCTGTGTTTTATCACAGAGCTCACACGATGAGAGGAAAGAACTGACCTCTACATGCAGAGCACACAGGAGCAGCCCAGAAAATAAAAACAACTAAATAGATAAGTACAGTTTCAACTGTTACCTCTGCTTTCCCAGAATACCAGGTGAATGAACCTGCAGGGTTACTAAGCCCCAGGAGACTGGGATGAACCCTCAAGGCCAGGCAACCAGAGTCAACCAAGTTTAGAGATCCAGGGCCAAAATCCACCCACAGGCCCAATCACAGGCCTGGACGTGGCCAAGCCTCTGTGAAGTCAGTTTTCCTATCACTACATCCAACTTTTTTTAAAAAAAACTTATTTTATGTATGGTGTTTTGCCTGTGTATATATGTCTGTGCCCCATGTGCACACCTGGTACCCAGGCAGGCCAGAAGAGGGCATCAGATTGCCTGGAACTAGAATTACACAGAGATGGGAGATGCCATGTGGGTGCTGGGATTTGAACTCAGGTCCTCTCTAAACTGCTAAGTCATCTTCTCTAGTCCCCCTTGCCTACTTCTGCAGAGAGGGAGTTCTGAGGTTCCTGATGACACCAGGGTGGAAGACAGCTGGAGGGCAGGGCTAGGAAGGCCCTTTCCTGACCTCTAGTAACAGAAACACCTCCCTCACTCTTGCCCGAATTTGACCTCAGAAAATCCTGAGCTCCATGAATTATTTCCAAGAGGCTACACTCTTCTGTGGTGGTGTACAGGTTTGCATATATGTCAAGTCAGAGATCACCCTGGAACTTGTTTGTTTGAGATGCGGTGAGTTCACTGGGACCTGGGGCTGACTGGCTACTACTGAGCTCAGGGGGAACCCCTGTCTCCCTACTGCTAAGATTACAAGCAAGCATCACATTCTATAGTATACTGTCACTGCAGCCCCTACAGACATGTTTATTTTAAAGATTTATTTATTTAATGTAAGTACACTGTAACTGTCTTCAGACACCCCAGAAGAGGGCATCAGATCTCCTTACAGATGATTGTGAGCCACCATGTGGTTGCTGGGAATTGAACTCAGGACCTCTGAAAGAACAGTCAGTGCTCTTAACCACTGAGCCATCTCTCCAGGCCCCTACAGACATGTTTAATCACCCTCAATTGTTACTTGGGTTCTGAGGATCCAAATAATGTCCTCCTGCTGTGCAGTCCCTAGTTAGTTTCAGCTCTCAACTTGACACAGCGACACAGCACAGAATTATTTGAGGAAGTCCGATCTGGATCAGACTGGCAGACTGGCCTGTGGTTACATGTTTGGGACCGTTTTTTTTTTTTTTTTTTTGAGGCAGAGATTCACTTTAAACTCACAGAGATCTGCCTGCCTTTACTTCCTGAGTACTGGGATTAAAGGTGTGCACCCCCCATCTCAACTGATGTAGGAGGGTCCAGACCACTGTGGGCAGTACCATCCCTAGGCAAAGGAACCTGGTTCTGGGATGGATAAGAAAGCTAGCAGGGAAGCTGGAGAGGTGGCTCAGTGGTTAAGAGCACTGGTTGCTCTTCCAGAGGACCCAGATTTATAATGCCTATAATCCAGTCTCAGAGAACTGATACCCTCTTCTGGCCTCTGTGCGGACCAGGCATGCTTAGTTTACACAGACATATGTGCAGGCAAAAATACCTATAATATGTAATTTAAAAATTAAAAAAAAAAAAAAGCTAGCAAGCTGAGCAGAAGCTAGAGAGCGAGCCAGTAAGCAGCATTCCTCAATGGTTTCTGCTTCAAGCTGCCACCAACCACTTCCTCCCTGACATCCTTCAGTGATGGATTGTAACCTTGAATTGTAAAATGAAGCAAATCTCTCCCGCCCCAAGTTGCCTTTGATTATGATTTGTTTGATTGTTTGGTTGGTTAAGGTTTTTTTGTTTGTTTGTTTGTTTGTTTGTTTGTTTTGAGACAGAGCTCAGAGCTCTGTGTAGCCTTGACTGTCCTGGAATTCATATTCTGTAGACCAGGCTGGCCTTGAACTCACAGAGGTCCACCTGCCTCCCAAGTGCTGGGATTAAAGGCTTGTGCCACCACAGCCCTGCTTGGTCATGGTATTTTTTTTATCACAGCAGCAGAAAAGCAAACAAGAACCATAGGACAAGCACCTTTCCGACTGAGCAACCTCCCTGGCCATTCCTATTCTTTTCCTTAAAGCATCCAATACACAAAACCTGCTGAGGTCCTTCCAAGATGCCCTGGGAAATGAGTGTTTCCCCATCCCTCTCCTTCTGCCCTGCTCCACTCCTCTGGCTACTCATTCCTACTGTGCTAGAGGTAACTGGTCAGCAGTTCCACCTGCTTTGTTTATCTTCTTTAACCTGCAATATTAGGCGGTAGATTGGATAGCATAAATAGGTTTACTTGGTATCACACTTTAAAAAATGATCCCATAATCTCTGTTGGGGGTCGGGGGGAGGATTAGGTGCTTACTTCTAAAGGTTTAGTCAGATGTAATTCAGCACCCTCAAAAGTAAGCTTAAACCAAGCCAAAGATTTTCCAGGTGGACGGCCTATCTGAAAGGGAGTGAGCGCCCCACTTCGTATGCAAATCTGGGACGTGAAAGTCTCAACATTGGAGTTAGGGCCTTGGAGACCTGGGGATAATTTTAGACGTTATTATGAACTCACTCTGCAGACCTTCAGCTTTCCCTTGTCTATGCATGTGCACACCAGCACACATGCCCAGTGCCTGCGCACAGGCTTACAACTGAGGTTAAGAACCACAGGAGATGCTAACAGCGGAAGCACGGGGAGAGACTCCTTAGAAGCCCTTTCACAGCAGGTTACAGTTGCCATAGCAACATTCGGCTGTAGCCCAGGAGATCGCGAGACAGAGAGAATCAATCAGCGGGATTGTTTGCTACACTGAGGAGAGAGGGCAGTGGGGTTAACAGCACGTGGACCACAAACGTGAAGGGTGAGGCTGGAGGAAAGGCGTGGCTTTCAAAGTCCCTCTCCCCTCAAGGTCCTGGACACACTCCCATGAAGCCTCCCTTGGCTCCCTACAAACCCAGAGTTGAAGCTTGGGTTGCATAACGGATCCAGGAACAAAGTAGGGGTGGGGGTGGGGTGGGGGTGCGGGAAGAATTCTGTGCTCAGAGAACCACTACTCAGTAGAGGCCATCTGACTCTCATTATAAAAACTATCCAGCCCTTCTCTAACCACCTGGGGCTGTGTTCCCAAACCCCAACCACCCTGCCCAGATCCCACTCAGGATCTATCCACTCTCACCCAGTCAGGCTGGACTTGGAAATAGGATCACCATAGCAAAAGGCTGTTTGTTCTCTCCTCTGAGTCCTGCCTCTTTTGATTGTTGAACTTTGGACACGGTTCAGAGGAATTGGGCTTGTGGTGGAGGGAGGGAGGCAGGAACTGAAGGCGGGGTGTGTGTGTGGGGGGATTTCAACACTTTAGGGAGCTTGGGTTGGTTCAAGTGTGGAGCTTTGTACTGGACAGTCACAGCTGCCTCCTCTTTATCTGTGCTCAGGTTTGGGACTGTCAGCAATGACCGACATCCAAGGTTGTCCAGAAGTGTGTCTACATCCACACATACAATGCATGCATACACATCCACACACAATACAAGCACACACGTCCACACATACAAGCACACAATCCACACATACAATGCATACACACACACATACAATGCATACACACACACATACAATGCATACATACACGTCCACACATACAATGCATACACACACACACACATACAATGCATACACACACATCCACACATATATAATGCATGCACACATCACCATCATTTCCATTTCTGGTTTGCACCCAGAGACTCTTAGTGACTGGTGGCACACCCTAAGGATTGGCAGGTGTTTCTTTTGTCCATACTGGTGATTGAACCTGTTGGGCAAACACTCTACCGATGAGCTATTTCCCCAATCTTCTAACTTTTTTTAAAGACAAGGTCAACTAAACTGGCCTTCATTCCTCAGAAGCTGTCAACCTTGTTCTTGCTATACTATGTCTGACTGGGGCCTGTGACTCACTGATTAGACCAGGCTGGGCAAGACTGGCTGGCCAGCAAGGCATGGACCTGCCTGTCTCAGCCCCAGCATTGCAATAACGAGTACACATAACCATGCCTGGCTTTATTATCTGGGCTCTGGGAATCAAGCTGTCAAGCTTCCAAGGCAGCAAGCACTTGGCTCACTGAGCTGTCTGAGCTATCTCCCTAGTTTAAGAATGGCTCTTTTTTTAAAGATAGGTTTTTCTCTGTATAGCCATGGTTGTATTGAAACTCACCCTGTAGTCCAGGCTGGCCTCGAACTCACAGAGATCCATCTGTCTCTCTGCCTCCCTAGCACTGGGATTAGAGGCATGCACCACCAACACCCAGCTGAGACACTGGCACTTTTAAGAGATGTGATAATTCAGGTGCAGGTGACCTGTTGGTGGCCCTTGGGAACATCTGGGGTCTATTTTCTCCCTATCTTCCCTTCTCATTCCCATTCCTTTCTCTTAGCTTTCCCCTGGGAACCCCAGCACTACCTACAGACGGCACAGCTCCAGGCAGCCCCAGCTGACTCCAGCTGGCCAGCTCAGCTAGCAGTTGGCCGGGCCACACTCTGGTGTCCAGGAAGCTAATCTCTGGGGTTCAGTGCAGAAGCAGAGTGAAGGAGCACCCCAATGGGGTGTGATGATCACAATACTCTGCTTCTCCTTGCCTATAAAACTAGAGGCCAGGCATTCAACACCCGACCTTCAGGGAGCTGGGCCTGGTGGCACAGACCTGTCATCCCATACACCAAGGAAGCTGAAGCAGGAGGATGGACACATTCAGGGTGAGCCTGGATTACAGACTGATTTCAAGGCAAGTATGGGTGACTTAGAGAGACTCTGTCTCAAAATAGACAGAACAGGGCTGAGCAATGTCATTTAGTGGGAGAATGCTTTTCTAACAACCCCCAATAGGGGCCTAGGGGCGGAGCTTAGCAGTAGAGTGCTGGCATCCTGCCTATCAGTGAGGGGTTGGGGGCGTGGCTAAGTGGTAGAGCCCCTGCCTAGAATCCCCCAGTGAGGAGCTGGGGGTGTGGCTCAGTGGTAGAGCCCCTGCCTAGAATCCCCCATGAGGGGCTGGGGGTGTGGCTCAGTGGTAGAGCCCCTGCCTAGAATCCCCCATGAGGGGCTGGGGGCGTGGCTCAGTGGTAGAGCCCCTGCCTAGAATCTCCCAGGGAGGGGCACATGCCTGAGGTTCAATCCTCTGTAACACACACACCAAAGCACATATAGCACATTGAGGTTCCTTTTTCGTTTTTCTCTCTCTTCTTCCCTGACCCCTTTTAAAATAAGGTCTCACTCTGCTAATCATAGTTTCAGGATGCTGTCCAGTTTGGCCCAGAACTCACATATAGCCCAGGCTGGCCTTTAACTTGTAGCAGTCTCCCTGGCTTAGCTTCCTGAAGTCTAGGATTACAGTCACAGGCCACCATGCCATTGTGTCTGCCTGGCACGTATGAAGCACTGGGTTCAGTTAGCAGCATCATAAAACCAGGTGTGGTGGTGCATGTCACTACCAAGTCTGAGATATCCTTGACTATTTAAGTTTGTGGCCAGCCTGGACTATATGGGACCCTGGCTTGGAATGGATGGATGGATGGATGGATGGATGGATGGATGGATGGATGGACAGATAGGCAGATAAAAAATTATATGTATAGATAGGAGATAGATGACAGAGAATATATACATGACATACATAAATGATAGATAATTGATAGACATAGTGGACATTATGATAGATAATTGGCTCGTTCATAATTGACAGAATAGACAGTAAAATACCCCTCGTCACCAGTCACTGATTTGATTTTCAGAATTCTTTGTGTGTGTGCTGAGAGGTTCCACCCAGGGCCTCCTGCTGCCTACCATCGACCTACAGCTCCAGCCCTTAAAAACATTACTGTACATTTACTTATTGTGTGTGCAGGTGTGTGCATGAGTGATAGAGCAAGTATATGGATGTCAGAGACCCACCCTCAGGAGTCGCTTCTCACCACCGTGTGGATCAGGATCAACTGAGGCCACTGTGCTTGAATGCAAGTACCATCTCCTGATGGGTCACCTTGAAACCTCCCTCCCTTCCTCCATTTTTTTGAAACAAGATCTTGCTATGTATCATGAAATGGCCCTGCATTCCTGATCCTCCTGCCTCAGCCTCTTGAGTTGTTCTTAGCTGTTTTGAGATTTCCCCTAAGACACCCCTGCAGTTCAGTGTTGGGGATCAATACTCACATTTGGTCTTAGGGAGACTTCTCACCCCTGAGGCAGCTCTCGGGGCCTCCAAGAAACCCTCTGCCTCTAAAGTTAGGGTCATTGTTCAACAAGGAAAGAAACCTGACCAGTCGGCCCCTCCCATCCAATCCAGGGACAATTACAGGATTAATTTAGTTGTTTTGACAGGGTGGACTCAACCAAACAGAGAGAGAGAAAACAAAACAAAACAGATGAGGTTGAAGCTCAGGGAAGAAAAGCAGGTCTGGGCTTACTCCCTCGATCATGTTTTTCTAAACAATTCAGAGAGTATAGAAATTCCCTCCTCATACCTGACCCCACCAGTGTGCAGGTGCTGAGCACATCCTAGGTTTGAAGACGGGGTGTTGTTTTACTGAGCTACTGCTCCTGTACTGAGGGATGGAACCTAGACACTAGCTCCTGCTAGGCAAGTGTTCTGTGGCTGAGATATATCCCCAGTCCTTCACTGGAGGATGCCAGACAGATGATCTGCCACTGAGCTACAACCCCAGCCCCTCACTGGGGGATCCTAGGCAGCTGCTTATCACTGAGCTACAGTTTCTGGATAAATTTTATATGTTTATCATAAATATATATGGCCGAGCCGGGCGTGGTGGCGCACGCCTTTAATCCCAGCACTTGGGAGGCAGAGGCAGGCGGGTTTCTGAGTTCGAGGCCAGCCTGGTCTACAAAGTGAGTTCCAGGACAGCCAGGGCTATACAGAGAAACCCTGTCTCAAAAAAAAAAAACAAAAAACAAACAAACAAAAAAAACAAACTATATATATATATATATATATATATATATATATATATATATATATATATACACACACACATAGCCCTGGGGGTATAGAGCTAGAGAAATAAAAGTGGCTCTCCCAGGCCCAGATTTCTCCCTGCAGCCAGATAATACTCTTAGGCTCTCTCTGTCTGCCAGGCTCGTGGGGATTGGATGGTAAGTACAGGCCTACGAAGGCCAGTTGTGTGTCTCACTCAAGCCAGGGGCTCCCGACCTTCCCAACGCTGCGACCCTTTGATACAATTCCTCACATTGTGGTGACCCCCCCAACCATAAAATGATTTCATTGCTACTGTTATGAATTCTAATGTAAATATCTGATATGTGACCCTGGGGGTGGGGGGTGGAGGCCCACAGCCTGAGAACCACTGCCTAAGTCTGTCCCTTCACTGGTCATGCCCACCTGGCCTGGCTGCCCCCAGGAAAGAGTCAATATCTTCTAGAAGTTCTGTGACTCCCCAAGTCCTGACCGAAAGTGGCGAGCCCTCCAGTTTTGGAAGGTTGAGTATAGATAGCGTCAGGGCGACAAAAAGTAGAAGAGGCTGGAGAAACCCCATCCAGACCCACCATAAACTTAATGTGGAGATTATCAGCATGGAAGAAAAGAGATTATTGCCCCCCCCTTCCTAATTTTACCAATGAGAAAACAGCCCAGAGAAGCGGAAGCATCTTCCCCTGGTCATACAGCATCTCCAGCTAAGGTTTTTCAGCACCAAACTCAGACCTGACTACAAATAAGGGCCCTCCTCAGTTTCTGCCCTCTTCCACTATGGCAGGATTTGGAGGCTTGGCACATAACTACTGTGACCCCAGCTTAGCTTTGGTCCCCTGAAGTAGGCTTCCTTTCATTAGAAAGGCATGATGAGGCTGGGATTCACCATGCGGCCCTGTTCCCTAGCTGAGGAAGTACCCACCTGTGGATCTAGGGGTGTGAGCACAGCAGGCAGGGCCAAGCAGCACAGACAGGTCCGGGACTAGTGGTTTTCTCAGCTTCCCAGGATTTAAGCCTCTCCATGGCCCTTTATGAACCAGAGAGATATGGTGTGAAGGAGGAGCTCGAGGGTGTGGCTTAAGACTTCTGCACCAAGACACACCCCCTCCCAGTCCTGGCATCCTGCTGAGGCTGGACTTGTCACTGGAGCTGCCTCTGAAATGGCCAAGGCCCTTTCTGAAAACCCCAGACTCCAGGCAGTGGTGGTGCAGGCCTGTAACCCCAGCACTCGGGAGGCAGAGGCAGGTGGATCTCTGTGAGTTCAAGTCAGCCTGGTCTACACAGTGAGTTCCAGGACAGCCACGGCCACACACAGAAACCTTGTCTCAAAAAAAAAAAAACCAGGGCTGGTGAGATGGCTCAGTGGTTAAGAGTGCCAGCTGCTCTTCCGAAGGTTCTGAGTTCAAATCCCAGCAATCACATGGTGGTTCACAACCATCTGTAACAAAACCTAACATACAATAAATGAATCTTAAAAAAAAAAAATACCCCACAAAGTTCTCATCTTGCCAAGTTCATGGTTAGGGTTAGGGGGAAAGTGACCTGCCCAGCTCCCTACAGTCCTTCCTTGGCGGCTCATAACACTGCACCAGGAACAAGGACTCCCCTCCCCCATCTCTTTTCCCCTCCTTCCTTCCTTTTCCTCTCTCCTTTGTTTCCTCCCTCCCCACTATTTTTTCCTCTCTCTTTTTTTCCCTTGTTCTGGTCAACCCCGCTCGCTCCGCTCGACCCCGCTCGCTCCCGCCGGCTCCACTCGCTCCAGCCAGCCCTGCTCACTCCAGCCGTCCCTGTTTGGCCTGCTCGCTCCGGCCGGCCGATCGCTCCGGTTGGTCTCTCTGGTCCAAGTATTCGTTTTATTATTATTCTTCATAAGTACGCTGTAGCTGACTTCAGACGCACCAGAGGAGGGTGTCAGATCTCATTACGGGTGGTTGTAAGCCACCATGTGGTTGCTGGGATTTGAACTAGGGACCTTCGAAAGAGCAGTCGGTGCTCTTAACCACTGAGCCATCTCGCCAGCCCTATTTCTCAGACGTTTAAGAACTGGATCGCTTGACCCTTCTCTCTTTGTCTCCTCCCAGTTCAAACCGCTTGCATCTCTTTGGGCCAGTGTCCTGTTGGCACTGCTTCAGGCTCGCCCCACGCAAGCCTGAGCACAGACCTCATTGTGGTTGTGGACTTCTTTCAGGAAACTGGTTTTGCCTGCCCATCAGACACACCTTGCATTCTACCATAGGCCCCCAACCTCTGAGCTTTTTTTTTTTTTTTTTTTTTTTTTTTTTGGTTTTTTTTTTTTCGAGACAGGGTTTCTCTGTATAGCCCTGGCTGTCCTGGAACTCACTTTGTAGACCAGGCTGGCCTCGAACTCAGAAACCCACCTGCCTCTGCCTCCCGAGTGCTGGGATTAAAGGCGTGCGCCACCACGCCCGGCACCTCTGAGCTTTTTAATAAGAGATTTAGTTTTATTATTTTTATGTATGTATGAGTATGTATGTATGCATGTGTGTGTGTGTGCATGTATGCCATATGTGGACATGTTTGTGGAGCCAGAAGAAAGTGTTGGTTTCCCTGGAGCCAAAGTTACAAGTGGTTGTGAGTCTCCCGACAGAGGTACTGAGAACTGAACTTGGGACCCCTGCAAGAGCAGCACATGTTCTTAACCACTGAGCCATCTCTCTAGTCCCTAATCACAGCTGTTATTATGCTGGATTTCTCTGTGAGCCCGACATTTGCCATACTTCATACAGAAGATTCTTTGGGTATTAGGCACACTGACCACCTACCTTTGCAGTAGAGGTGTCTACAAGATGAAAACGGGAGAGCCAGTGCTCATTAGAGTAGCCTTAAGCAAGACAGGAACACTCCTCTCCCCCAAAGTTTCTTATTCTGTAGCCCTGGCTGCTCCTTGAACCCCTGTCCCTGCCTCTGGGGTACTGTAATCAGAGATGTGAGCTACCTCACCTGACGAGAAACTAAGACTCCGGAGCCAGCTAGATCTCCTGCTCCCAGTTCCTGCTTATTAGGGGGGTGGGGTGGGGGTCCAAAGGATTCATGTCATCTCTAAACCTTAGTTCTTTCAAGTTCTAAATAAAAATGCTTCCTGACCATAGTGGTGCATGCCTGTGAGCCATGGACCAGACTCGAGCGGGAACAGCGAAAAGAAGTGGGCAGAGTTGCGGCAATTGGCAGACACCACACAAGGTTGGAGCTGAATCTATTTTCACTGAATCAAAGCAACAGATTATATAGACCAAAAATTGGCAATGATTACAGAATATTAGATCAGGTGGTCACATAAAGGTCAGACAAAAAGCTAAGCTAAGAAAAGCTTTAATAATTCGTGTGAACTTTAAGCACTTGAAGACAGCCATTGTGATAGTTTTCTCTGTCCTGTGGCTTTTCCTTTGTTACCTGGTTTTAGCTGGCACAGTGTTTTCTCATTCTGTGTCTCTGCTCAAAGACCTCATCATCTGTTTTATACCAGCCTAAAAATCCACTCTTTGCTCTCTCTTCTGATTGCCATTCCCAGTCCCCAGACGGAAATTTTTCTAACCAGTATTTATTAGCCTTAAATATTTGTTCCTTGAGACTATCCTGTTGTCCCTTGCTTAGCAAGCAACAAGGAGGACAGGACCTCCCTAACTTCTCCAAGGAAGGCAGACTACACCAGAGACATATTTACCTCCCACATTCACTATACTGTCTCCATTCCTGTAAGCTCCTGTATAAGGAAGAGGGTCGTCAGTGGCTTCTGGAATTTTATAATTTTCCCCCTGGGATTTCAGAGGCATCCACAATATATTTCTTATGACATAAACTGAACCCTTTTGAGTCACAATAGTGACTGTTTCTTTCATGGGATCGCTACTTTCATTTGCCTTTTCTTAGGAAAAAAAAGTCTTCTCAGGAATTTTAGTAAATAATTCTTCTCACTGTAACTGGTCCCATATGCTATTCTCCCACTTGGTTTTTTGATATCTTGTTTTAATCATTGCTTAAAGGACAGGAGGAGGTTTAGCAATAAAAGGAGGAACTGTTCTTTTTTTTTTAAAAAAAAAAGATTTATTTATTTATGTATGTATGTAAGTTCACTGTAGCTGTACAGATGGTTGTGAGCCTTCATGTGGTTGTTGGGAATTGAATTTTTTTAGGACCTCTGCTTGCTCTAGTCAACCACACTCGCTCCAGTAAGCCCCGTTCTCTCAGCCCTGATTGCTCCAGCCCAAAGCTTCATTTATTATACATAAGTACACTGTAGCTGATTTCAGACGCATCAGAAGAGGGTGCCAGATCTCATTACGGGTGGTTGTGAGCCACCATGTGGTTACTGGGACTTGAACTCAGGAAATTCAGAAGAGCAGTCAGTGAGTGCTCTTACCCCACTGAGCCATCTCGCTAGCCCGGAGAAACTGTTCTTGCAGGCTGTTTAATATCTAGTTTTCTGAGGAATATGACCTTCTTGAACATGGAAGTGACTTCCACTGCCAATCTCAATAGCTGCAGTGCCAGCACAAATCATTATAATCATAAAGACTACAACAAAGCTCAAAAGTGTACTTAATGCACAGGTTTTTCCAGGAGGCTGAGCTCCTTGAACTTTATGCCTCAATCTGGTGACCAGGTCACACAGACTTCCCTGGAGTTGATGTGTCACATGCCTATAATTCCCCCAACACACACACACACACACACGCACACACACCAAACACATAAACACACACAGACAAGGCAGAATGACTTGATCCCAAGGTAGGATAGACAAATAGAAAATTATGGGGACACAGAAAGGGAAAGGACCCCTCATGCTGGGTTCTGGTTGAAGCTTCTGAGAATCAAGAATTCTCAATCAGCTGTAGTTGCTGATGTACAACATTTCTTTTATAGAAAGAGTTTTCAAACAAGGATGTTACAATATTGATGAAAGGATACTGAGTCCTGCTGGCCTTGGAAGGGACAGTGTGGCATGGTTTCCTACCATTGGAGCAGAGCCAGCAGGAGGTGGGCTTCCACAAGTGTTGATAGTTGCTGAGTGTGAGGCTTGCTTGTTTTTAAAAAAAATTATATTCTAGCATGCCTTTAATCCCAGCACTTGGGAGGCAGAGGGAGGTGAATTTCTGAGTTCGAGGCCAGCCTGGTCTATAAAGTTAGTTCCAGGACAGCCAGGGCTACACAGAGAAACCCTGTCTCGAAAAACAAAAACAAAACAAAAAAAATTATATTCTACTTCACGCTCTTCCTTCAGGAAATACTCTCCCTGCCAAGGTTTCTGTGGGGAATGATCTCCCTGCCAGGGTTAATGACCCCATGATAATTAGAAGCACCACAAGTTCAGGAACACTGAGACCTTCAGGGCAGCCCTTAAGGCTGTGGGAAAGGACTCTGAAAACATGAGTTCAAAAATATATCATTCTGGGGCTGGTGAGATGGCTCAGCGGGTAAGAGCACCCGACTGCTCTTCCGAAGGTGATAAGTTCAAATCCCAGCAACCACATGGTGGCTCACAACCATCCGTAACGAGATCTGGCTCCCTCTTCTGGAGTGTCTGAGGACAGCTACAGTGTACTTACATATAATAAAATAAAATAAATCTTAAAAATATATATATATATATATATATATATATATATATATATATATATATATATATAATTTTTCAGCTGGACATGGTGGCGCACGCCTTTAATCCTAGCACTTGTAAGGCAGAGGCAGGCAGATTTCTGTGTTCGAGGCCAGCCTGGTCTACAGAGTGAGATCCAGAATAGCCGGGCTACACAGAGAAACCGTGTCTCGAAAACCGAAAAAAAGAAAAGAAAAGAAAAATTATATATATATATATATATATATATATATATATATATATATATATGAATGATTTAAAGGCATGCACCAGTACTGCCCAGCAATATATCATTTTTCAACTATGCAAGATAGAAGGATGCAATATGAATTATATGAGGGGTTTCACTGACCTAAAGAACAGAGGCAGCTACACTATGAGTCAGCTTGTCAGAAATATACTAAGGAAGGCAATAAAGAGATTTAGGAAATGGTGATCACAGGGCAAGACTGTACCCAACTAGCTTATTATCTGTGCTTACAAAGGCAGGCAGATCTCAGAAATCATTTTTAATGTAAAAAAAAATATATGCTTGCTGTCTCTTTCTAAGAATCAAGGGGTTGGGACCATGGGATGCTGATTCATGATAATGAAAAGGGAACCTGTGGCAATGACTGAATTGACATGTAAATGAAAGACTGGGCTTTTGGTCTGTAAGAGATGAGCTTTCCTGAAAGTTTTTAGAATTGCAAGAGAAAGAGCTATCTGGAACACTTTCTTGAGCAGAACACAGGCCATCAGTTTGTACCCACTATTTGGCTTTGGAGTCATTTCTTTCACCATTCCCAGACACCCCTACCTCAGAACCTCTCCATCCAAGCTGAGGCTGGTCCTTGGCAAGGGGATGGAGAGATGATTCAGTGGTTAAAAGCACTTGCTGTTATTTCTATAACTACTGATCCATCTCTCCAACCCAGACCACCTACTCATGTATTTGATGCATCTGGATGATATCCATCTCCCACCTTCACCTCCCTTTCTTAAAGACCCCTCCCAACATGCCCCCTCCCAAGTTCAAGTCTTTTTATTTTTATTTTTAACAATGCACTGATTCTACTAAGGGTTGCCCACTTGGGCATTTATGTGGAGCCATTCACTGAAGCATGAGCAACCTACCAGCATCCCTGACTCCTGAGAAGATTGACTTGCCTTTCCCCAGCAACCATCAATCACCAGGAGCTCCCTATCTAGGGGTAAGCTTTATCAGCCCCTCTCCTATCCATGCTGGAATGTTAACTGGGTTGATCCCCTGTAGGTCGCCACTGCTGCTGTGAGTTAATGAGAACAATGGCTGTGCCTTATCCAAAAGCCAGCATTTGACAGTTCTCTTCCTTATCTTCTGGCTCTTAAATCCTTTCTGCCTTCTCTCCTGAGATTTTCCTTAAGCTTGGGGGAGGGGGCACTGATAGAGATGTCCCATTTAGGGCTGAGCATTCAAAAGTCAGCTCTACTTAGCGCTTTTATCAGTTACAATTCTCTACCTTGACCACTACCCACTGCAGAAAAAGTTTTGCTGGCCAAGGTCAAGAACATTTAGAGCCAGATATCATGCACCTTCAACCCCAGCACTCCAGAGGCAAAGGCCAACCTGGTCTACAAAGGCGGTTCTAGGACAGCTAGGGCTAGGACAGAGAAACCCTGGGGATGCAGAGTGGGGTTCTTAAACATTTGGAAAGCAATGTGGCAGCATGTCCATTTGTCAAAGCAACAACAATAGTAGATTCCCTGATGGGACCTATGAGCTCCTTAGCCCTGGCTTGTGACCAGGTTTACCTGTACCAGGCATGAGTTTCCCTCCTGTGGAGCAGGCCTCAAGTTCAATCAGAAAGCAGCTGGGGCCTAGAGAAACTTCTCAGTGGTTAAGAGCACTGGCTGTTCTTCCAAAGGCCCTGAGTTCAATTCTTAGCATCCCACATGACTTCTCACACTGTCTATAACTCCAGTTCCAAGGGATCTGATCCCCTCTTTTGGCCCTCACAGGTGCTACATATACACAGTACACAAACTACATGTGGACAAAACACACATTTTTTTTTTCGAGACAGGGTTTCTCTGTATAGCCTGGCTGTCCTGGAACTCACTTTGTAGACCAGGCTGGCCTCAAACTCAGAAATCCTCCTGGCTCTGCCCCCCGAGTGCTGGAATTAAAGGCGTGCGCCACCACGCATAGCTTCAAAACACACATTTTTATTAAAAAAAATAATAACATGAAATAATTTAAGCCAGACAGTAGTGGCTCACACCTTTAATCCCAGCAGTTGGAAGGCAGTGGCAGGTAGATCTCTGAGTTTGAGGAGAGTGAGTTCTAGGACAGCCAGGGCTACACAGAAAAAGCCTGTCTAAAAGAATCAAAGCCAAAAGAAGAAAAAAAAGAAAAAAAAGGGGGGGGGGAAGCATTTAGTTTCCTCTTAACTATCCATGGTACCTCTGAAGTCATTCTGTCATTTTTCAAAAGGAAAATAAAAATTTTATTAGCTATCCTTTGAATCATAATGGGAAAATGGTATTTATGGCTACTGCCAAGACAGCTGAGTGGGGACCCCTTTTTTGAGGTATCAACATCCACATTCTTGTGTGTGCCTCCCTTCCCAGAGCATCTCTCTCTCTTTCTATTAACCTCCATGCTTATTTAAAATCTTGAAGAACAGATGGCACTCACCTTTGATCCAAGCCTTCAGGAGGCAGAGACCCTAGGATAGCTGTGAGATAGGTCTCAGAATATGGGTAATGATGCTTGATACCATGCCAAACCCAGTGGGTAACTGTGTGATCCCTGGAACCACATGATGGGAGGAGAGAACCAATTCCTACAGGTTGCCCTCTGACTGCTACATGCACACAACAGAGCATGCCCATACATCCCCACAATCTATGGATACAAACACAGACAATTAGAAGGTAGTTTACCCACATAAGCATACTTAAAACATGTAAATCCCCCTCTCTTTTTTCAGATAGGGCCTTTGTGTATCCCTAACTAGCCTGGAACTCACAGAGACAGGCCTGCTTCTGCTAGTATTGAAGATGTGTGTGTCCATGCATGGCCTATAAGACTTTTGTATTTATTTTTAATATTTATTCATTGGTATATTTTACATATATGAGTACTTTGTCTGAATGTGCAGCTGCACACCAGAAGACGGCATTAGACAGTTGTGAGCTGCCATGTGGGTGCTGGGATTTGAACTCAGGACCTTCAGAAGAGCAGTGAGTGCTGCTAATCACTGAGCCATTTCTCCAGCCCAAGGCTTCTTTTTAAATGTAAATCTTATCATATTTATTCATTCACAATTTCACACATGTATAATGCACTCTGATCATATCCCCTCATTATCCTTCTATCCCCTCCCCTCCCCCATTGAACCCCTTCTTCCCAATGAGGTTCTGTTTTACTTTTTTTTTTTTTTTTTTTTTTTTTGGTTTTTCGAGACAGGGTTTCTCTGTACAGCCCTGGATGTCCTGGAACTCACTTTGTAGACCAAGCTGGCCTCGAACTCAGAAATCCGCCTGCCTCTGCCTCCCAAGTGCTGGGATTAAAGGCGTGCGCCACCACACCCGGCTCTGTTTTACTTAAAGCCTCTTTTTAATAAACCGCAAGTCTGCTTCATAATATATTATCCTGAAGTTCTTGTACTTTCACAAAGAGATTTCAGTATGTGTGTGTGTGTGTGTGTGTGTTCTGCAGCATGTATGTGTGCATACATGTATATGGAGATGCATAAATACATGTGTACATATATGCAGAGGTTGACAATGGTGTTTCTCTCTCTCCATTGTCCCACATCTCATCAGTTAGGGCAGGGTCACTCATCTGAGCCCAGAACTCTCTAATCCTGCTAGCCTAGCTGGCCACCGTGCTTCGGTGAGCTCCACCTTCCAAGGCTTGGGATTACAGACTGGCTACCAGGTCTGCCTAGCATTTATGTATGTTCTAAAGATTCAAACGCTGGCCGTCACCCTTACAGGGCAAGCACTTTACCCACTGAGCCATCTTCCCAAGCCTAATTTTTCTAAACAAAAAAAGTGGGTGTGTGGCATGTTTAGGGGTGTCTGTGTATGTGTGTACAAGCTTGTGAATATGTCCATGTGGAAACTACAGATCAATGTAAGATCTAGCTCCCCCTCCCTCTGTTTTTTTTTGGGGGGGGGCAGTTCAAGACAGGGTTTCTCTGTGTAGCTCTGGCTGACTTGGAACTCACTCTGTAGACCAGGCTGGCCTCAAACTCAGAAACCCACCTGCCTCTCCCTGTTTTTTTGAGACAGGGTTTTGTAAATATATTTTATTTCCTCGGATGAAGGTGTGAGAAGAGAACTGTACCCAAATTGTACAAAGGCACAGCTTTGACAGAGTCCAGGACATTTTCTTCTCTGTTCTAGATATTGCTAGGCCTGGAAGCTTCTAGCCTCCATACAATCCAATCTTTCAGTCTGACTGACTCAATCCAGCTTCTCTTGGCTTCTGCTTGAATTGCTCTGCCTGGCCTCATTTAACTTTGGCAATCTGCTTTAATCTTCTGGCTCCTCATTCTCGGTCTCGTTCTGTCTTCACCTGTGCCTAGCTTGTTCTCTGTAACACTGTCTGGGTAAAACTGACACATACCACATACCACCACCAACCTCTTTCTCTGCTCTTAAGTAGCCTTTCTTCTTCAGGCTTTCTTCCCTGTGCTCTTCTTGTGTGAGTTGGCATATCCTGTTTCATTCTGTCACATTTTTCTCTGATTCATCACTTTGTCTGCCCCTCAATTAGAGATCACTTTCTTTCTTTCTTTCTTTCTTTCTTTCTTTCTTTCTTTCTTTCTTTCTTTCTTTTTTTAAAGATTTATTTATTATATATAAGTATACTATAGCTGTCTTCAGACACTCCAGAAGAGGGCATCAGATTTTGTTATGGATGGTTGTGAGCCACCATGTGGTGGCTGGGATTTGAACTCCAGACCTTCGGAAGAGCAGTCGGTGCTCTTAACCACTGAGCCATCTCACCAGCACCCCCCCCCTTTGTTTTCCCCCCGAGACAGGGTTTCTTTGTATAGCCCTGACTGTCCTGGAACTCACTTTGTAGACCAGGCTGTCCCCGAACTCAGAAATCTGCCTGCCTCTGCCTCCTGAGTGCTGGGATTAAAGGCTTGTGCCACCATGCCCGGCTAGAGATCACTTTCAAGCAAAACTATTTCCTTCTACAAACTGACCTTACCTTCCTTGTTAGGAGTTAAAGGTGTGTACTAAGGGCAGGCATGTCTATATTCCAGCTTGATCATAGAGACTTAGAAGGTCTTTGGATGTCATCCCTTGACAGAGCAGACAAATTGCTGGATTAAAATTCCTCTACAGGGTTTCTCTGTGTAGCCCTGGCTGTCCTGAAACGCAATTTGTAGACCAGGCTGGCCTCAAACTCAGATATCTACCTGCCTCTACCTCCTGAGTGCTGGAATTAAGGGCATATAACACCATCACCTGGCTAGATGTCATTCTCAATTGCTCTCTGTCTTATTACTTAAAACTGAATCTATCACTGAATCTGGAACTTGCTAATTGGCTAGACCAACTGATCAGAAAAACCCTGGGATCTTTTGCATCCACTTTCCCACTGATGGGGGCTTACAAGCACATGCCACCACACAAGGCTTTGCTGGAGATCTGAACTCAAGTCTTCTTGAGCTACAAGCATTTCATACATGGAACTACTTCCTCAGCCCCTGAATTCTTTGCTGCAGCAAAGATGTGGATCTGGCTTTACCTGAGCAAAGGTTGCTAAGGTTTAAGGGAGTGCCTCTAGCTGCTGGTGGTCAGTGTTAGGTCCCAGAAAGAGACCCCACTCGAGTCTCAGGAGTTCACGCACCCAAGGAATCACGAGAGACCATCTTGATGTAATATACATGAGGGAGGTTTATTCACGGAGCTCCTTGGGACGACACCCACCCCATGCAAGAGGTAGAAGAGTCGATCACAAGGCTCAAAAACTAGAAGTTTTTATAGTAATGGGGTAGGGGGTTGGGGAAATTGGCGCAGTTTCACATGATTGGCTAGTTCAAACATCAGCAAGAGGCCCCAGGTAACAGCCTGAGGTAATAGCTAACTCTAAGAGACAAGGGGGCGCCAGGATGGCCAGTTCTTCAGTCAGCTGAGTCCACTGCTAAGTCACTGTGGACAACCCCACTGTCATATTCACAGGTGGTTCTTTCAGGAGTGAGGATGTCATTAAAGTTAGAGGAGCACATATGATTACTGATAGGTTATTTCTCTTCTGGTGAAATGAACCAATTCAAGCTAGATCAGACTATGTAAAGGCAGGTATATAGCCGGGCATGGTGGTGCACACCTTTAATCCCAGCCCTTGGGAGGCAGAGGCAGGCGGATTTCTGAGTTCGAGGCCAGCCTGGTCTACAGAGTGAGTTCCAGGACATCCAAGGCTACACAGAGAAACCCTGTCTTAAAAAACCAAAAACCAAACCAAAACAACAAAAAAAGGGCAGGTTTATTGGGAAGCTGCAGGTCCCAAGTTCACTGGTCCCAAGGACGGAGGCCAGGGATGTCATCATGGTGAGAGGGGGCGGGGAAGGGTAGAGAAAGAGAAAGGGTGTGCAGGCAGGGGGTGGGGGGAGGAGAGAGAGGAGAGAGGAGAAAAGTAGGGGGAGAGGGGAAGAGGGGGAGGGAGAGAGGAGGAGAGAGGGAGAGAGTAGAGCAGAGTGGAAGTGAGAGAAGGAGAGAGAGGTGGAGAAGGAGGGGAAGAGGTAAAGAGGGAGAGAAAGAGGGAGAGAGTTAAGGTGAGAGACGAGGAGAGGGCACAAATTTTCTGGATTATATAGGGAGGAGCCTGGGGGGGCCGGGTATGCCAGGTAGGGACTGAAGGATGCTGGAAGAACCTGTAGGTCTCGTCTGCTTTGATATGTAATGATATGAAAAATATCATATCTATATATGTCTTGGGCGGATTAACCAAACAGCAGACCAGGCCCAGGTGATTCAACGTGGGAGAGGTTTATTGAGTGGTTGGGGGGGGGGCGGCAGAGAAGAGAGAGAAGAAAAAGAGAGCAAGGAGGGGGTGACTTCCTAATTTATATGGAAAATGATGTCACACCATTGAGGGTGGATACTGAGCCAGGTGGATTATGGGATTGAAGGTCATTGTCCTGGCAACGCAGGTCAAGGGTCACATAGTAAAGTGAGAATTGAAGTGTCCTGGTGCTAACATTCCTCCCTTCTTGTTATTATAAAAAGAAGGGGAGAAAAAGAGAGGGGAGACCAATGGTGAAGAGGGAATGGGGGCGTTGTGTCTCTTAGGCTACTCCCTGCAGTCTAGGGGCATCGTCAGGATATATCTGGTCTGTCGGAATCCGTTTGGTGGTCATCTATGGGCAATGGCCGGTAACTTTGTAATAGGAGCTGATTAACAGTTTGGTTAGAAAATTTTGCACTTGTCGTTGAAGTAATGTAGAGACAAGATTAATAAGACAAGGAGCGAATGACAATGCCAGGAAAATGACCAGGAAAGGTGTTATGAGTGGAAGGATCCACTTCCATATGAGGTTCTCAAAGATACCACAACTGGATGTCTCACAGTTACTGAAGTCTCTTATGTCTGCCTGTAGTTTCACTATTCCGGATTGACATAGAACAGCATTCTTCCCGTAGGAATAGGCAGAGGCCACCTTCTTTAGCTGTTAAGAGGTCTAGTCCTCGTTGGTTTTGAAGCACCACTGTTGCCAAAGAATCGATCTGCTTTTGGATAGTAAGCACAGTTTAAATGAACAGAAAGGAAAAGATGAAAAGGCCATAACTAATCCAGTGTTTTGTCCAGCAAGGTCGAGTTTGGCTGTCAGAGTGAAGCCTCATTCTCTAGGATGGGAGACAATACAGATGGTCTTGATATCTTATGAAGCTTAATGGAGCACGGTCCTGTTAGGGTTGATGTGTATGAAGTGGAATTATCTTTCTTTTTTTCAATTTTTTTATTAGATATTTTCTTAATTTACATTTCAAATGCTATCCCGAAAGTTCCATCCCCCTCCCACCGCCCTGTTCTCCTGCCCACCCACTCCCACTTCTTGGCCCTGGCGTTCCCCTGTATTGGGGCATATAAAGATTGCAATACCAAGGGGCCTCTCCTCCCAGTGATGGCCAACTAGGCCATCTTCTGCTACATATGGAGCTAGAGACACGAGTTCTGGGGTTCTGGTTAGTTCATATTGTTGTTCCTCTTCTAGGGTTGCAGACCCCTTCAGCTCCTGGGGTTCTATCTCTAGCTTCTCCAATGTGGGCCTCGTGCTCCATCTTATAGATGACTGTGAGCATCCACTTCTGTACGAGAAAGCTATATCAGGGTCCCATCAGTAAACACTTGCTGTCCTATGCAATAGTGACTGAGTTTAGTGACTGATTATGGGATGGATCCCCCAGTGGGTTAGTCTCTGTATGGTCCATCCTTTCATCTTAGCTCTAAACTTTGTCTCTGTAACTCCTTTCATGGGTATTTTGTTTCCTATTCAAAGGAGGAATGAAGTATCCACACGCTGGTCTTCCTTCTTGATTTTCTTGTGTTTTGGAAATTGTATCTTGGGTATTCTAAGTTTCTGGGCTAATATCCATTTATCAGTGAGTGCAGGAATTATCTTTAGGTGGGGGAATGAAGGGTTTCAAGTGAGACACGTGGACCCAATGAGAGAGTTCCTTGAGCTTAGCAGCTGTAGGAGTTATGAGGATTACCTTAAGAGGACTCTGACATTTTGGAGAGAGAGGTGAAGGTCAATGATCTGGAGGGGATAAAAGGACTTGGTCTCCAACATTAACAGGTAATGGACAGGAGACAGAGTGTGGTCGAGGTAGGTGATGGTCAGCAAAGTTCCATAGGAGAGAATGGAGATGAGAAAGTAATGGGGAAAGCAAATGATCTGGAATGGGAGAACTTTTGGGCGAGAAGCCAGGAGTTAGGACTGGAAGTCCGTACATGAATTCGAAAGGTGAGATGAGGAGGTCGCTTGGGGAGAGCTCAAAGTCTGAAAAGTTCCAGGGGCAGGAGCTTTACCCACTTGAGATGAAGTTCCTGTGACAGTTTAACAAGAGTAGATTTTTGTTTTTGTTTTTGTTTTTGTTTTTGTTTTTGTTTTTGTTTTTTTTGGTTTTTCGAGACAGGGTTTCTCTGTATAGCCCTGGCTGTCCTGGAGCTCACTTTGTAGACCAGGCTGGCCTCGAACTCAGAAATCTGCCTGCCTCTGCCTCCCGAGTGCTGGGATTAAAGGCGTATGCCACCACGCCCGGCAACAAGAGTAGTTTTAAAGGAGCAGTTAGTTCTTTCTACCTTGCCTGAAGATTGAGGGTGGTAAGGGATGTGAAAGTGCCAGGGGATGTCTAGGGCCTTAGATAGGATCTGAGAAACTTGGGAGGTAAATTCAGGTCCATTGTCTGATTGGAGAGAGACTGGAACACCAAATTGAGGGATGATCTCTCGGAGAAGAAGATCAGAGACTGTTTGAGCCCTTTTATTAGTTGTGGGGAATGCTTTTACCCACCCTGAGAAGGTGTCCACCAAGACCAGGAGGTATTTGACAAGTCTGATGGCAGGCTTATGGGTGAAATCGAGTTACCAGTCAGTTCCAGGAATGGAACCTCTAGCCTAATGAGTGGGAAAAGGAAGGCCGCGATACCTTGAGTTGGAGTTAGATGTCTGACAGATATTACAAGAGGCAGTGATAGATTTTAGGAAGCGTAGGTCTTCAGGAGTGGGCTGTACGTGAGTTTTAACAAAGGAGGATAGTGATTGGCTATTAGGATGAAAGAGCCGGTGAAGATATGATAAGAGTTTGGTTTAGGAAGGAGGTTAGAAATATTGATAGGTGGGCATGATTGGAAAGTGAGCATGGGGTCTACTATTAGAGCCACCTGGAGAGAGAGAGAACTCTAGAGGGAGGTAGTCTGTAATACTTTATACATTAGGAGCTGTGACAGGTTATGAGAAGAGAAGACAGTTATTCTGGAATGATGAGTTCAGCGGCTGCTAGAATGCGAATACAGGGTGCCCATCCCTGAATGGTTAGGTCTAGTTTCTTTGACAGGTATGCCACAGGTGCAAAAGAAGGTCCTATTTGGTGGCCCAAGGCTCCAAGGGCAAATCCTACCTTTTCTGTTACATAGAGGGGAAAAGGATGAGTCGGGTCAGGAAGATGTAAGGCCAGGGCCCTAAGAAGGGCCTGTTGGAGCCTCTGAAGGGGTTTGGTAATAGATTTTAAAAGAGGTTCGTGGGTGGGACCTGATGTAGCTTCGTACAGAGGGCGAGAAAGAAGAGAAAAGGAAGGGACCCACGAACGTAAAAAACTGGCTATTCCCAAGAATGACAAAATTTCTTCCTTTGTGGATGGAACAGTTAGAGATTGGATCAGATTCTTTCTGTCCAACGTAATAACCTTGTGAATCGGGGTGATTGTTAGTCCCAAATAGGTAACCTGAGGAGTGGACAATTGGACTTTGGAGGGTGAGACCCTGTAGCCATGATTAGAGAGAAAATTCAGAAGAGCTGAGGTGTCAGTCTGGCTGATTTCTAGGAAAGGGCTACAGAGAAGGACATCATCTACATAAAGTATAATCTTAGATTTAGGAAGAGATAGAGATAGTAGGTCAGAAGCTAAGGCCTGCCCAAATAGATGTGGGCTATCCCGGAATCCCTGAGGTAAGACAGTCCAGGTCAGTTGGGTGGAAAAGTGGGTATCAGGATCTGTCCATGTAAAAGCAAATACATTTTGTGACTGGACATCTAGAGGAATAGAGAAAAACGCATCCTTAGGATCTAGGACTGAGAAATGGAAAGTACCCGATGGGATAGTAGAAAGAAGTGTGTGGGGGTTAGCCACAACTGGGTGGAAAGGCACCACTGTAGAGTTAATACCTCTGAGATCCTGGACTAAACAATAGGCACCATTGGGTTTCTTTACTGCCAGTATAGGGGTGTTAAAGGGAGAAGAGGTAGGGCGAAGGAGTTTCTTTCTCAACAGCTCAGAGATGATTTCACCGGTTCGCTAAAAATTCCCACTCAGACACTGGCAAACCGGTGAATGAGAGAGCATGGAAGCCCGGCCTATAAGGCATGTGGAAGTGACACAGCTCACTTAAGGTTTGTGGGTATGGGTGCGTGGTGGAGAATGGCAGACAACGGGGGCCACAAATGCATCCAAAATGGCGGGCAACAGCAGCCGCAATGGTGCCCTGCACCCTGCTCACTGACCTTTGTGTGAGGGCTGGGCTGTTTGTAGGTCCTGTGCAGTGGCAGGCCATGTGGCAGAAACTTTCAGCAGAGGCTTCACCCAAAGTTCTGGCCTAGAGGGAGGAGGGAAGGGGGAAGTGCAGGCCATTGCACAGAGAGTTGCAGGGCACTGGGATTCTTACCATGAATGCTGTGTTCTGTGTCTGCAGCTGCTTCCGCTGCCCCCCCCCCCCCCGGGCATGCACCAGGCACTGGTGGCTGTTGGTTTTTACCACTTTTTCTAATTCCAGGTTTGGCACCAAATGATATGAAAAATATCATATCTGTATATATTTTGGGAGGATTAACCAAACAGCAGACCAGGCCAAGGTGATTCCATGTGGGAGAGGTTTATTGAGTGGGTAAGGGGGAGCAGAGAAAAGGAAAAAGAGAAACAGAGGTGAGAGAGAAGAGAGAGAAGAAAAAGAGAGCGAGGAGGGGGGTGACTTCCTAATTTATATGGAAAATAATGTCACACCATTGAGGGTGAAGACTGAGCCAGGCGGATTGTGGGATTGAAGGTCATTGTCCTGGCAACACAGGTCAAGGATCACATAGTTAGGTGGTAATTGGAGTGTCTTGGTGCTAACATGTAAAATATGCACCTCCACCCCTTGTTCCAAACCAAACAACGAAATCCCAGTGGATTTATAAAAAGAGAGATGATATAGTCAGAGGTATATCAGCACTTCCATCAGGTGTGATGAAACCCTTACCACACCTGTGGAGAGCCGTGGGGATTCTGGGCTTCCCAAAATGTAAACTAAGGTCAGCTCTATAGAGCAGCTGGACTCAAACAGTCCCTTTCAGAACTTCACTTTTTTTTTTTTTTTTTTTTGGTTTTTTGAGGCAGGGTTTCTCTGTATAGCCCTGGCTGACCTGGAACTCACTTTGTAGACCAGGCTGGCCTCGAACTCAGAAATCTGCCTGCCTCTGCCTCCCAAGTGCTGGGATTAAAGGCGTGTGCCACCACACCCGGCCAGAACTTCACTTTTTAAAAAAAATTATTTTTAATTGTGTATATGTGCATGTACATGCAGATGACTGTAGTGTATGTGTGTGTGCCTGTGTGTGTGTGCCTGTGTATGTGTGCCTGTGTGTGTGCATGTGTGTATGTGCCTGTGTGTGTGTGCCTGTGTGTGTGTGCCTGTGTGTGTGTGTGCCTGTGTGTGTGTGCCTGTGTGTGTGTGTGCGCGCACGCGTGTGTGTGTGTGCATGTGTTAGCATGTTTAATTAAGGTTAGGGTTAGAGTTAGAGAAGGATTGAAGTCAGGTAGGAGTTAGGTTTAGGATTGCGGTTTGGGCTGGGGTTGGGGTTGGTGGTGGGGTGGAGGTTAGGTTTAGGGTAAGGTTAAGGGTAAAGTTTAGGTTTAGTGATAGTGTTAGGGTTATGGTTAGAGTTGGGATTAAGGTTAGGGTTTAGGGAGGTTGAGGTTAGGGCTTACCTGTACCACTACCCTTATCTTAACCCTAACCCTAACCCTAACCCCAAACCCTAAACCAAACCACCGTGCACAAGTGCATAGAGTGTATGCACCTGTGTGTGCGGGTGCCTGCAAAGGCTAGGTGCTGTCAGACCCTCCCGGAGCTGCTGTTACAGATGTTTATGAACTATCTGGTGTGGGTGTTGGAGACTCCCTGGAGGAACCAGAAGTTTTCAGAAGTTCTCTCTACCACTGAGCTATCTCTCCAGCCCCTACTTAAACATTCTGTTAGAGCAGCAGTTCTCAACCTGTGGATTGCAACCTCTTTGGCAAACCTCTGTCTCTAAAGATATTCACATCATGATTCATAACAGAAGCAGAATTACACTTATGAAGTAGTGAGGGAAGTCACTTTATGGCAGTGGATGACCACAACACAAAGGACTGCAATCAGAAAGGCTGAGAACTGCTATGTCAGAGTAACAAAAACCATGATTAATACATCTTCTCTCCCTGCTCAGCCACCCCTAAATCCATCCCTTCCTCTCTGCAGAAGATACACACATGTGTGCACACACATATGTACCTCTCAACACACACGGTGGGTAGTAGGGAAGGGCAGTTCATAATATCTGCACAGCTAGGCAAGAGTTCTCATAGGGGCAGACTGCACTGGTACACATCTGTAATGCTCCTGCTTGGAGAATAAAGACGGAGGAGTCAGAAGTTCTGGGTCCAACCCTGGCTACATAGAAAATTTCAGGCTAGCTTGGGCTATGTGAGGCTCTGTCTCAAAACAAAAACTAACCAAGAAACAAAAGAGATGGCTCAGCAGTCATGAGCACTTGCTGCCCTTGCAGAGGACCCCAAGCTCAGTTCCCAGCACCCATGCAGGATGGCTCCCAAGCACCTGTAACTCCAGCTGCAGGGATCCAGTGTCTCTGACCCTCCTCAAGCTGCCTGCACTCTCAGACCTAGCACTCACACACCGAATTAGAAAGAAACCATTTTAAAAGAGTTCAAAAGGAAACATTTAAAAGATGCAAATGCTCAACAGGCAGAAGACAGGGAGGATCTTAGCTTCAAGGCCAGGCAGGTTAGGACAGCCTGAGCTGCAGAGTGAGACTCTGCCTCCCAAAGCTAAACACCAAGACTTCACATGGCAGTGCCTGCCTGTGATCCCCGTACTCCACTCAGGGAGAGGCAGGGGGAGCAGACATTCAGAGGTTATCCTCAGTTACAAAGGGAGGATAAAGGCAGCCTGGGCTACATGAGATCCAGAGAGATCCAGACAGACAGACAAACAGACAGACAGACAGACAGACACACACACACACACACACACACACACACACACACACACAGAGGCGGGAGGGGGGGCAAGCCAGGTCAACACATTTTAACAAATTACTGATGACTATGCCTTCTTTACAAATTGGATGGCCAACTTCTCATTCAGAGTTCCCAGAATTCCAGGCAGACTGAGCCCTTGCCAATTCCACTGCCCAATCCCATGGGCCCCTTTCTCATTCCAAACTCTGCCCAGTCTTCACCATGGTGGCCCTGACACTCTTGTGTTCTTGTCCAGTCCCATATTCACATTGTGTTCCCATTCTGCTAATAGCTGCCCTATGGTAGACACCCTGACACGGCCCATTCTCAGGGAACAGGTTCACAGTCCCTGCAGCTGTCCTGAGAGTCTTTTGGACTGAGACTGTCCAGTGTGTGGTCTAGACGGGGAGAAATTAGGTTTTGGACATGAATTTCCCCTTGGCTCTGAGAGGGCCTGGGATCAGGGCAAGGAACTCTTTGTTTATGTCCAGGGACTGCTTACACAAAGCCACAGTCGCACGTATACCCAAAGAGGGACGAGAGGGTGTGGTTCAGTAACTGTGTTATTTGCTTAGAATCCTCCCACATATGCAAGCATGCTTGTGTGTACCCATACGTGAATGCGCGCGCACACACACACACACACACACACACACACACACACACACACAAGCTTCTTTGCAATCAGATTAGTCTGACAGTCAGGCTAGCTTTTCACATTCAACTCCCTGGCTCATGATGTGACTCCCCTTTCTTGAACAGGTGTTTGGGGGACTTCTGTATCTCTCTGCCCTAGAACTCCTATCTAGCCACTGCCCACTGGAGGGACAGTACTGCTAGTCACTACAGAGGATGGATCAAGGAACTTGGAAAGCTCAGGATTAGGCAGTCCAGGCTTGCCTGGGCCCTGGCATCTGTTTGTGCTGATGATGACGTCCTCGTGGACCGCAGCGGCCTGACAGAGCCCTCTGGAGCCAGTGGCATCTGGATTCCATCCTTATTGTGGGTTTTTGTTTCCTTTTGTTTTGCTAGTGAGACAAGACAGCTTCTCTATGTCCTGGACTTGAATCTGTGATCCTGTTACCTCAGGCTCTCAAGACCTGGGATTACAGGCTTGTGTCACCGCATCCCACTTTATCGTATCCCCACTGACACCTCCAATATTGAACATTTTATCTAAGACCTTGAGCATGCTAGGTTGGTTCCCTCTACCACTGAGCCACACCCCCAGCCCCTTCCTGGGGGATTCTAGGCAGGGGCTCTACCACTGAACATCTCACACACATTTTTTTTTTTCCAGTTTTTATTTTGAGAGAGCGCCTCACTAAGTTTTCCAAGCCTGCTTTAAACTACCGATCGTCCCTGCCTTGGGCTCCTCAGTGCTGAGATGACAAGGGTGAGCCATTACGCCCAGCTTAATCCTCACTTCATGCATGTATGTGTATTTTGCATGTTTTCCTGATGTATGTGCGTATGTCCATGCAGGTGCTTACCTATGCACTCTCCACCATGTTCCTGTGAGACAGGGTCTCTCACTGAGCCTCAAGCTACAGTGATGGCCAGAGACCCCCAGAGCCCTGCCCATCTCCACCCCTCAGTTCTAACAAGCATGCACAGCTGTACCCAGCTTTTTCTGTGGGAGCTAGGGATTTGAACTCAGGTCCTCATGCCACACAGCAGGAGCTCCCACCCACCAAGCAATCTCCCTAGTCCTTCATCCCAGGTCTTAATTGTGGGACCTTGAATGATTTGCTTTTCTGTACCTCAGTCTTGTGTTGTAGAAAATTTCAATCCCAATCAGGGTTTTTTTGTTTTTTGTTTTCCTGGCCTTTGATCGTTCAGTTCCTGGATTAAAAGACATATTCTTTATTTTTTATTTTATTTTTTAAAGATATATATATATTATTATATGTAAGTACACTGTAGCTGGCATCAGAATTCGTTACAAATGGTTGTGAGCCACCATGTGGTTGCTGGGATTTGAACTCGGGACCATTTGGAAGAGCAGTCGGCACTCTTAACCACTGAGCCATCTCGCCAGCCCTATTTTTTTTTAAGACAGGGTTTCTCTGTGTAACCCTGGCTGTCCTGGAACTCACTCTGTAGACCAAGCTGGCCTCGAACTCAGAAATCTGCCTGCCTCTGCCTCCCAAGTGCTGGGATTAAAGGCGTGAGCCACCAACACACAGCAAGTTTTATATTTATAATAAGCCTTAATCAGCATAAGAGCTGGGCAGATATCTACCCTCTGTGCTATTAGAATCTACTTTTCTACTAATAACCCCAAGTTATTATTTACTATGTTTCATCTGGACTGCTCTTAACTCCATTTGGCCAGCCTCCAGGGCCACGTTTACATGACCTACCGAACCCATGGCGGCTTCTCTTCCATTCCAAATATTAAAAAAAAATTTTTTTTTCTTTTTTCTTTTAAAATATTTTCCCTAAGGACTTTATTTTCTTATATTTAAATTAAATATTTTTCTCTATGACATACATTAATATATATTAATATTTAGCTTATCTTCTTTTATTGTTCCTTAAATTCAATACTTCCGGTTTAGACTTTTGAGACCTTTAGGTTGTACCTCATGCTGAGTTAGGACTGCCTCAGCTGCTCAGCTAGCTCAGGATTCCTTGTTGAGCCTTTTGCCAGCCCTGCCTGGGTCTCGCCAGCTTGCCCTGTTCCTGTGCCGCTTTAGGCTTTTACCTGGGCATCTTCCAGTGGTCTCTGGCCCGTGTGCCCTGCCATGCTTGGCTGTGCTGGCACCTCTTACCAGCCAGTGGGCGGGGGACCCCGTGGACCTGGACTAGGCTACCTGTGGGAAGCCTTTTGGGGTACCGCTTGGCAGAAGTCTGACACTGACAAGGACAAAGAAATGGCTTTGAGACATGAATCTGACCTTGGGAGCAAGCTCAGGCAGAGATCTGACATCAGGGCATAATAAGGAAGTAAGTTTCAGCAAAAAGCTAACTTTAGGTTGTAATAGAGAAGTAAGATAAAGCAGGAATTTTAGTTTTAGGGTGGAACTAAGCTTCAGGCAAGATTTTGGGCTTGGACAAGGAAGTGGGCTCAAGTTTCTATGACAATCCCTTTTTTACAACTGTCCTGTTACCTCGTTTGTAGTTCCTTATTGTACTGCTTGCCCAAATACTTGCATGTAATTAAATTGGTTTAAAAGTGGATTGGTAAATAAAACTTTGCCTTCAGTTTCAGAATGGACTGGGGTCACGCTACAATGTTGTCTAACTGTCTTTTTTTCTCGTTTCCTGCACTGGAGAACCTATTTACTGACTGAGCAGGCTTGGTCAGCTACCATTCTTTTCTGTGGGCCCCAGCACAAGCTGTTATTTCCGCAGAGCCGTGTGTTGGCATTTCAGAGAAGCGGGCAGCTCTTGCGGGAACTGGGAACCGCAGTGTCTGTTTTTATCAGTGGCCCAGCGAGTGCAAAGCCTTTCCAGGTGCTAGAGTGGAGCTGTTCCCAAGCAGCTGTAGCCTGAAAGTCATGTTTTCGGCGAGGGTTGGGGTTGTGTCTGTCTGCCCATAACCTGTCCCAGTTTGGTTTTCTGCCCCACATAAGGTGTGCCAAAACGAAGTACAATTTAAACTTACTCCTGACTAGTTTACAAATAAATGAGACTCAGCCTAGGGTTATTTTATTTGGCTTTGACAATTATTGGGGCGAGGGAACCCTTAATCTATTTTTCTAACTGCTGGCCTGGCCACCTCCCCAGTGGTGAACCTCAGATACTTGCTGTTTCTCTTGGTCACGTCCCTGACCCCCCCCCCCCAAGCCAGGTACTTCTAACTCACCTACCTCCAATCCCTCCAGTAATTGGCTGTAGCCAATTTTATTTAACCAATAGTTGTTTTTTTTTTGTTAAAGATTTATTTATTATTATACATTAGTACACTGTAATTGTCTTCAGATGTGCCAGAAGAGGGTGTCAGATCTCATTATGGGTGGTTTTAAGCCACCATGTGGTTGCTGGGATTTGAACTCAGGACCTTCGGAAGAGCAGTCAGTGCTCTTAACCACTGAGCCATCTCTCCAGGCCCTAACCAATAGTTTTAAATCAAGAAACATGGTTTGCACAGCAAAAGCTCGTGAACGGGGAAAAGCCACCCATTGGCCTAGACCTTCAGGTCTAGAACTTAGCATTACAATACATAGCGGCAGCCCACACCTCAACAGTCTCACTTTGTGGGTTCAACAGCAATGCCAACTGACAAGGTGGTGCAACAGCCAGCCAGTCTTTGTCAGATGAGACAGAAGCAGAGGAGGTTAGACACTGAGAAGTCAGTGGTGGATGAAACCAAGGCTCCCATCCCACCTGGGCTCCCTTCCTGTGTGGGTTAGGAGGAAGCAGGTGCTGTGGGAAATAAAGGAGAGCGGGTGTGTGGCACGCCTGTAGTCCTAGCACTTGGAAGGCTGAGGCGACAGAGGAGCATTGAGGTGGCTGAGCAGGTTAAAGGCAGTTCCAGGGATCCACAGGGTAGAAGGAGGAGAATCAATACCCACAACTGTCTTCTCTCAGTCTCTGTCTCTCTGTCTCTCTGTCTCTCTCTGTCTCTGTCTCTCTCTCTCTCTCTCTCTCTCTCTCTCACACACACACACACACACACACACACACACACACACACACACGCATGCATTTACAGTCCAGATACAGAGAGAGACGGATGTCAATACTCATCTAGCTTTTGCCTTTACATTCTGTCGGAGACCCCATCCACCAGATGGACGAAATGGTACCAGCCATACTTAGGGTGGGTCTTCCTGCCTTAATTAATCTAGTTAAATCCTCACAGAGGTTCCCAGAGGTTTGTTTTCATGGTGAATCTAAAGCCCACACGTTGACAGTCAAGATGATCATAGATGATATCTCTGTTGAAGGTATAGTTACGCTAAGAGCAGAATGAGCCCAAGGTGTGAGTCCCATAGATACTGGGGGAGCCCCTGAGAGGGGCCCTGGGAGTAGAAGCTGCTTGGACTTTCCCTGAGCCCTGGATTCAGGGACCTGCCAGGGAAGATCCAGGTCTCTCTGCGGCCAAGGGTCTGGTGGTGCCTGCCACCGTTTTCTCATCATATCAGCAAAGGTCACTCGACATATGGGAGAAAGTGCCACACTGCACCTTGGCCCCTCATTTGTCTGGATGTGACAGCTCACCTTTCCCCCTTGGATCCTGGTGAATGACTTTGGCTCGCTGTCTCCAGATGTCTGGCAATCAGTGAGGGACTGGAAAGCCAGGACTCAATGTTCTGTTAAGGACAAAGTTGGAAAACAAGGGAGTTGGAGAAGGTCCCACCATAGGCCAGGAGGGTTGCCTGCCCACATCCCGGATACCAAGAACCAGTAAGTGATGTCCCTGTGCCCTGCAGAGAAATCACTGTGACTTCCTGTCTTCCAGGCTGAAATCCAGAGGTTCCAGAGGACCCAGAAGATTGTAGTATTGGTAAGCTGCTCTCTGGAGAGGGGGATGGGGTCCTCACTCTGTCTAGGCAGACTTCACCTTAAAGCGGGTAAGAGATCTTTTATTTCAGAGCCCAGTGTGAGGGGGTGGAGCCCAGTGTGAGGGGGTGGAGCCCAGTGTGAGGGGGTGGAGCCCAGTGTGAGGGGGTGGAGCCCAGTGTGAGGGGGTGGAGCCCAGTGTGAGGGGGTGGAGCCCAGTGTGAGGGGGTGGAGCCCAGTGTGAGGGGGTGGAGCTCGACTGCTCAGATTTCATGTTCCAATAGAAGTGTTACAGGTAGCCAGTCTTTTTGCCACTTTGGGAGTTCTTCTTTCTTCCACCTTTCTCCACCCCTTTCCTTTCACCCTTTCAACCTCCTAACACTAGATAAGAGAAAGAAGGTTAGAGGGGAAAGGACAGAGATCTCTGAAAAAAAGTCAGGGGGCAGTGAAATATCATTAGACTACTTCCTGCTGATTAAGGGTGTAAAGTTTGATCTTTACCATCAGGATATCTAATATCTTCTTGTTTTTTTCTTTGCACAGAACTACCTAACAAACCACGGCCAACAACAACCAGCCAACACCTACCAGTAGCATACTCTGGGGAGGGGGGCCGCAGCTAGCATTTATATACTGTTTTAGTTAGGGTTTTACTGCTGTGAACAGACACCATGACCAAGGCAACTCTTATAAGGACAACATTTAATTGGGGCTGGCTTACAGGTTCAGAGGTTCAGTCTATTATCATCATCAAGGTGGGAGCATGGCAGTATCTGGAAAGGCATGGTACAGGAGGAGCTGAGAGTTTTATATCTTCATCTGAAGGCTGCTAGCAGAATACAAACTTCCAGGCAGCTAGGATGAGGGTCTTAAAGCCCACTGTGACACACCTATTCCAACAAGACCATACCTACTTCAACAAGGCCACACCTTCTAATAGTGCTACTTCCTGGGCCGAGCATATACAAACCATCATATACTGTTATGAAAAATATCATTTCAGTATATGTTTTAGGCGGATTAACCAAACAACTGACCAGGCCAGGGTGGTTCCACATGGAAGAGGTTTATTGAGCGGGTAGGGGAGGGGGCAGAGAAGAGGAGAAAGAGAGACAGAGGGGGGAGAGAAGAGAGAGAAGAGAGAGAGAGAGAGAGAGAGAGAGAGAGAGAGAGCTAGGAGGGGGTGAATTCCTAATTTATACGGAGAATGTCACACCATTGAGGGTGGAGACTGAGCCAGGTGGGCTGTGGGATTGAAGGTGGTTTCCTGGCAAAGCAGGTCAAGGGTCACACAGTTAAGTGCAGCTTGGTGCTAACATTCCTCCCTTCTTTTTTTTTTTTTTTTTTTTAAAGATTTATTTTATTTATTATATGTAAGTACACTGTAGCTGTCTTCAGACACTCCAGAAGAGGGCGCCATATCTCGTTATGGATGGTTGTGAGCCACCATGTGGATGCTGGGATTTGAACTTATCACCTTTGGAAGAGCAGTCAGGTGCTCTTACTCGCTGAGCCATCTCACCAGCCCCCCTCCCTTCTTGTTATTATAAAAAGAAGGGGAGAAAAAGAGAGGGGAGACGAATGGTAAAGAGGGAATGGGGGCATTGTGTCTCTTAGGCTATTTCCTGCTGTTTAGGGGCGTTGTCAGGGTATGTCTTCACCATCGGAATCCATTTGGTGGTCGTCTATGGGCAATGGCTGGTAATTCTGTAACAGGAGCTGATTAACAGTTTGGTTAGAAATTTTTTGTACTTGTCGTTGAAGGAATGTAGAGGCAAGATTAATAAGACAAGGAGCGAATAACAATGCCAGGAAGATGACCAGGAAAGGTGTGATGAGTGGAAAGATCCACTTCCATATGAGGTTCTCAAAGATACCAGAACTGGATGGCAGGGCATTGTGGCAGGGATGTTGTATCAAGAGTTACAGTCTTGTTGCAGTCCATGGGGCCCAGTGTCCCCACGGGCTGAGTCCCAGAGGCTTTGAAGCAACTTGCTACACCAAAGAGAGGGATAGAGGTGAGGTATGGGGTCATAGCAGCACTGGATTTAGGACAACTAGTGAAGGGTGAGGTAAGGTTGCTAGTTAGCACCACCAGAGAGGCCTTAACTGGCATTTGTGAGCCAGCCCCGGGGGGTATGCATAGCCAGCAGTCTTTAAAGCGCCCAGGTCTGGTAGCATTAAAGAGCTGGTAGGCTGAGGTCAAAGTTTGGAGCAGCAGGCGGACTGATAAGTTAGTATTATTCATGAGGGGAGATGTCAAAGAGGTAAGAACATTAGAGGAATGTTTGATTATCTCTCCTACCTTCCCTGTGTCTAGAGGTGGAGCGTTTGAGACATATTTCCTCTGTATGTGGATGGTACTTACTGGGGAACTAGGCTGGGTTCTGCGGTAGAGCTTACCAACAACTCCTGTTTCCCACCTGGGGTCCCATGGGTCTCAAATGTGGAAGAAGAGTGTCTTGCAGAATTGATAGAAGAAATGATTAATCCGTGTCCCTAGCATGTGTATCTCACAAGACCAGTATGGGCAGCCCCCATACTCATCTGGCCACTTTCTGCAATAATCTTTTGTCTGGTCAAAGAGAAAATAGGTATAGAGGTCATAATATGTGGATGGAGTAACAGACATAGGAACGATGGCAATCTGGGTCAGGTCCTGGCATCCGGCTATGGAACAGTTTCCTGATCCTATCTGGAAAGTCTGCTTGTTTTCTGTGGGTGTTTCTCAAACTTTGAATCTCCAGATGTAAGGATTACCCTTTATGGAAATGAACAGCAGAGAAAAGATGAGGCCACAACTAATCCAGTGTTTCATCCAGCAAGGTCGGATTTGGCTGCTGGAGTGAAACCTCATTTTCTAGGATGGGAGACAGACAAGACGGGTGGCCTTGATGCCTTCAGAAGCTTAAGGGAGCACGGTCCTGTTAGGGTTGATTTGTATAAAGAGGAGTTATCTTTGGATGGGGAAATGAAGGGTTTCAAGTGAGACAGGTGGACCCAATGAGAAAGTCCCTCAAGCTTAGCAGCTGTAGGAGTTATGAGGATTACCTTAAAAGGACCCTGTCATTTTGGAGAGAGGGGTAAATGTCGATGACCTGGAGGGGATAAAAGGACTTGATCTCCAACATTAACTGGTAATGGACAGGAGACAGAGTGTGTTCGAGGTAGATGATGGTTAGCAAAGTTCCATAGGTGAGAACGGAGATGAGAAAGTAATGGGAAAACAAATGATCTGGAATGGGAGAGCTTTTGGGCGAGAAGCCAGGAGTTAGGACTGGACGTCCGTACATGAGTTCGAAAGATGAGATGAGGAGAGGTCGCTTGGGGAGAGCTCGCAGTCTGAAAAGAGCCAAAGGCAGGAGCTTTACCCAGTCGAGATGACGTTCCTGTGACAGTTTAACAAGAGTAGTTTTTAAGGAGCGGCTAGTTCTTTTTTACCTTACCTGGAGATTGAGGGTGGTAAGGAATGTGAAAGTGCCAGGGGATGTCTAGGGCCTTAGATAGGATCTGAGAAACTTGGGAGGTAAATTCAGGTCCATTGTCTGATTGGAGAGAGAGAACTCTAGAGGTAGAGTCTGTAATCCTTTATACATTAGGAGCTGTGACAGATTATGAGAAGAGAAGACAGTTATCAGTGGCTGCTAGAGTGCGAATACAGGGTGCCCATCCCTGAATGGTTAGGTCTAGTTTCTTTGACAGGTATGCCACAGGTTCAAAAGAAGGTCCTATTTGGTGGCCCAATGCTCCAAGGGCAAATCCCTCCTTTTCTGTTACATAGAGGGAAAAAGGACGAGTCGGGTCAGGAAGATGTAAGGCCAGGGCCCTAAGGAAGGCCTATTGGAGCCTTTGAAAGGGCTTGGTAATAAGTTTTAAAAGAGGTTTGAAGGTGGGACTTGATGCAGCTTCATATAGAGGGAGAGAAAGAAGAGAAAAGGAAGGGACCCATGAACGTAAAAACTAGCTATTCCCAAGAATGACAAAATTTCTTCCTTTGTGAATGGAACAGTTAGAGATTGGATCAGATTCTTTCTCTCCAATATAATAGCCTTGTGAGTCAGGGTGATTGTTAGTCCCAAATAGGTAACCTGAGGAGTGGACAATTGGACTTTGGAGGGTGAGACCCTGTAGCCACAATTAGAGAGAAAATTTAGAAGAGCTGAGGTGTCAGTCAGGCTGATTTCTAGAAAAAGGCTACAGAGAAGGACATCATCTATGTCTTAGATTTAGGAAGAGATAGAGATAGTAGGTCAGAAGCTAAGGCCTGCCCAAATAGATGTGGGCTATCCCGGAATCCCTGAGGTAAAACAGTCCAGGTCAGTTGGGTAGAAAAGTGGGTATCAGGATCTGTCCAGGTAAAGGCAAATATGTTTTGTGACTGAGCATCTAGAGGGATAGAGAAAAATGCATCTTTAAGATCTAGGACTGAGAAATGGGAAGTACCTGATGGGATAGTAGAAAGAAGTGTATAGGGGTTAGCCACAACAGGGTGGAGAGGCACCACTGCAGAGTTGATATGTCTGAGATATTGTACTAAGCGATAGGCACCATTGGGTTTCTTTACTGCCAGTGTAGGGGTGTTAAAGGGAGAAGAGGTAGTAGGGTGAAGGAGTTTCTTCCTCAACAGGTCAGAGATGATTGGCTTGACTCCCCTGAGGCTCTAGAGAGAGAGAGGGTGTTGAGCCTGGGTGATATACCTGGTAGGGTCCAACAATTGGATGACAACAGGCAAATGATGTTTAGCGACAGAGGTGGTCTGGATATCCCAGACTCGGGCATCTATCTGTGAAGCTGGTAAAGGGAATGGCATGGTATTGTTAGTAGGATGGTTGGCTAAAAGGAGGAGTAGAGGAACCGCTGGTGAACTTGACTTCAGGCGAATATGGGGAGCAAAGGAAATAGAGGCTCCCAGCCTAGATAGGAGGTCTCTTCCCAATAAGGGGACGGGACATGTGGGCACCACTAAAAAGGAATGGGTGAGAAGTACACCCCTAAAAATGTAATTGAGTGGTGGGGTCTGATATGGGAGGTAAGGTTGTCCTCCTACCATGACAATAGGAAAATGAGAGGGAGATGTGGGCCCCCCAAAACTTCATTAGGACCGAGTAAGTGGCTCCGGTGTCCAAGAGGAGAGAGATGGGTCACCCACAGACCACGATGTCTACCCTAAGCTCTCTGTTCGTGATGACAATGGTCAAGTCAAAGGATCCTGGGCCTTGCTAGTCGGCCACGGCCAAGCCTAGGAGATCGGTTGGAGGGCTACCTGGGGGTAATGCCCCCCTGTTCTGCGTAACATGGGGGCATTCAACAGTCCAATGTCCCTCTTGATGGCACCTAGGGCATGGCCCCCTCGGCTTGTGGTGATTAGGGCAGGCTTTGGCCCAATGACCTTGTTGACCACACCTGTAGCAGGTGCCCAGTGGTCCCTGAGTCTTAGGAGACCATGAGCTCTGGGTAACAGCTGGGGCTGGTCGGACAGCCTTTGCCAGCATATTGTACTTCTGCTTGCAAACCCTCTCATCTCTCCCATGGTACACCTTGAAGGCCAGCGCCAAGACTTCTGCCTGTGGAGTAAGAGGACCTCTCTCCAATTTTTTAAGTTTAGCTTTAATGTCGGGGTAGCTCTGGGAAAAGAAGTAGGTCATTAAGAGTTGTTTACCCTCTGGGTTCTCAGGGTCTAAAAACTGAAATGGATTTTCCTGTCTTGGACAACCTCTTGAAGTTTTTCAAAATTTACTGGTTTTAAAGCTGCTTTCCTCAGACCCACCAAAAGACATGTAACAAACCTGTCCCTGGCTAGAATACCATCTGCAGAATTATAATTCCACTGAGGATCTAGGTCAGGCACTGACCGTTTCTGTTCTGATTGGATATGCTCTGTTTGATGAATTTCACCTGCATGCACTCTTGCTTGTTCCCAAACTCACCTCTGTTCCTTGGGAAGCAAATTGTTACCATTGTCTGGAGGGGCCTGTAGGTGGAGCAAGAGGGAGTGGCCTGTAGGCAGCACAGGAGGAGGAAGGGAGGGGCCTTTAGGTGGGCACAGAAGGAGGAAGGGATGGGCCTGTAAGGAGGAGAGCTGGAGGTGGCAGGCCCTGGGGAGTCTCAGTGAGAGAGAACTGAGGCAGCAGTTTGGATTTATGGCTAACAGAAGTTGAGTGGGAGAGCAGGAAGAACACATAGGATTAGAATGGAGATGAATGAAAGACTTTACATAACCTCTTCCCATTTACCAGTTTGCTGAAAGTATGTGTTAAGATCCTTCAAACCAACTGGGTCTAAAGTGCCATTAGGGGGCAATTGAGAAACATTATCTAGTAAATATTGAGGCCAAACCTTATTGCAAAGATATATCAATTTTGATGCCCTCAAAGGGGGCGTAATTTTCAAAGACTTGAGGTTTTTTTGGAGACATCCCAGCGGTGTGTCTGGGGGTATTTTTGAAGAAGATACCTGATTGCCCATGATCTGGAGGTTCCTGGTGCTCGTGCCTGTGTCCCAAGAACAGCTCAGAAATCAAAAAAAGAAATCGGCCAAGCTAGAGTGCCCAAGTCGTCACGAGTGCCTCTAGTGGCCCCAGCATGCCCCAGGCCTGCTGTGGAAAAGTGCTCTACTTGGCGCCAGGAATTTCAGCGGAACCGCAGGGGTCCCGAACGCTAAGGGTCCTTGAGGAAAGAGAGCACTTTCGGAAGAGAAAGCGAGATCTGAATGGGCAAGGTACTATGTTGGCTGGGATCGTACCCCTTAGTCCCCAGGCAGGCTGGCCAGGCCCTCTGAGAACTGGGGGGTCCGTCACACCACTGGCAAGCCCTGTCAATTGTATGCTGGTGTCTGAGTGGGAAATTTTTTGCGGACCGGTGAATGGGAACGTGGAAGCCCATACGCTCACTTAAAATTTGTGGGCACCGCGACAGTGCCCTGCTCCCTCCTCCCTGACCTGAATGCTGAACTGTTGAGGCACGCGGCAGCGGGAGGAGGCCGTGGGCCCAGGCGCCCGCTCTAGCTGGCCGTGTGCGCAGCACCACGGCGGGAGCCGGAGCGGCTGTGGGCTCCGCCCCGCATCAAAGGCTCTCGCTTGCGCTCTAAGCCTCTAAGCAGAGGCTTCACCCAAAGTTCTGGCCCAGAGGGAGGAGGAAAGGGGGAACTGCGGCCGCTGTGCAGAGAGTTGCGGGGCGCTGGGATTCTTACTGTGAATGCTGTGTTCTGTGTCTGCAGCTGCTTCCGCTGGGAGGTGGCCCCCCGGGCACCCACCAAGGACTGGTGGCTGATGGTTTTTACTGCTTCTTTTTCAATCTGAGTCTCAGCACCAGTGTCATGAAAAATATGATATCTGTATATGTTTTAGGCGGATTAACCAAACAACTGACCAGGCCAGGGTGGTTCCACGTGGAAGAGGTTTATTGAGTGGGTAGGGGAGGGGGCAGAGAAGAAGAGAAAGAGAGACAGAGTGGGGAGAGAAGAGAGAGAAGAGAGAGAGAGCGAGGAGGGGGTGACTTCCTAATTTATACGGAGAATGATGTCACACCATTGAGAGTGGAGACTGAGCCAGGTGGGCTGTGGGATTGAAGGCGGTTGTCCTGGCAATGCAGGTCAAGAGTCACACAGTTAAGTGCGGCTTGGTGCTAACATATACACCCTCTGAAAAGTCCCCAGAATTCCAAATGTCACATAATCTCGGGAACTATCTGCAGCTGCATCTGGCAAAATCACACCCCTGCTGGAGCATGTGGCAAATCAAAGTCAGCTGCTGCGGACAATCTGAAGCAGTCCCATCTCCCACACCTGTGATTAAAATGAAAACATATTCTTATAATATTTCTCTGTTTTTTCAAAGACACCAAAACTCCAAAATTGTCACTGTAGTTACATGTGATTATTATTAGCTACACAACAAATAAGTCAGTGTAGCAACCAAATACATGGATGTGGAATCACAGGCTGCTTGCAGTAGATGAGGGAAACTGCTATAGGCTTCAGATACAATCTGATGGCATCCTTAGCTTTTAGACTGGTGAGAACTAGTGGTGTGCTAAGGACACAGGGACTATAGAGTCACAAGGACATTAGGTCAGACACAAATGTGAGTATGAATGGCTTTCAGAGGGTTTGAGAACAGTCTGGGATTTATTTGGCTCTAGTTTGCAACATTATTTTAGATTTACTTTTATTTTTTTAAGTGTGTGTATGTGTACACACATTTTGTGTTTGTGCACATGAGTACAGTGACCAAGGCGTCCAATCCCGCAGGGCTGGAGTTACAGGCAGCTGTGAATCACCCAACATGGGAGCTGGGAACTGAACTCTGATCCTCCGCAAGACAAAAAAGTGCTCTTAGGGGCTGGAGAGATGGCTCAGCGGATAAGAGTGCTGACTGCTCTTCTGAAAGTCCTGAGTTCAAATCCCAGCAACCACATGGTGGCTCACAACCATCTGATCATGAGATCTGACACCCTCTTCTGGTGCTGTCTGAAGACAGCTACAGTGTACTTAGATATAATAAATAAATAAATCTTTAAAAAAAAAAAGTGCTCTTAATCACTGTGCGGCTTCTCCAGCCCTGGTCTGTAATGTTGACTATGTGTAACCTTGAAGGCACTTTACCTTGTAGAACTTTTATCCATCCCCACCCCCCATGTCCCACTCTTCCTTCTTCCTCACCCCCATCTGCTTCTTTCTTTTTCTGAAATTTTTAGTTTACCTAGACCCAGGGTGGCAAGGGCAAAGGTGAAACAGAGTCAAAGATCAATACAGGGATTATAAAGTGTGTGTGTGTGTGTGTGTGTGTGTGTGTGTGTGTGTGTGTGTTTTCCCCTACTGAGAGTCCTAGCCAGCCTGGACCACCTACAGAAACCTTGTCACAGAAATGTACTGACCCTGTCTTGATGGACCAAGTTCCTTCCATCCCTGAACTTCATTAGGGCCATCTCTACAGATAAGTGCCTCTATCTTTCAGGTCCAGGACACTGGCTAGGGATCCCTGCAGAGCCTCCCTCCTTGAGTAAAATGAAACCAGATTTTCGGACCTTGTCTAAACTTGTATCCTCAAGGCCTGGTGAGATGGCTTAGTGGGTAAAGGTGCTTGCTGCCAAGCCTGGCAAGGAGGGGTTTGATTCCTAGGACCCACATGGAGGAAGGAGAGAATCAACTCTCAGGAGTTGTCCTTGGACCTCCACATTGCAACCTGTGGCATGTACCCCATAAATAAAAGGAGATGAGCTGGGCGTGGTGGCGCACACCTTTAATCCCAGCACTCGGGAGGCAGAGGCAGGCGGATTTCTGAGTTCGAGGCCAGCCTGGTCTACAAAGTGAGTTCCAGGATAGCCAGGGCAATACAGAGAAACCCTGTCTCAGAAAAAAAAAAATAAAAAAGGAGATGAAAAATTTAAACCAAATAAACGAACAAAGGCCTCCCCTTTCCTCTTGCCAGGAGTGGGCATTGAATGTACGTTCTCGGGAGTGCTAGCCAGTCAGATTCCCTTTGAGCTGCAGCCAGCCTTAGTCGCCCTTTTCTGGGGCTGGTGGGTGGGGAGGGGATGGGTAATGTCTGGTTCTGGAAAGGTTGTTATTCAAGCCCAGAGCTTCCCAGGGTGCGGTGCCACTTGAGCTCCAGGCCATATTCTCCCATGGGACATTGCAACCTGACTCTCAAGTCCCTGGTTCTCAGGAAACCTGAGCCCAGCCCAGGTGCAGACCTCTTGGGAGGGCAGGGCCAAGAACCTGGGCTTTTATTATGACTCGAACTGCTGGGAAACTGGTTTGTCCCCAACAACCAGGACCCAATCTGATGGACCATACTGGGCAGAGGTCCAGACAGGACCAGGGTTAAAGCCATGCTGGTTTCCCCTGTGGGAGGAGGGCTGACAACAAACTCTCTTCCCTTGGGACCCCACCAGAGGCTCCTATGGTCACAATGTGCTTTACAGAGCATTGTGACCCTAACTAAACCTGCCCTGAGAGGCACCCTATTACAGAAATGAATTACAATGTGTGTGTATGTGTGTGTGTGTGTGTGTGTGTGTGTGTGTGTGTGTGTGTGTGTGTTGTGTGATATGTAATCAGATCCGATGTCCTCTTCTGGTACAGTGTACTCACATACATTAAATAAATAAATAAATAAATAAATAAATAAATAAATAAATCTTAAAATTATTTATGTATATGAGTGTTCTATCTACATGTGCACCTGTGTGCCAGAAGATGGTCTTAACTGCCTGCCCATGTCTCTGGTCCCAAGAGTCACAAGTTTAAGGCCAGCTTACATAGTTCAGTGAGATCAACGACATCCTAGCACAATTCAGTGAGACCCTGTTGAAAATTAAAAGTGAGGCCAGGCTGTGGTGGGCACATACTCAGGAGGCAGAGGCAGGGGATTTTGAAGAGTTTAAGGCCACACACACACACACACACACACACACACACACACACACAGAGAGAGAGAGAGAGAGAGAGAGAGAGAGAGAGAGAGAGAACAAACAAATCAACAAACATGTGAGGCCTGGGTTCCAACCCGAAGAGGACAAGAGTGTTTGTCATGCATATTGTATGGTTGACAGTCCACCCGTTCCCTCAGTGAACACACTCAGCGTGGCACAGTTTATACCTACACTCTTTTCTTTGCATTCCTGGGATCTCCGGAAAGGTTGACTGGGGCCTCTTACTTAGTCCTTGTTCCCTCTCCTCAAGTCTCCCTTGGAAAGGTCCAAAGCCTTCCCTTCTCCCTCCTTCCATCTCAGCTACCAGGTAAGGAGAGGACAGGTTTCATGCCTGCTATGGGAGACTGTCTGCCTTCCCCTCCAGGGAGGACAGGGCATAGGCTCGGATGTCCCTGCCACCTGAGTCAAGAGAAGCTGTCTTTCTTGGCAAGAATGTTGGGAAGCTGGGAGTGGAGACAGACTGTTCCTTGAGGGGGTTGCCGGTATACAGTCCCTGAAGTCCAAGCCTCTCCTAGAAGGCTACCTTGTATATATGCACCTGGTACTTTGGGGAGGGAGCTGATGGGTCACCCCTGGCGGTAGGGTGGGCACAAGGAAGAACAAACAGGAGGCCCCGGAGCCTTGCTAGCCACAGGAATGCCTCTGGTCATTCACTAGGACAGAGGAGTGGCCTGTCACATGGCAGGCTCACCTCAGAAGACCTGGCTTACCCCTTTGCAGACATTTCTGTGTATGAAGACCTAGGTCTACCTTCAGTGTGTAAACCCATGGTTTAGACAGCCATGGGGGGATGCTGGGATCAGACTCCCTGGCTCCCATAGGGTGCTCACCAGGACAAGTGAAGAAATCTCTCAAGGATCTCTGACACCCAAGGGATCCAGCCTAAAGCCTTGGGTTGGCCTTCAAGGGCTCCCACCCTGGGCTCTACATGTTCACAACTCTGTGCTGGCCCTGTGTAGCCTTCCTGGGGCCATCTCAGGTCAAGCCTGGCTGAGGGTATCCACTCTAGCATGCGTCCTCCATTCTGCCTTCTCCTCGTTCCATTCAGGAGAGGCCTAGAGGGAGCCCAAGCCAGGGGCCAGTGAGCACCACCCTTAGTAGTCTAGCTGGCAGCTCCCTCTGCTGTGCTCCACATGGTTTGGGAAGAGATTTCTTCCAGAATTAGGCCTCCTGGTGCTTTTGCCAGGCTATTCTGGAACCAGAACTTGGTCTGCTGGGGGTTCACAGGCTGTGATGGTGTGTGTGTGTGTGTGTGTGTGTGTGTGTGTGTGTGTGTGTGTATCTACCAGATGAGAGAACCAAAGAGAGGATGAATGAGAGCAAAGGTGAGTGAAATGTGGGGTGTCTGAGTATCTCAAAGGTGGGGGGATGAATCGATGAGATGCTGTAGGGGTGAATGAGTATGTCAAGTGTATGGGAAAGAATGAATGAGAGGGTGAGGGAGGGGGAAGGTTGAGTGTGAAAGACCGAGTACCATCCAGACCAGCCGCCTACCACTTCCAAGAACTGTGGTCCTTTACTTCATGTCTCTCATGGGCAGTGTGGAGAGCCCCTGGGGGCTGAAGAAACCTAGCCCTAAGCAAGTGCATGATTTCCCAAGCTCAGGCTGTCCTGATAAGTTGCCAGGACAACAAGCACTTATTGTGCACCTGCTGGGTACCTCCCTGCCAGTCTCCTGGCCACTTCATGAGTTTGACCCTACCCTGCCTGACCCCACTTAGCTTGCAGCCCTGGTCATTCTGTCCCCTGCAGGCCTCTTCTCCATGTCCTGCCTCTTTCATGGCTGGTCCTTGGATTCCTCCAGATCTCAGCAGATAGGGACACCTCTTCAGGGAGGCCTTCTTTGACTAGACTGACTTACTGCCCTGTATCCTTTATAGTCTTTTCAATAATCTGCACTGAGTTTCTCTTGTATTTTTATTTTATGTATGTACACATGTTCTTATTTAGATGAGAGGTATTTACCATTACATCTGGCTTTTTTGTGTTTTTGTTTGTTTTCTTATACAAGAAAGTTTCTCTGTGTAGCCATGGCTGTCCTGGAACTCTCTGTAGACCAGGCTGGCCTTGAACTCAGAGATCTATCTGCCTCGGCCTCCCAAGTATTAAGATTAAAGGCATGTGCTACCTTAGCCTGGCTTGTCTTATTTTCTTTAAAATTTTACATTTTTAAATTACATAGGATGGGACCCAGGGCTTCATGCATGCTAGGCCAGGACTCTACACTGAGCCACATCTCCAGCCCTCCCTGTGCATTTTTTAAGGTCAAAATCGGTCACATGTGTGCCAAGGTTTGTTGCTTTAATCCCAGCACTCGGGAGGCAGAGGCAGGTGGATTTCTGAGTTCGAGGCCAGCCTGGTCTACAGAGTGAGTTCCAGAACAGCCAGGGCTACACAGAGAAACCCTGTCTCGAAAAAAACAAAAAAACAAAAACAAACAACCTCCCTAAAACAAAACAAAAAATGTAGAAGCAGGAGGATCAGTAGTTCAAAGTCATTTTCAGTGAGTTCAAGACCAGTCAGGAATAAAAGAGACCTTATTCTCCCTCAAAAAAAAAAAGGAGGAGGAGGAGGAAGAGGAGGAGGAGGAAGAGGAGGAGGAAGGAGGAGGAAGGAGGAGGAAGAGGAGGAAGAGGAAGAAGAGGAAGAGGAAGAAGAGGAGGAGGAGGAGGAAGAAGAAGAAGAAGAAGAAGAAGAAGAAGAAGAAGAAGAAGAAGAAGAAGAAGAAGAAGAAGAAGAAGAAGAAGAATTAAAAAGAAAAAAAAAAGATTTAAAATTGACAGGGGGGCTGGTGAGATGGCTCAGCGGGTAGGAGCACCCAACTGCTCTTCCGAAGGTGATAAGTTCAAATCCCAGCATCCACATGGTGGCTCACAACCATCCGTAACGAGATCTGGCACCCTCTTCTGGAGTGTCTGAAGAAAGCTACAGTGTATTTACATATAATAAATAAAATAAATCTTTAAAATTGACAGGACTGAGCCAGGCGTGGTGGCACATGCCTTTAAGCCCCGCACTCAGGAGGCAGAGGCAAGCAGATTTCTGAGTTCGAGGCTAGCCTGGTCTACAAAGTGAGTTCCAGGACAGCCAGGGCTATACAGAGAAACCCTGTCTCGAAAAACCAAAAAAAAAAAAGAAAGAAAGAAAGAAACTAGGGGTAAGGGGGTATGGGGTGGGGGTGTTGGGACCAGAGAGGTGACTCAGCAGTTAAGGGTGTTGCTGTTGTTGTTGTTTTTGGTTTTTCAAGACAGGGTTTCTCTGTATAGCCCTGGCTGTCCTGGAACTTACTTTGTAGACCAGGCTGGCCTCGAACTCAGAAATCTGCCTGCCTCAGCCTCCCAAGTGCAGGGATTAAAGATGTGCGCCACCACGCTCAGCCCAGTCAGCCAGCTTTTTATCTGGCTCTGTACTTGGCCTGCTAGTACAGTTTGGAAAGTCCTTTTGAAGGGGGAAGGTATGGGGTAGTCTTGAATTTATTTTGGATATTACATCTCATCTCATCTTTTTGTTTTTTGGTTTTTTGAGACCGGGTTTCTCTGTGTAGCCCTGGCTGTCCTGAAACTTACTCTGTAGACCAGGATGGCCTCAAACTCAGAAATCCACCTGCTTCTGCCTCCCGAGTGCTGGGATTAAAGGCGTGCGTCACTACTGCCCGGCCTGAGTCTCACGCTTTTTATGACTGGAAATCTCTCACTGATTCTGAGAACATTCTTAGGCCGCTCCACTTTGGCTAATCCTGCCCATATGAATGTGTAGTGGGTACCTGTAGACAGGAAGGAGGCCTGGCCTCCAAATGAGAATATCCAGACCTTTAGCTCTGTCACCATCCTGTGTGACCAGTCACCATGTTCTAGGCTCAGGCTCCCTCTCCTGCTTGCCTAACTTCATTGCCTGAGCCTGGAGCTAGTCCACTTCCCTTCCATCTCCTTCTTGCCTGTCTCCATGATTTTATTACCGGCTCTGGTTACTGGCCTGGCTCCTGTTTCCCTTTGCCCAGCCCTTACCTGGTTTTCTCTACGTGGAGATCTTCCCTCTGGCTGGACCTTTTTTGCCAGCAGCTCCAGAGCAGTGCATGCCCTGGGAGGAAAGGCTGAGGGCAGGGCAGGGCATCTCTGCAGCCCCCCAGCTGGTAAGCTGCAGAAACTGTTATCTGCAAGTCCTCTGGCTGGTTGGTCCTGCCTTGACTGGGGATGAGGCATGAGTTGAGGGGACAGAGGCTTCAGTGCAGGGGACAGCATTCCCTTAGGCTGAATAAACAGAGGTCAAAGTTTTTCCTTTCCTGGAATGGTTAGAAGACTATGTATCCCCAAATCCCTGGTTCTCAAAATCCTCCTGCCTCATCTTCCCTATGGTTGGGATAAAGAGTCCACCACTGTAGCAGATGAAGGGAATACGTTTTCCTTCTTCAGTGCTGGGATGAAACTTACCATTCCAGATGTATCATATACCATTGAGCGCCATTCTCAGTCCCGTGGCAATTCTTTTGTACCTGTGGTATCTAGGTATGTCTGTGCACTTGTGGGTGCTCTCACCAATGTGGACACTTCAGGCCAGAAGCCGATGTGGGGATGTCTCTAATTGATCTTCACAAACAGGGCTGCTCACTGAAATTGGAACTTATGGTTCTGGCTAGGCTGGCCAACCAGCTAGTTCCAGTAATCCAACTCCTGGCACCTGGTTACAGAGACACAAAGCCTTGCCTGTTGTTTTTTTTTTTTTTAATGGAGGTGTGGGGAATCCGAAGTCAGGTCCTCATGCTTGAGTGGCAAGCACTCTACCCACTGAGCCATCTTCCCAGCACCTTTATTTATTTATCCACTCCCTCACTATTCTGAGCAGCCAGGGCAGGGCCATCCAGACTTTGTTTGACAAACATTTACTGCGTGGCACACCTGTACCCGTGTCCCCAGTACATATTTCATGGCATGTCTCTGACTCCAGCCTGGGGCCAGGCATAGATTCAGCCATGACTTGCAGACACGGTACACATGATTTGGCAAATGAGGGAAGGCTGGGATCCCCTAGGTGTCTCGTGAAACACATGTGTCTGGAGGTTATCTCCACAGAGACAAAATCATAGCTCAGTCCAATCTGCAAATTCCTCTCTCCAGGGCAGGTCATTTTCTGGGCCTAGAGGAAGGGAAAGATCCCATCCACTGAGGTATCAGCTCAGAGCCCCAGGGAGGTTGCTCTGCAGTGAAAAGCGAAACCTCCTGGGCAAAGGCTGCTTCTGAAGGCAAGGAAAGCAGGCGCTGAGAAACAGATGGTTCCACTTCAGATTAGCTTCAGGCTGCCTGTGCACTGGTTCCAGATGACATAAAGGCCCAGGGAATGGAGATCTAGGGGCAGTCTATCAGTATGGGGCAATAGGAAGCTGGAGTCCAGTTCTGCATTGTCTGTTACCAATTCCTCTGCATCCCTGGAGCCCATCAGTAAAGGCAGCAACTAGGGCACACAGGAGGACCTGATAACTCTCACAGCCCAGTTGCCAGGGAACCTGGGTGCTTGGTGTTCACAGCTCTAGCCAGTAGGAAGGCCACAGAAACCAGGGACACACAAGCCTATCTACACTGAGTGGAAGGACCTTGCCTAAGAGCAGGCTATATTCAGGAAGTACCACTGAAATGCCAGGCATGGCTGGAGTCCAAAGCTCCAGGTCCCACCAGTTTTCAGCTGTGTCCTTACTGAGGATATCCTGGAACTTAATACATAGACCAGGCTGGCTTCAAACTCAGATCCACTGTCTCTGCCTCCTACATGCTGAGATTAAAGGCATGTACCACCATGCTCAGCTTATTTTTATTAAAAAGAAAATTCTTTTATGAGACAGTCTCACTCACTCGCTGTACCCATTTCTGGGTTGATCAACTCTTGACTTCACTGCCCCCACCCACCCCAGTCAGGTCCTCATTGTGATCCCTGATCACAGGTGACAGACTGGACATGATTCTGGCTCCTCACTGCTTTTTGGTGTCACACCCGCCCTGTATTGAACACAGTACACCACACACCACTGGCAGATTGGAGGCTGGTTTTTATACAGAGGTGACTCACAGGGTGGATCACCAGCCTGCAGCTGCAGGTCACCAGTCGGGCAGAAGTCCCATCAGCCATGGCTGCAGGGAAGACAATGTTATACAGACTGCCCGGGTACAGTCACACCAGACACAAGCAAGGATTCATGGGCACTGAGCAGGGAAGGATGGGTAGGACGGCAAGAGTCCCTGGTAGCCGATGACAACCGCACCTTCTCAGGACACTGGATTAGGAGCCAGGAAGCCCAGCGGTATCATAGGAGCCTCAGGACTCCATGGTACATCTGCCCGGGGAGCTAGCCTTGAACTTCCGATGCTGCCTGGATCAGCGCTGAGATTACTGGTGTTTTCTAGAGTTGCCTTGAGGTGAATCACACAGATACAGGGACATTTATCAAAGTATTCAACACAGCTGGCACACAGAGGTATCTAATTAATAATTCTTTTTTGTTTTTGTAGAGCTGAGGACTCAGGGCCTTAATTATGCTAAGTAAGCACTCTACCACAGAGCCCCAGCCCAGCCATTGTTATTCATTCTGAGACAGGGGCTTGTTATAAATAGCCTAGGTTGGTCTTGAATTTACTCAGGAGCCCCAGGGACCTTGATCTTTCCAAAAAGCTGGGATGACAGGCATGCCCTGGCTTCAATAAATAATTCCTAAATTCTCAGAACCTTCCTCTGTCCAACAAGGAGGAAGCCACCTCTGCAGACTGGTTAGGGCATGGCTTCCTTGGAAGACTCCTTGGAGCCTGTAGCCCCTGGGGTGCCCAGGGCCCCAGAATACACAGTGCCAGGACAGCTGGTGAGGGAGGGAGGCTGTACCCCCTGGGAGGTCCCTGCAGAAGCTGGGTACACACTGGAGGCATTGGGGTTAGGACCAAAGTGGTTCTGCACATAGCACAGGCCAGACGCAGGCTGGTACGGAGGTAGGCTGGGCATGTGACCAGAAGGCCAGGAGACCAGTTTCTGGCCACTGCCATGCTGTATCTGGGTGACAGGGTAACTTGGAGTCAGATGAGGGTGGCAACTCTGTGTGGGGTAGGAGCCAGGTGCAGGGTTCAGCCTGGAAAGGAATAAGAGAAGACAGTGACTCTCTGCTAGGGACAAGGTACACAGCGTCACGTCCTGAGGTAACAGCAGGGATGGGACCATAGCCAGCACTAGGTTTCAATTCAAGGAAGAAGAAAGATTGACTTTGGAGCCCGGTGTAGTGGCGCATGCCTTTAATCCCAGCACTCCCGAGGCAGAGGCAGACAGATTTCTAAATTCAAGGCCAGCCTGGTCTACAGAGTGAGTTCCAGGACAGCCGGGGATATACAGAGAAACCCTGTCTGGAAAAACCAAAAAAAACCAACCAAACAAAAAAAAATTTTTTCCCTTGGGGCTAGAGAACGGCTCAGTAGTGAGTACTTCTTAGTCCGAGCCAAGCCCCAACTTCTATCCCAGCCCACTAGCCCAACTCCTGCCTCTGGGTGCACTTCTCTCTCCCTCCCTCTTTTGAGACAGGATCTCACTATATTGTCTTGCTTGGTGTACAACTCTATATAGACTAGGCTGGCTTCAAACTCAAGAGATCTGCCTGCATTTGTCTCCCTAGTGTTGGGAATAAAAGATGTGCATTACAATGGTACCCACCCAGACTTCTTAAAATTATTTTAGAAACCCTGTCTCAAAAAACGAAAAAAAAATTTTTTTTCCCCATGTGCGTGTGTGTGTGTGTGTGAGAGAGAGAGATTGCAGAGAACTTCCAGGGGTCCTTTCCTTCTACTGTGTGGGTTCCAGGGACGCACCTCAGGCTCTCAGACTTGGTGGCAGATGTCCTTATCTACGAAGCCATCTTGTGGGTATCTTTTCTCTATTTTTACTAAACTGCATCTAGCTTTTATTATAGAACAAACCACGGAAACTCTAAGCCACACCAACCTTGGGAACAAAAGCAATAGTAAACAAAACAACCCACAGGGCGGGCAGCTTGCTAAATAAACATGTGTCCTCTCAGGATGTTCTCGGGGACTGCTAGGACACCTGAAACATCATGTTCTGTTCTGATACCTGCAGCCAGTCTTGGCAACCAGCCACCATTAGCCACGTGAGGACCAGAAGGAACCCGGAGCGCTCCCCAGCCCACGTGTCCAGGCTCAGACCCGGCACAGGTGACAAAGCTGCTCAGGGGGTAAGTAAGTGTAACTCAGAGTACAACTGCTTCCTGGGTCCCCAGGGCAGGAGAGTGCGAGCTGGGCTTCTGCCCTACTCCATGGCTGTGCAGCACTGGGAGTGGAGGGGAACTCCCAGGAAACCTCCCGCCCCCACACACACAGAGCTACGAGAGGTGGGGAAGACAGAGCCCGCTCTTCCTTCCTCAGCAAGGCCCTTCTCTGGGAGGTAGCACAGACAGGAAGTGTTAGACTGTGGAGTCTCTGAGGGGTCACAAGCTGGAAATACAAGTGGCCAAGGCAGTATGGGAAAGGGGGACTTGTAGGCTGGAGACCCTAGTTCACACCTGGACTCCGTGCTACCTGGGAACACAGGTCCTCTCTGGCCTCCTCCGTAAAGAAAGTGTGAAACGCCATAAATCCTGGTGGCTTGCCTATCAGTTTTTAAGAGCAAACAAGCCCAGACAGGAAAAAATGTCAGCCTTACCTGCTTTTACATGGGAGCCAAGAAACTCTCCTTTCAAGTCTCCTGCCCTGTCACCTACTGAGCACTGTCTAAACATGGCCAACTGCCATAGCCCAGTGCTACTCACAGTGCTTGCTGACTAAGCAGGGTGAAGACTGTTACCTTTCCATACATCACTCAGAATTACGGGCAAGTGTCTTTGACCACTCAGGCTTGTTCCCCTCCCCTCCCCTCCCCTCCCCTCCTCCCCCCAGCTCCCCCCCATAGGGTAGCAGCCAGTGTTCAGAAGATATTTGTGCACAAGTTTTCTTTTATTTTCAGTGCTGGAACCCAAGGGTTCATGTAAACTAGGCAGGGGCTCTACCACTGAGCCACACCCCAGCCCCTCAATGGGGGATTTTAGGCTGGGGAATCTATGCTGAATTAGAACTACAACTCTTAGTTGCACATAGCTGAGAAACTGTTCCTCTCCTCTATCCTCCAAGGTGAACCAGTCACACCTTCATTGGCTCTGCAGTTGCTCTTAGGAGGAGAGTAAGAGCTGGTTGTGGGATTCTATTTACAGCCTGGTCAGAGAGGTACAGACAGGAGTTCAAAGCCAACCCTAGCTGTTTATGACATTGACTTACAAAACCAAAGGCAAAGGTGGGTGGTTGCACACCAGTAGAGCACCTGACACATGTGTGAAAGGCCTTGGGTCCTGCCCCCATCACTGAAACTGGCCCTGCAACCAAGAAGGTGAGGGACTTCATCACTTACCTACGACTCTGGGCTGCTCTTCTTTCGGCAGAAGAACCTGAGATGTACTTGAACAAGGGAATCCTCCTCATGATGCTGAAGGGGAACTTCTGATCAAGCTTCAGGGCTACTCGCTCAGAGAGGTCGAGTGAGTAGCAGTAGGTGAGGCCATCTGAGGTACTTGTATTAAGTAAAACTGAAGGCAGTAGGAGGGAGGGAGGCCGCTGACACACCCTATGAGGACCTGGGCCCTGGGAGTCACAGGCGTGTGTCAGTCTTTGCACAGCTGAACATTCCCATCCATGTACCTCACAGGGAACAACACCATGTGTGGTGTGTGTTAGAATTCCTTCCAACAACAGCTGTCAGTCACAAGACAGTTTTAATATAATGCAGAGACTGGTGCAGTCCTAGACTTTTGCTTCAAATCAAAGGTGCCCTGCCTCACATGGCCTTTTGTGGAGGGAGGAGGGAGATGTGTAGCCCAGTTTGGCCTCAAACCCCTGAGTACTGAGATTTTGAGGCATGCACCACCACCAAGTTTCAATGTGGCTTCTCGGAAGCATCTTCTTACTGTGGTCATCATCTCTGTGGTCCATCACTGCCTGCATAGCTACAGAGCTACAACCATCTCATATGCCCTTCAACAAATATTAATTACACTTCCTTTGTTTGTATGTACGTACACATGGGTATGAGTATGCCACAGTGTGTGAAGAAGTTTGAAGAACAACTTTATGAAATTGGAATCAACTCTCCTTCCACGGTCCCAGTGATTGAACTCAGGTTGTCAGGCTTGGCAGCAATCACTTTGACCTATTGGGCCACCTTCTTAGCCACACTGCAATAAATATTAAACATCTGTTTTATGCCTGCACAGGTTGAGTACTCCTTATCCAAAACAATTTGGGTGAAATAGCTCAGGGCTTACAGGGTTATTGAAAATCCACAGGTTTCATCTGTACCTCAGCAGCCTGAGTTACACAGACTTTGGGGGCATCCACTTACTTCCATTTACAGAGACAGCTAAGGTACAGAGTGTGTCATGTTAATGCTCAAGGCGTTGCAGACTTTGAAGCATCTGGGTCTCAGAATTCCTAATTAAGGAGGCTCAATCCCTAATAAATGCCAGAGAAGGCAGTGCTAGCGATGCCACTTAGTAGGCAATGACCAGGCTGATGTACTGGAGGGCCAAGGTTGGATCCCTAGCCCTGCCTAAAACAGATGATGGAGGCTGTAATCCCAGCTACTCCAGAGGATGCTAGAGATTAGGGCTTTACTCCTCTGCCTCAGGCAGCTCCAGCCCCAAGTAGGCTACCTTACTCAGAACTATAAGAGGCAAGCCGGGTGTGGTGCAGATACCTACAACTTTAATCCCAGCACTGAGGAGGAGGTAGGCAGACTGATAGGAGTTTGAGGGCAGTCTGGCTTATACAGTGAGTTCCAGGTCATCCAGGGCTACATAGTGAGACCCCATCTCAAAAAGAAGTTACCTTTTGAGGACAGGGGATCTAAAGATAGCTCCATAGTTAAGAGCGCAAACTGCTATTCTAGAGGACCCAAGTACAATTCTCATCATGCACCCAGAGCTCACCACCACCTGTAACTCCTGTTCCAGGGGAACCTGTCACCCTTTTCTTACCTCCTCAAGTCCCAGCATGCAGGTGCAAGTATCCATAGACTTACTCATAAATAAATAAATGTTAAAAAAAAGAAAAGGAAAGTGCCCAGCAATTAGTTTGTAACTGGGGTGTGGTATCAAGTGTGGCTGTGAGCCAGCCATGCTAGTACTCTGGAGACTGAGGTGGGTCCTAAGCTTGAGGCCAGCATCGGCCTTACAGCGACTCTCCTCTGAGATAAAGAAAATCAAGGGCGGATCTAGCTCAGTGGTTGTGCCTGTCAATCACACACAATGTCCTTAGCTTGATACTCTTCTTCCTGCAAACACAGAACAAAGTATCAACAAGTCCAAGTCTGTTTCTTGACCCTTTCACTAACATCAAGGTGATGGGTATGTCAGATTGGTCCAACCAACACTGCTGTGGAGGCCAGCGGTCCATCTTAATGATAGGGTTTCTCACTGGAAATGCACTGAACTAGGCTAGGCTGGTGGGCCCGTGAGCACTAGGGACTCACCTATCTCTACCTTCTCAGTGCAGGGATTAGAGTTTAAGGTCCAGGGCTATAACTTGTGTCCTCAAGTTCTCACAAGTGCCTTACTGAGGCAGCCATCTTCCTAGCCCTCTTCCAGTGAAACCTCACACTAAGGTTAGTTTCATAGATTACATGGAAAAAAAAAAGTCACACTGCTGCAATTAAGCCCAAACTGTTAAAGAGCTGAGCTGAGCTGGCCTGGGCAGGCAGCCATATTTGCATTTTCCAGATGAGCTCTGGTCCAGAGAGGGGAGGAGAGCTACCCAAGGCTCTCAGGTTCTCCAAGCTGGAGCCCAAGCCCAGGCTGCTTGTCTAAGAGCCTAAGGCTGTGTACCTGACACCCCACAGCCCCCTCCCAGGAAGGATACAGGACAGGCCAATCAAAAGACCAGAGACGTTACTGAGGAAGGAGGTCTGAGGGATGAGCCAGGAGGCACATAGCAACAACCATGGCACAAGGACGGAAGGCACCACCACACCAAACACCAGGGCCCGCCTCATGCGAGAGCGGACCGAGGTGACTCCCAGCATGGCAAAAGCTACTGGGGTGAACCCTCTGGCATCCTCCACCTCCCCCAGCTTAGACAGTGAGGACACAGACTCAAATGACAGGTAGATGATGGCGGAGAAGATCGTAAAGATCAAGGTGAAGAAGCAATGGCGGACGGTGCCCACGGTCCTCTCGAAGTTGCCAGCAAAGCGCCAGATAATGATGGCGCCACAGAGCAGGGAGACCGGGTTCTCGTAGACGAAGATGTAGGTCACCAGCCTGTAAACTAAAGATGGGTTCGGGTTAGTGGTCTAGGGCTGAGCTGTTCCAACCAGGGGCAACCGGGTCCCAGGCTAGCTAGGGAAGGGAAGACTGAAGCTGGGCTGCAGCTCGGCTGGTAGGGAGCCTGAGTAGCATGCACAAAGCCCTGGGGTCCATCCCTAGCACTGCAGACTCCTCACCCAGGACGTGGTGCTGCATACCTATGGTGCCAGCACTCAGGAGGTAGACGGGAAGATCACACGTTCCAGGTCATTCTTGGCTACACTGGGAATTTAGAGCCAGCTTGGACTACATGGGATTATGTATCAAAAACCACAACAGGAAACAAAAACACAAACACAGAACAGGAAAGTGCCCATGATTCAAGGCATAAGTATAGAATATAGTTTCTGTTCCTTCCTGGCCCTGAGCCCTGGTTATCAAAGCCAATTCCCATGATTCAAAGCATGAGCATGTAATGTCGTCTCCATCCTTCCTTTCCTGGCCCTGGGGCAGAGGTTATGGAGACCAGTTTCTATGTGTGATAAAGATAACTTTTGAAAACTGGAGTGGTTTCTGAACATGTCAAATGCTTTGTAACACTATTTTAGGTTTTCTTTTAAAGATGTGTTTTTACTGCTGTGTATCTGTGTATGTTACTTGTATGTGGGAACCTGTGGAGGCCAGAAGAGGGTGTTGAATCTCCCTGGAGCTGGAGTCACAGGCAGTTGTGAGCAGTGCCATGTGGAGTCCTGGGAACCAAACTTGGGTCCTCTGCAAGAGTAGCCAGCTCTCTTCTTAATCACTAAGCCATCTCTCCAGGCCTCCTCTGTTTAGATTTTAATACTGACCTACCTCACTAGGCAGTCTGAGGGTTAATTAATTGTGACAGCTTCAGGGTAGACTGAGGGTCTCACTTAACACTCTGGGTGGCTGTCTCCTTAGCTGTAATTCTGGCCTCTCCTTCCATAGAGGCTGTTCAGGGGAAGAAAAAAGGAACCATGAATTATAAAATTATCATTAATAATTACATAGACTAAGTAAGAGTCTTCTTAAAGAGTGCTTTTCCAGTTTTACAGGGGCAGCCAAGACTTATATGCCATAGCAAGGAAAGTCCTTTTCTCTCTGCAGTGAGACAAGGTATCCCTATGCAGCCCTGTCTGGTGTATACATTGCTGTGTAGACCAGGCTGGTTCCTGCTTCCTGGGGGCTGGGATTATAGGTGTAAGACATCACATTTGGCCTCTTTTTGAGATACAAAATTTTGATATGTAGCCCAGACCAGCTGCGAACTCACATCTTCCTGCCTCAGCCTTTTGAGTGCTGGGACTACAAGTGTCTGCCGTATTTAGTTAATACACTTCCCCCAAATACAAGTTATCACTCACATTCATAACTTTAAATTTTTATATGTCTTTATTTGTAGGTATATGGGAATACATGATCAGAGAAAAACCTTCAGTTCTACCATGTAGGTCCCAGAGATCAGACTCCAGTTCTTCCGATTGGCAGCAAGGTACTTGCTGAGCCACCTTATAGGGCTCTAGTTTCTTGTTTGTTTGTTTGTTTGTTTGAGACAGGGTCTTATTATATAGCCCTGGTTGGCCTGGAACTCCCTATGGAGACCAGGCTGGCTTCAATCTCAGAGCGCCGCCTGCCTCCACCTGCCCAGTGCTGGGATTAAAGGTACTGTATCTCTGCCTGTTCATGGAGCCCATGCTCAGACAAATAAGGTTAAGTAAGCATGGTGATGCATGTCTATGTTCTAGTACTCAGAAGGGTGAGGCAGGAGGATCATGGGTCTGAGGCTACCCTGGCTACATAATGAGTCCTGGCCATACTGGTGTAAATAAATAGCAAGACCCTTGTTTCAAAGCAAACAGAACAAAATGAAAACAAAAACAATAAAACAAACAAAACCAACAAAAAAACAAAAGAACAAAAACCCAGAAAGAAAAAGAGTACATGCCTATCTACACTGGCATTTAGCTGACTGTAAGTGCTACATGTATCCAACAAAAGGGGAAAGATTTCAGCTTTAAGCAGGAAACCATAACACCCTAGTCAGACCATCTCCAGAAGTTTATTTGCTGGATACGTCCCAAATTGAAATTTTACTGGTAAATATGAAAAAATTCTATATACAACTCTCTAAGATTTAGGGAGCTGTTGGACGTGGTAGCGCACGCCTTTAATCCCAGCACTCGGGAGGCAGAGGCAGGCGGAGGCAGAGGCAGGCGGATTTCTGAGTTCCAGGACAACCTGGTCTACAAAGTGAGTTCCAGGACAGCCAGGGCTACACAGAGAAACCCTGTCTCGAAAAACCAAAAAAAATAAAAAATAAAAAAAATAAAAAAATTTAGGGAGCTGACAAGATGGCTCAACAGGCAGAGGTAGGTCCTGCCAATCCCAAAGACTAGAGTTTGAGTCCCAGGACCCACATGAGGGAAGAAGAGAGACTCGGCTCAGGTTGTCCTCCACAGGAGTGCACACAAGCATATAAATAATGCGTCACATATGTATACATCTATCTAACGATGTGGAGATTATATACCCAAAGCCCTAGTTCTAAATCATCATACTAAAAACAAAGTGCTGAACTCCTATCTCAATATTATGATGTATTGGCTCTGCTGAGTCTCCGTATTCAACCTCAATTTCTGGTAAACAGGCAATTTAATATGGCCTGTCATGAAATCGCAGCGAGGATTACATGAAATGAACGCGAAGGCCTCTGTTAACGTTAGAAGCAACAGGGATTTCCAAGGGAAGAATGAGGAAGAAACAAAGACTAAGAATCCTGTCTTTTACAAAGGGATGATTACCTGACTTAATTAGTTTGAGAAATTTCTCTCCCCTGAGAAAACAAACACTTTACCAGCTCCTTCTGTGAGCTGGAATTAAAGAGTCAGGTAAAGACGCAGCAGAAAATTCTGAGTCAAGAGGAAAAGCCATTCATTGGGGTGACAGTAGACAATTGTCAGGATAAAGGTGAGAAACGTTTGGTTTGTTCCTGTGGGGCTCGGACCATCAGCAGATGGGGTTTGTGTTTATAAAACGTGTAGAGTTTAGGAAGTGTGTTCAACCCTCGAGATCAAAGAATGAATGGATCTAGGGTAACATGGAAGGGGGCGGGCGATTGTGGGTAGGGAAGGAGTTGGCGGAAATGATCTGGCTTTGGACAAGACATGCTGGAGCTCCAAGTGGGGAGAATGATGGTGGGCACGGAGGTCGGGAGTTGGCTGGCAGTGAGGCTGGAGATCAGGGACCGGGGAGTCTGCGGGCTGAGGAAGCGCGCCATCCCCGCCCCGCCTCTGCTCACCTTGCCAGTTGCGCAGGGCCTCGGAGCGCAGAGACAGCCCCGAGGGCGCCAGAGGCGGCTGCAGCAGGAACAGGCGGGGGCCCGACACCAGCAGCGAGAGCAGGGCGGTGAAGAATGTTGCGGAGGGCACCTCCGGACACGAGCACCAGAAGCGACTCGCGGGACCCGGGGCCGCCATGGCCGCGAGCCCTTCCCGCGTGCGGCCTCGGCACTCCCCGCCTCCCTCGGCAATTTCCGCCTCCTTGCGGCGGTCTCCCCTGGCAACAGCGGAAGACTGGCCTCTCCCCTAGCACCGCCCCATAGGGGGGGCAGGCCCAATCCGGTGGAGCCCTTCGCCCTTACCTGCCCAAAGGAGGCCGGGAGTTGTAGTTCCAGATTACCCATGGGTGTTGCGAGGGCTGCCGCTTCAGTATTCTTGCCCAGACCTCAGCTTCCTTCTTCTTGATTTTTAATGAAAAACAAACAAAAAAAAACAAAAAAAAAATTGATTACATCTGTTTGAGTGTGAGAGAGGGGCATGTGCGTGCAACGCGCGTGAAGGGTAGATGACAACTTAAGAGAGTTTGTCATCTCCTTCTACCTCGGTCCAGGGCATTGAACTTGGGTAATCAGACTTGGCAGCAGTGCCTTTACCCACTGAGTCATCTCTTCAGCCCTTTTTATTTTTCACTATTATTTTTTAGATTTTATTTGCCTTTGCCTCCGTGAGAGAAGGTGTGGAGGTGCACACACAAACACCTTTACTCTCAGCCATCTCGAAGGCTCCCTTTAAATTTTTTAATCAACCTATATTTATTATACCAAGTAATGGTTTCATTATGGCATTTTCTTACATGTGTATAATGTACTTTGATCATATTTGATCGTGGCTCCATTACCCCCTCTTGCCTCCCCATCTTAGTTTCTCTTCTGCTTCCATGTTTCTTTTTCCTTTTTCTTTTTCCTTTTTCTTTTTTTCTTTTTTTTTTTTTTAATTTTTGTGAGCCAGTGAGTTTCATTAAAGTCGCTTGCAGGAGCATGGGCACCTAACCAGTAGCTCCGCCACTGAAGAAAATGTCTCTCCTCCCGACAACCATTAACTACTAGTAGGTCCTCATTGGGGGAGTGGGACCTTGAAAAACATTTCTTCCTTTTGCTTTTCTTTTTTACACAAATTTGACTCTGAACTCTGGGTCTCCATCTCCAGAAAGCAGGGATTTTAGACGTGCACCGCCTCCCTCAGTTTATGCAGTACTGGGGCTCGAACCCAGGGACTCCAGCATGCTACCAACTGAACTATGTTTTCAGCCGGGTCCTTCTCACTGTAATGATATGACATCTGGAGGACCACGGAGCCCTAGTTTCACGCACACTTGTGTCTGTCTCTGTTCTGCCAAAGAGGAAACTGAGTCTAGGAGGATCCCCGAGTGATACAGTTCAGTAGCAAAGAAAAAATTAAAACTTGGTTCTTCCTGCCTGAATTGGCCAAGAAGACAGAGCCGGCACTTTCTGGAGCTGGACTGGGATAAAGTAAGAGGAGGCAGGGAAGGAGACAACTGAAGGAACACTAGAGCTACTACGCATGCGCTATGCCACTTTTGCTAAACTTCGCTTTAGCCTTTTGCAGTTTGAAAAGCGCTTCCTGCAGAGAAAATCTATTTCTGTTGAACAAACATCTGGGGTGCCCTTTGTGAGCTACAAGTGCTTTAGCAGGTGAGGCAGCTTCTCGATAGAGTCGCAGGTAGGAAGAGAGTCAGGGAATTGAATCCCAGTTTACTGTGTCCCAGGGGGGCGACGTCAAGATATTCCTTTTTCAATGTTTTGTTTTGGCAGTACTGGGCAGCCTACAGCCTAGTGCATGAAAGGTTAAGAGGACTATCACTGAACTACAGCCCCATTCCTCCTCCCCAATATTTATATATGCATTATATACATATATACAGTATATACATATACTCTTGAAAAATAATCAGATGTAATCAAGAAACCATCCATTTGATAAGCCCATTGAATCCACCACCCCAAGGAAAAAAACAATAGCTTTGCTCACATAACACATACCACTAGAGGGCAGCAGGGGTTATAGACACCGGATAGAAATGATGAGAGAATTTTAAACAGGGGGAGGAATACAGGGAGGTACACAGCTTGGGACCTGAGTTTGACCCCATGGATCCACGTGGTGGATGGAGAGAGCCAGAGAGCCGACTTCTGTAATCTGTCCTCTGACCTCCAGGAAAGTGCCCACATAAATAGATATAAAGACACAAATGATTCAGCACAAACCACAGCTCTTGTTTCTAAGAGTTTATTCTTGAGCTAAATCTAGAAATGGTTTCATCACCTTTCATCAGGACCTTGTAGGTCTTCAGGATCAAACTCAGATCAGCAGGCTTGGCAGCAAGCACCTTTATATCCTCGAGGAGCCTCCCCCCACCCCCACCCCATGTTAATCCTGTGTTCTCTGCCTACTCTCCTGATGCATGTTTATGGTCTGCTATTTACAGTCATGGTGTCGGGAAGAGAGCCTTGAAGGGAAGTCTATTCATGTTATCCTTGCATTACTCAACAAAACAGCTTGCTTCCACACAGAGGCCAGTAGAACCCCATGCTAAGGTTGAGACAGTAAAGGAGGCAGGGGCAGTGTGAAGAGAGATAGGCCAGCTATCTCACTCCATTTGGCTTTGATGAGACATCTGCTGACCTCAGGCCTTCTGGTCCCTAACCTAAGGACCCCCACAAGGCAGGTGTCACCTACTGCAAAGCTGGTGGGCGCTATATTCCTTACTTTTATTTTATTCTATTTGTTTGGTTCTTCCAAACATGGTTTCTCCATACAGACTTTGCCGTCCTGGAATTATCTAGACTAGGCTGGCCTCGAACTCACAGAGATCTGCCTGCTTCTGCCTCCCGAGAGCTGGGATTAAAGGCATGTGCCACCACCACCACCACCACCACCAGGCTGTTCCTTACTTGATGCTATGACAGTAACAATTTAAGGAAGGAAGGAAAGAAGGAAGGAAGGAGTGGTTTGTTTCCTCTCACGGAGTGAAGTCATAGCCCATAGGGAAGGGGTAAAGTGGAATTGAAGAAAGGGACACAGACAGACACAACTCCTTTCAAAAGGGCCCACTAGCATTAGAAGGATGCAGAGGGGTGATTGAGTCTCAGAGGCGGGAGGGGGAGCGTTAGAGGGAAAGAGAGAGAGAGAGAGAGAGAGAGAGAGAGAGCGCTGCAGGGAGGTTGGGCTTGACTCAGCCTCTGAGATCTGTGGCCTAACTTCAGAGAAGGCATGTCGTCTGCAAGAAAGTGAGGCAGTTGTCACGTTCCATCCACAGTCAGAGAGCAGCGATGGAAGCTGGGCTCAGCTTGCTGTCCGGCCGCTGTCTGCTTTCTCTTCATCTGGGACTCCCGGTCCATGGAATGGTGCTGCCCACATTCCGAGCACTTGTCCTTGCTCAGATGAGCCTCGTGCACAGATGTACCCAGAAGTGTGTCTCCTAGGTGTAACCTCCAAAGTCAGTAACTTGAAGTCAACAAAGAGGAAGTAAGGTGCAGGGGTTAACGTAGGCCTCTCCTCTGTCATACAAAGGCTTCTGTGCCTTCTGCATGCAGAACGGACAGACGTGTCTGTTTACTTTGGAGATGTAACTGTGTCCTGCTGTGCTGACTAGCTCCCACTGCGTCTGGGATCGGATCCTCCCACTCAGTGTCCTTCCTCAGCTCCCAGCCATTCCTGTCCTTTGTCCTCCAGGCCAAGGTTCCTTTGTGGCTGTCGTTTCAATACCAGTCTCTGAATTCATGGTTCTTGTTTCTTTATTGTTCTTAGTCTTGCGGGCACACCTCATTCTCTTTTCTCGGACTCATTCCCCGACTCTGGCACCTCTGCCTGGGACACCTCCGCCTGACATCCGGGGCTTCCTCGTGCATCCCACTGGTCTCAGTCTCAAGCCTCTGCCGAGCTGCTGCCTTGGGTTTGACCCGGTCCCGGCTGCTGCACCCACAGCGAGGTTGGTCCAGTGGATTCTCAGGAGCGAGGAATTTCCTGGCACTGCTCTGCTGGTCCTGGAAAGAAGGCCACTTTGTACTTCTAGGGTCAGACCCCATGAGGAGAAGGCACTTCTACCACATATCTGTGGGTTAGCCACTGGGGCAGGAGCTGTTTTCAGAGCACAGAAGCTGCGGTGCTCTTTTGTGTTCGTTCGGTTTGTTTTTAGAAGTCTTTTGTAGCCCTGTATGGCTTTGAACTCATTATGTAGCCAAAGACAACCTTTGAACTCCTAACCTCTTCTCTCTACCTCTGTAGTATTGGAATTCCAGGTGTGCCCCACCACACCGAGATTACCTGGTGCTGGAGGTAAATCAGGACTTCGGGCTAAGAAAGCACTGAGGCCCACAACTAAAACACTTAAAAAAAATACTTATTTATATCTTATGTGTATGGTATTTTACCTGCATGTATGTCTGTGTGCCTTAGGTATCAGTGGCTTCTCTGGGAATAGACTTAACAGTCATCTGTGAGCTTCCATGAGGGTGCTGGGAATTGACACTAGGTCCCTCCGGAAGAACATTCGGTGCTCATGACCACTGAGCCATCTTTCTAGGCACGCCACAATTTTTTCTGTGTGTGTGTGTGTTTGTGTGTGTGTTTGTGTGTGTGTGTGTCCATCAAGCTAGGACTACAGGCATGTGCTGACTTAGATTCTTTCCCCCTTTTATTGGTGGTACTGGGTGGGATTGAACCCAGAACTTCATACATATTAGGCGATGCTCTTCCACTGAGACACACCCCCTACTCCTCAGTTTATATTTGGTATTAGTTAAATTTTTTTTTTCTTCGAGGGAAGTTCTCATGCAGACAAGGCTGGCCCTGTACCCATGATCCTTGTCCCCAACATCCATCCTGAGTGCTGGGATTTCAAGCATGTGCCATCACGTCTGGCTTGAGGTCGTGTCTTGACAAGACTGTTCTCCAGCATGCTTCACGCTACGCGTCTGACATAATCCTCGTGTTCTTTGCTCTGACTCCGTGAGTCAGCGCTTAGGGCCGGGCACAGTTGGCCTGGCTAGTTTCTTACACTGGCTTCTCAAGGAGTCATTCACCTCTCTGCTGTGTGCTGTCAGGTGGATGGAGTCTGGTGATAAAGGGGTCTCGGCTGCTTCTGCTCCTCGTGGTTTCATCCTGTAGTGACCTTCTTCATCAGGGAAGCAAGAGTGGAAAGAACCAAGGTGAGAGGGCCGTCACTTTAGTTTTTTCAAATCCTATTTTTAATGATGGCTCTTAAAGGCTTTAACCTTCCTTGTAACCCACCACCCACCAGAGGTATTGGAAAAGAAAGGATGCCGGAGAAGTGGACCTGTTTAGAAAGGTTCTTTGAAGCAACTCCCATCTGTGCTGTTTGGAAATCGTCAGTTCAGTTCACAGGTTAGCAGGCGGCAGCAGCTTGCAAACACCTCACGGTTATACCCGCAGTCCAGTTCGGTAGAGTCAGGTTAACAACAGCAGTGACACGACCTAGCAGAGACAGCCAGGCCTCAGCCTCTGCTTGAGTCAGCAGGAGGGACCAGGAGGAACACCAGGAGAAGATCTCAGCTGTGCCTCTCTCCGGGGAGCAAAGATCAGTGAAGACAGGAGACCCACAAGGGTTGCACAGTTAGCTGTACCAGCAAGCCAAGCTCTGTCTCCATCACTCTGTGGAGTCCTATTTATACCCTCCACACATCACATGTCCTCTGTGTGCCTTGCCTCAGCACGTGCATCCAATCAGCTCCTTGGAAGCAGCAACAAACTGTAGCACACCACCACAAGTTTTTTGGTGTGTTTCTTTCTATGGTGTCCCAACAAATGCAGCTCAACTACACGGTGTAAGGTAGACCAATACATGCATGTTGTTAGCAAAGAATCCTTCATCACGTGTCCTTTCCCATGCTTGCTTTAGCAGAACATCCTCTCTTCTGTGTCTGCTTCATCGAAACGTACCTTCAGGAGTCAGCCTGAGTCTTTCACACCTGAGTCCACTTTATTATTCTTTTTTAATTTATTAAAGCTTGTGCTGGCTAGTCTTATGTCGACTTGGCACACAAACTTGAGTTATCTGAAAGGAGGGAACCCCCCCCCCACTCGCTCCGGTTGGCCCCGCTCGCTCCGGTTGGTCTCTTGTCCAAGGATTCGTTTTATTATTATTATTCATAAGTACGCTGTAGCTGACTTCAGACACACCAGAGGAGGGCGTCAGATCTCATTACGGGTGGTTGTAAGCCACCATGTGGTTGTGGGATTTGAACTCATCACCTTCAGAAGAGCAGTCGGGTGCTCTAACCCGCTGAGCCATCTCACCAGCCCCTGAGTCCACTTTAATGACACATTCTCAGGGTTGCATAATGTAACACTCAGGGCCATACCTTGCATGCCTCCCCCCCCCAGCAAAACACCATCTAGCCGACTTTCCAAAGAACCCTTAAGTTTCCACTTCAGAGGACTTTCCACACCTCTAGCTGATATTGTAGTAATGGCCGCTTATATTCACATGTCTCATGCTATGTGACCATTGTTAGCTTACAGGCAATTCTACTATGGTTCTCCCAGAGACCTAGCAATGGCTTACATCATTACCTGCCACCTGCGTATAAAGGGACTGTCTACCTTGACCCTTCCCAGGAACTCACTCCTCTCCCATTCCCCAATAAGCCCCCTTATACCAGATATGTCGCATGGTGTAATTACTCAGATCCACACCTTGGCATGGGCCCGCCACATACCCACTCAGCTCCTTATATTCCATAACAGGCATCCGTCAGCATCCATGGGGATTGTTCTAGGATCCTCCAACTATACTAACCCCAAGGCAGTGCAAGTCTTCCCTATCAAGCACTGTAGCGTTAGTCTGGAATCTGCGTGCTTCCTCATCTGCTTTCAATGTTACCCGGACTCCTTGTAGCAGCGAATAGTGTCCATGCAGATGACATCCGAGCTGCTGGAGAGCTGGCGCAGAGGTGAGGGCTCTTGCTGGGGAGGTGAGGGCTCTTACTGCTCTTGCCGAGGACCCAACTTCAGGTCCCAAAACCATGTCAGGTGGCTCACAACCACCTGTGATTTCATATCCAGAGGATCTGATGCCTTTTTCAGGATTCTGTGGACACTTGTGCTCATGTGCACATACCCAATATGTGCACGCACACATAAACACACACACACACACACACACACACACACACACACACACACACACACACATCACATATACCCCCCCCCAAAATATCATTTTTTGTTTGTTTTTCAAGACAGGTTACAACCTTGAGTGTCCTGGAACTCACTCTGTAGTTCCAGGCTGGCCTCAAACTCACAGAGATCCATCTGCCTCTGCCTCTCGAGTGCTGGGATTAAAGGTATATGCCACCATGCCCAGCCAAAATCTTCTCTTCTTTTCTTTTCTCTTCTTTTCTTTCTTTCTTTCTTTCTTTCTTTCTTTCTTTCTTTCTTTCTTTCTTTCTTTCTTTTTTTAAAGAAAAAAGCCTCTCCATGTTTAGTCAGGACACAAGCCCTCCCCGACAGCATCCTCTTTTCCCCTTTTTTTATAGGCTGTGCATCAAATTCTTTATGTGGTAGATGGTGACCTTGACCTTGAATCCCTGATCCTCCTGTTTCTACCTCCCAAGTGCTGAGATCAGAGGTGTGTCTGGCTGCCCCTGAATAGTTTCTATGTGCTGTTGGTTGAGTCTTTGGATTTAAAACTCACAAAAATGGAAATCTGCCTCTCTCTCTCTCTCTCTCTCTCTCTCTCTCTCTCTCTCTCTCTCTAACTTACTATGTAAGGACTACCTGGAAGTCCTGATTCTGCTTCCACCTCCTGGGATAACTAGGCACCACCAGCCTCAGTCATCACAGACAGTAAGCTGACACTGGGATTCAGGATGATGCAGGGATAAACCTGAACAGTGATTCAAGTTTTACTTAGCTGGGCATCCCTTTAATCCCAGCACTAGGAGGCAGAGGCAAGCAGATCTCCGAGTTCGATGCCACCCTGGTCTACAGAGTGAGTTCCAGGACAGCCAGGGCTACTCAGAGAAACCTTGTCTCGGAAAAAAAAAAATTTACTTAATAGGAAGCAAAACCTGAGCCAGGAGCCTGGTGGGGAGACTGGAAAGAGAAGCAGGGACCTGAGCTACTGTTGTCTAAGTCCAGGGGTGAAAAGGAGGAAGCAGGTCTGGCTCTGTGCTCCTGTACCTGCTGTGTGCCCAGGCTACTTGTAGGCACACTCAGAAAACCCATCTTATTGGGTATGCATGTGCACAGGAGCTCTCAAGCCACAGCAGGAATGTGGAGTCAAAGGACAACATACAGAGTCAGTTCTCTCCTTCCACTGTGTGAGCCCTGGGGATGGAACTCAGGTCCTCAGACCTGGCAGTGGGTGCCTTAACCTGCTGGGACATCTTACCAGTGAATGTGCACTTGTGCACGAACACACACACACACACACACACACACGTTTCTGTTTTTTTATTTTCAAGAGAGGGTTTCTCTGTGTAGTCCTCACTGTCCTGGAACTAGCTCTGTAGACCAAGCTGGCCTCGAACTCACAGAGATCCACCTGCTCTTGCCTTCCTAGTGCCAGGATTAAAGGCGTGCACCACCACCACCACTGCCCCACACGTCTTCTTACTTTTAAAAACTACTTTATCAACTGAGTTATCTCCCTAGCTCATTTTCAGACAAAATTCTTTTATGTATCTCTGGCTGGCTGGCCTCAGACTTGTGCCAATCATCCTGCCTCCACCTCCAGGATGCTGGGGTTACAGTCGTGCCTGTGGAGCAGGAGGCAGTGCTAGCTTGGTGTGGGTCTCTGGAATGGCTTGGAAGCAAGCCTCTTTACTCGATAAGCCACCTCACCAGCCCATTAAACATAATCTTATTCTTTATATGTATGTGTGCTATGTGTGTATGTGTGTATATGTGTGTTATGTGTGTGTGCTGTGTGCGTATATGTGTATTATGTATGTATGTGTGTTATGTGTATATGTGTGTGTTATGTGTGTATGTGTGTGCTTGTGTGTATTGTGTGTATATGTGTGTGCTGTGTGTTGTGTGTTATGTGTGCGTATATGTGTGTATGTGTGTGCTGTGTGTTATGTGTGCGTATATGTGTGTATGTGTGTGCTGTGTGTTGTGTGTTATGTGTGTGTATATGTGTGTGTGCTGTGTATTGTGTGTTATGTGTGTGTATATGTGTGTGTGCTGTGTATGTACCTCAGCATGTATATGGTAGCATGTAAAAGGTGACTTGAAGGAGTCAGTTCTCTCCTACGACAATGGTCCCAGGGGTCAAACTCAGGTCATCAGGCTTGGCAGCAAGTGCCTTCACCCACCAAAGTATCTCACTGTTCCTTGAATGACTTTTGAAGAGAAGAGGCCTCTGCATGAACTGTCACAACTGCAGAGTGGGTTAAGCTAGCCATCTACTCCCAATTAAATCATTATGCAGGCAAACAAACAGCAATCTGTAATAAAACCAAATGCTGGAGTAGCTAGCTGCTGGTAGTGGTGGTGTAGACTGGTAATCCTAGCACTTGGGAGGCCAAGGCTGGAGGATCTAGAGTTCAAGGCCAGCCTAGTCTCCACAGTGAGAGCTTGTCTAAAAACAAACAAACAAACAAACAACAAAACCTATCCAAACAAAAGGTGTGGGAGGAGCTGGCAATGGGGCTGGGTTGGCAGACAGTTTGCCTAGCATGAAGAAAGTGAGGCCCAGCACCGTAGAACCTGAGCGTTGAGACAGATACTTTTGTTTTTGGATTTTTTGTTTGTTTGTTTTTTGTTTTTTGAGACAGGGTTTCTCTGTATAGCCCTGGATGTCCTGGAACTCACTTTGTAGACCAGGCTGACCTCGAACTCAGAAATCCGCCTGCCTCTGCCTCCTGAGTGCTGGGATTAAAGGCATGCGCCACCACGTCTGGTGAGACAGATACTTTTAAGTCCAGCGCTCTGCCAGTTCCTGTCTACATAGCCAGACCCTGTCTCATTAAGTAAATAAATAAGTCAATAAATAAAAGTAGCTTTTGGTGAATCCTTCCTCCACAGAGCTGTATTTGAGATGGGGAAGAAGGTGGTAGACTGTGAGGTGCACCAGAGGTTCTGAGGCTATAACTGATGTCACATTTCACATAGCTTGGGGTGGTTCCTGGGTTGACCCACTTTGACCCCTCACTGCATGTCTCTCCCGGATCCTCAGGGAAGTCACGGAATGACTACCTGGCCTGAGAGAATGTGGAGGACAGTGGAGCTTAGATTTCTTCACTTGGCTATGGCTGCCAGGGGTGCATAGGACATCAGGAGCCCATGCCGCCCCCTGGTGGCAGTAGCCTCTCTAGCCCCAGCACCTGGAGCCAAATCATGGACCGTTCCTGGGTCTTTACTGCCACCTAGCGCCAGCTCCTTGAGGCTTTCCCAGCCTGAAAGGCCAGATGGTCCAGGCCTTCCTTGGCCCTCCTGGCTTGTGTCTAGAGATCTGAGGTGATTTCGGAACTGCTCAGCTGCTCCCCCTCTTCCGCTCTCCCCCTCTCTCTTCCCCTTCTCACTTCCTTCTTTCTTCCCTTTCCCCTTTGCCTCAAACTTGCTGAGGCAAATAAACTGAGGGTGACCTTGAACTTCTAGTCTTCTTGCTTCTGCCTCCCTAGTGCTAGGATAAAAGGCATGCACCACCTCTGCCCAACTGAGACGGAGTCTCGGAGTCTCGTTTTATAGCTGGGGTTACGTGCTCTGCTTGCTATGTGGGTGCAGGGATATGAACTCTGGTCTTTATGGTTATTCAGTGCTAACCACTGTGCCATCTCCCCAACCAGCCCTCATGAAGGCATCTCTTACGATGCAGCTAACTACGTTATTCTGAGGAGTAAGTGGTAAGGTGTGTGTGTGTATGTGCATGCACTCACATGTAGAAATTGGGAGGAGACTGAAAACAACTTCAGGAAACCATCTACTTTGCCCTTTCTTTCTTTCTTTCTTTCTTTCTTTCTTTCTTTCTTTCTTTCTTAATGTTTTTTTTCCCTCGTTCCGGTCAACCCCGCTTGCTCTGGCCAGCCCCGCTCACTCTGGCCAGTCCCACTTGCTCTCTCCAGTCCAAGGATTCGTTTATTATTATTATTCATAAGTACGCTGTAGCTGACTTCAGACGCACCAGAGGAGGGCGTCAGATCTCATTATGGGTGGTTGTAAGCCACCATGTGGTTGCTGGGATTTGAACTCATCACCTTCAGAAGAGCAGTCGGGTGCTCTTACCCGCTGAGCCATCTCACCAGCCTTTCTTTCTTTCTTTCTTTCTTTCTTTCTTTCTTTCTTTCTTTCTTTCTTTCTTTCTTTCTTTCTTTCTTTCTTTCTTTCTTATAATGTCTCACTATTTAGTCCTGTCTAGCCTAAAACTTGAAATGTAGGCCCAGCTGGCCTTGAACTCACAGAGAGCCACCTGGCTTGGCTTCCCAGGTGCTAGGATTAAAGATGTATGCAGACCTTAAGTTGTGAGATAGGATCTCTCACTTTGACCTGGAACAGCAGTCAGGTGAGGACGCCTGGCCAGTGAGCCCAGGAATTCACCCCCCCACCCCCCCACCCCACCCCCCAGTGCTGACACTTTAACTGTGTGCCACTATACCAGAGTCTTTTGATGTGGATCTGGGGGTCAGACCCAGGTTCCCATGTGGCTTGGCAAGCACTTTACCCACTGAGCTTTCTCCATAGCTGACGTTATTTTCTGAGTCACAGGAGTTGCATCCTTCCTGTCCTAAGTGAGAACGTTTGTGGAGTAACCGGGTTCATCTGGAGTTCACCAAATCTTGCCTAGAATGGAGTCTTCCAAATAGAAAATGGGGACCTGGAAGCCACTTGCAGGACACCCTAGCCAACAAGAGGAGACCAGGTGGGTTTCCCGAGGGCCCATGGGATACTGGCCAGGATAGAGAGGGTACATAAGAACCAGTGGGAAAGCATGAACATCAAAGTGTGGGCTCTGACCACAGTGGATTAGAAATTGATAAGGGGAGAGGGCCGGAGAGATGGCTTAGGGGTTAAGAGGACTGACTGCTCTTCCAGAGGTCCTGAGTTCAATTCCCAGCAACCACATGGTGGCTCACAACCATCTGTAATGGGATCTGATGCCCTCTTTTGGTGTGTCTGCAGACAGCCACAGTGTACTCACATACATACATGTAATAAATAAATAAATAAATAAATAAATAATCTTTAAAAAAGAAATTAATAACAAGGAAATGTGGGGAAATTTGTAGATATATGAAAATTAAAGAACAAGATGTGTGTGTGTGTGTGTGTGTGTGTGTGTGTGTGTGTACACATGCAGGTGTTTGTACCTGTGTGTGTGCCTGGAGGATAGGTGTGTGTCCTGCTCCTCACTGTCTGTCCTGCTCCCTCGACACCAGGTCTCTCACTGAACTTGGAACTAGAATTAACCAGCAAGTCCAGCGATCCTCCTGCCTATGTCCCCCTTGTGGGGGCACATTCAGATGTTTTTACACCAATGTTGGGCATTTGAGCCCACGTTCTAATGGTTGAGCAGGCAAGCACTCGTACCCACGAAATTAAATCCCTGGCCCTACAACACACCTCTTAACAGCCAGTAGAACAAAGGAAGACTGACAGTATGAAGTGGAAAGCATTTCAAAAGATGCTTGAGAACGAAATATAATGCAGCAGGACAGATGGATCGCAGGGAAAGCGTGGCAGCCAGGTGTGACGGTGCCCTCTTGGGGTACCAGCTCGCAGAGTGCGGAGGCAGAAAGATTATGAGTTTGAAGCCTTCTTGGGCCACACAGTGAGACTCTGTGTCAAAACAAACAAAATAACAAAACCAAAATAAAACAAAGCAAACCCTTGGAGCAGTAATCTAGGCGTATACCTTAAGAGGCAGGAGCGGGGACGGAGGGACAGCTCCACAGTGAGGAGCTCTTCTGCGTCCTCCAGAAAACCCAGATGTGGCTTCCAGAACCCACAATTAAGCTGCTCACGACCAACTGGACACCTGGGCCAGGGGATCTGATTTCTTGAGTGTGTGTCCATGAACCACACACACACATGTGCACACACACACACACACACACACACACACACATGCACAGATAGATAGAGAGAGAGAGAGAGATACACATACACTTAATTCCAAAATTTGAATCTCTCTCTCTCTCTCTCTCTCTCTCTCTCTCTCTCTCTCTCTCTCTCTTTTGGCTTTTGGAGACAGGGTTTCTCTGTATAGCCCTGGCTGTCCTGGAACTCACCTTGTAGACCAGGCTGGCCTGGAACTCAGAAATCCGCCTGCCTCTGCCTCCCGAGGGCTGGGATTAAAGGTGTGCGCCACCACTCCCGGCTTGAATCTCTTTAAAAAGAGTAAAGAGTGTAGTAGGTTATTAATGCACAAGTCTGAGTGTACTTTACTTTTGAGGAAATTTGCATAAGTAATTAAATCATGAGGGTTCAGATTCAGTGAATGAATTACTCAAGAGAATTAAAAGCGTATGTTTGAACAAAAAGACAAGCAGAAAAATGCATAGGAATTGCCGGGCATGCTGGCGCACGCCTTTAATCCCAGCACTCGGGAGGCAGAGGCAGGCAGATTTCTGAGTTCGAGGCCAGCCTGGTCTACAAAGTGAGTTCCAGGACAGCCAGGGCTATAAAGAGAAACCCTGTCTCGAAAAACAAAAACAAAAACAAAAACAAAACAAAAAAATGCATAGGAATTATGTCTGCCATAGTCCACTTTTAAAAATTGCTATTACAGAAGACCAGAGGTGAGGGGGTTGATTTTTAAGAAGGTGTACTTTGGCCCCTGGGTCTGAAGCTAGGAATCGCCAAGGAGTGGTGTCAGCATACACTTAGCTTCTGACGAGGACCCGTGCGGGCAAGCCTTGGTACCTTTGGGGCAGTGACTTCTTCATTCCCACAGCCCAGTGCTGACAAGGTTCCCGTGTCTCAGTGATTGTCAATTGTCTAATCGTCGCCAGAGCACGGTGCCCTAGATGATAGAGTTCTGAAATGTCATCTACTGCTGACCCAGGTCGCTGTCCTCTATGCCTTCAGAGAGAAACCTCCATCGGTCGCGGCAGCCTCCACCCACAATGTCTAGTCAGTCTTAATCTAACTTCCTCTGTCCCCTGCAAGCAAGAGTTTCCACAGTTGTGGCTTTTTTATGTCAGGGGTTGGGGGTGGAGTATCATAGGAACAAAACAAAAAATAAAGCAACAGACATGTACACACACACACACACACACACACACACACACACACACACATGGGTGGGGTGGGGGGAGAGACACACAGAGTGCGTGTTGGTAGACTATTGTAACCAGAGTTACAGGCTAGGCTCCTTTACTTGTCCCACTATCCCAATTACAGGGGTCAATAATGTTGAAAATTGGAGCAAGATTTACTATTCACTTATTTGTGTGTTTGTATGTATCACATGTGAGGGTGCACATGTGTGTGTATGCATGTGGAGACCTGAGGGCAACCCCAAGTGTCATTCCTTTATCAACATCATCCACGTTAAATATGTGTGCACACATGAGTGTAGTACCTGCAGAGACCACAAGAGGGCATCAGATCTCCTGGCTTGGAGGTACAGGTGGTTGCAAGTCAGCTGATGTGGATGCTGGGAACTCTTGTCATTTGGAAGAGTATCAAGTGTTCTTAACCACTAAGGTATTTCTCCAGCCCTGCCATCCACCTTAATTTATTTTTTACATATCTATCTATCCTCTACTATCTATCTATCTATCTATCTATCTATCTATCTATCTATCTTGAGGTGTGTGTTTGTGTGTATGTGTGTCTGTGTGTTGTTTTGCTACATACACAACTATGCAGCTATGGAGGCCAGAGGACAATTTCAGGAGTAACTTCTTTCCTTCTGCTGAGTGGATCCAGGGGATGGAACTTCTATCGGCAAGCTCTGTGGCAAGCGCCCTCGCTGAGCTCTGTTTTCATCCCACAAAAAAAAAAAAAAAAGCAACATGTAAACTTTATTTAACAAAGTTAACAGGTAAAGTTCAAAGCGTAGTTATGAAAAAAAAATTGGGCTGAAAGATGATTCTCTCTCCAGAGGGCGGAGTCTCCATTCCCACATGGTGGCTCACAGCCATCTGTAACTCCAGTTCCAGGGCATCTGATACCTCATCTGGCCAGAGTGAGGACAAGCAAGCAGACTTCCTTCTTATGTGGGCCGCCATCAGAAGGTGCTCCCCAGACTTAGGGTGGCTCTTCCTGCTTCAAATCATCTGATTAAGAAAATGCCTCTCAGAAGTATCCAGCAGCCTGGGCATTAGTTGATCTCAAAATTCAGTTTTAGTAATGCACGGTCAACAGCTTTAATGTAAAAGTATTAAATGGGGTATTCTAGAAAAAAATTTATAATTTAGCCGGGCAGTGGTGGTGCCCACTTTTAATCCCAGCACTCAGGAGGCAGAGACAGGTAGATCTCTTAGTTTGAGGCCAGCCTGGTTTCCTTGTCTGGAAACAAACAAACAAACAAACAACAGCAGAATCCTAACAACAAAAGAAAACAGGTTTCGAAGGCCATGAGGAGCAAGGCAAAGAAGCAAGCCAGAAGGCAGCATTCCTCCATGGCCTCTGAAGACTCCTGCCTCTGGCTTCCTTCCCTGCTTGAGCCTGCTCTGACTTTCCTCAGTGATGGAGCTGACCTGAGAGTTATAAGGTTAAATCAACCCTTTCCTTCCTGAGATGCACTTGGTCATGGTGTTCATCACATCCATAGAAGCCTCAGGCAGAGCCAGTGTGTCCACAGTGTGTTTGCTATCCTCTCTGTAATATCTGTCTTGGGTATCAGAGCGAGTTATGGTCTCTGTACTAGTAACTGCTCTCATTAATATACAAAATAGCACAAAGAGCACGAGAGGGAGGATCCGTTCTGTCTCAGCACTTCAGAGATTTCAGGCCATTGTTACTTGACTTCATGGGAACATGTGGCAGAGGGGAACTGACCAGGAAGACAAAGGAGAATTCTGGGGATCAACTGGCTTCCTTCCTTCCTTCCTTCCTTCCTTCCTTCCTTCCTTCCTTCCTTCCAATTTTAATTTTCCCATAGATATATTTCACATTCAAACTAAATTTTTTTTTGAGATAAGATCTTCCCATGTAGTCCTGTCTAGCCTGGAATTCACTACATATATGCATATACCAGACTGGCCTCAAACTCACAGAGATCTGTTGGGAGTAGCATTTTTGTGCACTGTGTGAAGGCATGTTTCTTTCCTTCCTCACCTGCCTAAGGCATTCTCTGATTGGCTTTAATGAAGAACTGATGGCCTATAGCTAGGCAAGAAAGGGAAGGGAGACTTGAGGCAGAGAGAGGGTTACTGGGAGAAGTATCAGGCAGGGGGCTGGGGAAAGAAGTCAGTCATACCAGGACTGAGTGAGAGGTAATTAGCCACGTGGCAAACATGGATTAGAATAAACGGGTTAATTAAGTTATATGAGCTAATTGGGAGGTAGCAAGCTAAGGCCTAAACTTTCCATAAATAAATAAATAAATAAATAAATAAATAAATAAATAGAAATTTCTGTGTCATTATTCAGGAGCTAGTGGGTGGGGACAGTCAGGTGATAGAGATCCATGAGCTTCTGCCCTTCTGGGATTAAAGGCATGTGCCATCATGCCTGGATTACTTTTTAAAACTATTATTACATTTATTTATTTTATGTGCATACGCACGTGTGTGAATGTTCATATATGTGTGCGTGTGTGCACACCATAATGCACATGTGTGAGTGTTCATGTCTGTGTGTGCACCATGATGCACATGTGTGAGTGTTCATGTATGTGTTTTGTGCATGTGTGTGAGTGTTCATGTATGTGTTTGTGCATGTGTGTGAGTGTTCATGTATGTGTTTGTGCATGTATGTGAGTGTTCATATATGTGTTTGTACATGTGTGTGTACCATGATGCACATGTGTTAGTATTCATATGTGTGTGTGCACCATGATGCACATGTGTGAGTGTTCATGTATATGTGTGTGTGTGTGCATGCACTATGATGCACATGTGGAGGACAGAGAACAACCTTCTGGGGTCGTTCTCCCCTTTCACCACGTGGTGCCCAGGAATTGAACTCAGTTCCTCCTACTTGCCAGCAAGTGTCTCCACATTCTGGCTGTCTCACCAGCATTTAAAAAAATAAATCCTGTCCCTACTTCCAGCTGGTAAGATGAAGCCACGGGTACTTATGAGGGGCGTGGGGGGCACCCCACTTCAGTCAGTTCTCTCTGGAGTCTCTCACAGACACACCACAGGCGAGCTTCACCAGTCTCCTAGGTGATTCTAGATCACCCAGTTGACAGTGAAGATTCACCATCATGATTTTGCATTTCCTGTATTCACATAAGCCTTATAGTACTAAATGTCACCAAAAATACCAAAGGATGCTCAGCTTTATCACAATGTATTGTCATGATGTTTCTAGTTTTGATAATGTTACTGATCTCTTTCTGTGCTGAGGAAGAAAGGAACTCAGACAGGTACTGTGCTAGACAATCTGACAACCAAGATAAGTTTTAAAGAATGGCCAGCTGGGTCTGGGCTCTTGTTAAGAGAACCGGCTGCTATTTCAGAGGTTCAATTCCCAGTTCCCATAAGGTAGCACACAACCACCCATAACTCTGGTTCCATGGAATCTAATACCTGATGGCTTATGTTGGCACGGCATGCCTGTGATGTACATACATACAGGCAAAACATACATGTAAATTTTAAATATATATTTAAAAAGAACATTTGTCTTGTTTTTTCGAGACAGGGTTTCTCTGTGTAGCCCTCATTGTCCTGGAACTCACTCTGTAGACCAGGCTGGCTTCAAACTCAGAGGTCACCTGCCTCTGCCTCCTGAGTGCTGGGATTAAAGGCGTGTGCCACCAAAACTACCTCCACCACCACCAGGTGAACATTTCTAGTTTTAATAAAAAGGATTCTTGTGCCACTGGATGGCGCAGTCAGAGTCCCTCAACCTGTAGGAGAAACCAGGGTCCCAGTACTCAGGTGGACAAGGAGTCAGCCAATGACAGACACAAACACAAGAGAGTGTTGGATCTGAATATAATTTCTCAAAAGTGAGCATTAGACTTATTTGGGGGGGGGCAGTTTCGAGACAGGGTTTCCCTGTGTAGCCCTGGCTGTCCTGGAACTCACTTTGTAGACAAGGCTAGCCTCAAACTCAGAAATGTGCCTGCCTCTGCCTCCCGAGTGCTGGGATTAAAGGCATGCATCACTATGCCTGGCTGAGCATTAAATTTATAATACAGAAGAAAAACAAGGAAGTTAGGTTATTTAAGGTACATCAATGTTATCCAATGCATAATGACTCTTTACACAAAACAGAGAAATGCATATATAAAAGCTAACAGGAACCAGGCAGTGTTTAGACTGAGACAAATTCAACCCTATCTAAGGTCAGCTTATTCTTAGAAGCCAGGTGTGAGGGCTATACACCCAGGTGCAATTCTAGTCTATTGTATAACCCACCACCAGGGGTCCCTTAGTAAATACCTAATCATGCTATTCCTCTGGGCCTAGTGAAAAACATGCACAAGGGGAGTTCTGTTCTACGAACCCTCTCATGAATAATACAATACTCCAGTTCCTCCTTAAGCCACAACCCACATTCTTTCTACTCTTTTTAAAAAAGATTTATTTATTATTGTATCTAAGTACACTCTAGCTGTCTTCAAATGCAACAGAAGAGGGCATCAGATCTCATTACAGATGGTTGTGAGCCACCATGTGGTTGCTGGGATTTGAACTCAGGACCTTCGGAAGAGCAGTTGGTGCTCTTAGCCACTGAGCCATCTCTCCAGCCCCATTCTTTCTACTCTTATGTAATGTAGTCTGCCATACATGACTATAATGAGAATTCTAAGTTTACTTTGTTGAACTAGCCTTGAGATTTCTAGCTTTTATCCAGTAAACTGCAATGCCTGCTTTCTTTCACTATCAACAGTAGAGGCATTTTGTCTGAATGAGTAACATTCTTATGAAATTCCAAGCCCAAGTTTGGCTCAATGATTTCCTAGGATATTGGGACACCGGTGGAGGCCAGGAAGCAATGTTCATTCTAACTTAGCTATTTGTCAAATCATTCCTTGGAGGAACTTATAATAAAACAATAGTGAAAGAGATCATGCCAGACCCTCCCACACTATTGCAAGGACAAAACTGGACCACTTCCGTGTTACAGGACGCCAAAGACTCCAGGAGACCAGTTTCCATGAAACTTTTTGCCTCAGGACTTCAGCCAAGCTTTTGGACTGGAATGGGAGTGACATTCTTGGGCTGTAGATGTAGCTCATTGGTTGAGTGTCCCTACTGCTGTATAAATTAGGTGTGGTAGCACATTCCTGAAATCTCTCAGCACTCAGGTTGCTGAGGTGAGAGGATCAGATGTCCAAGGCCATCCTTGGATATAGCAAGTTCAAAGCTAGCCTAGGCTATGTGAGCCTGCCTCAGAAAGAAAGAAAGAAAGAAAGAAAGAAAGAAAGAAAGAAAGAAAGAAAGAAAGAAGAAGAAGAAAGAAAGAGAAAAAGGAAGAGAGAGAAAGAAAGAAGAAAAGAAAGAAAGAAAGAAAGAAAGAAAGAAAGAAAGAAAGAAAGAAAGATGAACAAGCTCATGATAATTAAATTTGAAATCATGTTCTTAAGCTTGTTTATGGTTGTCCATTTACTTAATCCCAGTACTTTGGAGACAGAGGCAGGAGGATCTCTGTGAATTTGAGGCCAGCCTGGTCTGCATAGCATTTCAGGACCACATAGAGACCCTGTCTTAAAAAGTGATTTTTGTTTGTTTGTTTGTTTTGTCTTTTAAAATCATGTTCTTTGAGCAGACAGTAGCAACTTTATCTCAGGATTCTTCTATTCCCATGACCCAATGCTGGCAAGAGGTTCCTGTTTTTCTGTGATTGAATGAGTATTGTGGGCTTGGAAAGACATATTCTGACTTGGTACAGTATCCACTGTAGCTCAATGCAATTCATGACTTCTAGGGAAACAGACCTCAGATGGTTTTCTAACCACAACTTCTATACAACTGAATTTCACTTCCCCTGTCCATTCTTGTCATTGGGACTTAGAAGATATTTCTACTGAAAGTATACATTCTTCACTCAGATCTTCAGGTGCCCAATGTGTAACCAGAACACAAGATGCAACCTTGGCATCTCTACCTCCATGTTTATAACTTCCCCTTTACTACTTCAAACTCTGGATCAGATTCCAATGTGACTTTGTGTAGAGACATACCAAGTATTTCACCAAAAGCTGGCCAGGCACTGGGGTTGAGCCTGGGGCATGGCTCAGTGTGTAGAGCACTTGCTTAGCATGCACGAAGCTCTGGGTTCCATCCCCAGCACTGCAGTAGGTAGTGCATATTTGTGATCCTGCACTTGGGAGCTGGAGGACAGAGTGCAAGGTCATCCTTATCAACATAGGGAATTTGAGGCTGGTCTGAGTGTTCCAACCTCTCTGTTCCCCCAAGAAACAAAACCCTATCAATATAAGGCTGATGAACCAAAATTTGTCTAATCTCATTCTTTCTCCTTTTAGGCTGAAAGTGAGAGGAAGAGGGAGATTTGCCTGAGTTACAGAGACATCATAGTCAAGAGCATTGGCCACTAGCTTTGCAACGTTCTGTTCAAGAATGTCAGTGTGACATCTGGAAAGCTTTCATCATTGCCAACACAACAAATGTGGACCCCAGGCATTGCTCCCAAATCGCCCCATTTTATCCTGGCAACATGTTCACTTCTCTGGTCATACAACCTGATGATTGTTCCCATTCTAGGAACCTGAACACACACACACACACACACACAGAGAGAGAGAGAGAGAGAGAGAGAGAGAGAGAGAGAAGTCATCTCCCTGGCATTGTCAAGGCTAGACTTGAGAAAGTGATCAGTCAGGTTTGGAAAAATGGCTGCATGGAGACCATAGTTTGAACCCTAGAACTGACATTAAAAAGTTGGGTATGAGCTGGGCATAGTGGTGCATGCCTTTAATTCCAGCACTTGAGAGCCAGAGGCGGGCAGATTTCTGAGAGTTTGATCTTTGGATCTCTGGTCTACAGAGTGAGTTCAGGGACAGTCTCAGATCCTATCTTCAAACAAACAAACAAACAAACAAAGCCAACAAATGAAAAAGCTGGGTATGAGGGCATGTGCCTCTAAGTCCAGAGCTGGGAGGCAGAGTCAGGCCAATAAATCCCCGAGAGTGACTTAACAGCCAGCCTAGACAAATTGCTGAGTTCTAGGTCAGTAAGAGGCCTTGGCTCAAAGAGAGAGAGAGAGAGAGAGAGAGAGAGAGAGAGAGAGAGAGAGAGAGAGGAAGAAAGAAGAAGAGAGGTGTAGTCTTCCAGCGGCCAAGGACAAACTGGGTTTACTTGAAAGGGAAGCTAGAAATGAAAAGAGGTGGGGGAAGGGCAATAAAAGAATGAAGCCAAGACAAGGTTCTGATCAAGGTTCCAAGTTTACTATTCAGCACTCTATTCATGTAGATAAAGCCCACAGACCCCATCCTTTGTTTCCACTAGATTATGTTGCAAAGCAAGGTCAGTGGGCAGTCTATTCTTCTAAGTTCCTATGTTCCTGCAGGAATGAATGAGCATGTGCCACCAAGGCAGGTGACTCCACCAAGGTTGATAAGGTCCATTGTGGCAAGCACTCAAGGTCTGTTCAGCCTGCTCAAGACTGGGAAGGGCCTGCTCAAGGTTGGGAAGGCCACAATTCCCTTCCCCCCCCCCTTTTTTTTGTTTAAAGATGAGCAGTACCAGTTGCTGGACAGGGGCACAAGATTTATGTGTTATTCCATAATCCTGTCTAGGGTAAAGAGTGGCCAGGCAACAGTGCCTGTCTTAGGTCAGTGTCTATATTGCTCCTTCTTGCCTGTCATGGAGATCAAACATAACATTGGTGTATGTCTCTGTCCTAGATCAATAGGAGCTCAAGCACACTCTTACCTGTCTCTGACTTCATGCTTTCTATAGCAACTCTCTCCCATTCAGACCAAAGCTATGAAGGATATATGAATATGCACTCAATGCATTTCTTCATAGCAATGAATAACTGTCATGGTGAATAGCTGAGCTTGCTGAAAGCCATCCTGTGTGAAGGCAACCAATCTGTTTAAGATATAAGGTCCAAAAGTTAAAAACAAAAAAATTATAATTAATTATCCAAGCAGTGTAGAAATTAAAGTTGTCCCAGGTATTGAATCCAGCTGCTAATTGGCAAAGATCAAACACAAGGTCTGACTACCAGGTATATGGGGGGTGGCTTTGAGAATTGATAGAAACACTTGCTCTCCAGAAGGTTGGAGACTATACTCCAGGTTAACTCAGCCAGCTGATATGGATTTTTGAGCTGTCTTCATCATTGGTATCATTATCACTATCATTAGAAGGCTCAGGATCAATGTCCACTTCATGAAACAATCTTTCAGGCAGTCATCGGGCTCCATTTTCTTTTTGTGAAAAAACACAGACAGAACCTTGCCCCCATATTAAAACAGGGCCAGGACCATTCCATGTATTAGTTAGGGAGTCCTGCCATTTAACCACAGCATATGAGCTGGAAGTGACTGGATAACAGTGGCGATCTGCTGCAGACTGACCTTTAGCATCAGTTTGCAAAAAAAAAAAAAAAAAATTAAAACAAATAAGACAAAAGCAAGGTGTACTTTTGGTGACCTTGAGGAATATAACTCCCCCTCTTTTTTGTTGTTGTTGTTTTGTTTTGTTTTTTGAGACAGGGTTTCTCTGTGTAGCCCTGGCTGTCCTGGAACTCACTTTGTAGACCAGGCTGGCCTTGAACTCAGAAATCTTCCTGCCTCTGCCTCCCAAGTGCTGGGATTAAAGGTGTGCGCCACCACACCCGGCCCCCTCTTTTGTTTTTAAAAGTCAATTTCTCATTAAACAATTCCTTGTTCCATTGGGTTATAAGGAATTCCAATTTTATGTTCAATACCAAATTCCTTACAAAATGATACAAAGTTGTTTCCAGTATAAACTGGCCCATTTATCTGTCTTGATGATTTTAGGTAATCCCATAGCATCGAAGGCTTGTAAGCAATGATCAATTACATTTCTAGAAGCTTCTCCCATATATAGAAAAGTAAAATGGAATGGGCTCATATATGACCAATAGAAAAGGGATTTTGGGGGGTAGGAATGATGCTTTGTAGTTGTGAAAACAGAGATCCAGCTGGTGTACTGAAGTGAAATGTACCACAATTTTCCAATAGAGGAACAGACTGCGCCACATATAGACTAGCAGTAAAAAGATTAAAAGTATCATTTACAGACTGAAAAACCTTCAGTACTGCGGTCAGTTCTGCTAGCTGAGCTGAGAGCCCAGGAGTCTCTATGACCACTTGCTGATTATCTATGGGATATCCCACTCGTCCTTTAGAGGAGCCACCAGTAAAGATCAAAAGACCATTATGCAGAGGCTGTAAAGATGTCATATTAGAAAATATAACCGTGGCCGGGTGTGGTGGCTCACGCCTTTAATCCCAGCACTCGGGAGGCAGAGGCAGGCGGATTTCTGAGTTTGAGGCCAGCTTGGTTTACCAAGTGAGTTCCAGGACAGCCAGGACTAAACAGAGAAACCCTGTCTCAAAAAACCAAAAAAAAAAAAAAAAAAAAGAAAATATAACCTTATGTACATTTAAATTTTTTACCAACCTATCTTGAGGGTAATGATTAAATGCCTTCAAATCCTATTTGAGCAAGCAACCAATCTGTACTATGCTGCTTTAACCAAGTATTTTGATCTACATTAAAAGGCTGAATAATGATGATTGGTTCTTTGCCAAAATAAATCAGTGCCTGTTTCCTTCCAAGTATAATCATATGGACTACTGCCTCATAATATGACAAGATACTACATTTAGGAGATATCCTTGAATATATCCACACAAGAGGAGCCTTTTGCCACAACAATCCTGTAGGTATGTGAGTCGTATTAAAAAGCAGCAAATGGAGCCAGGCGTGGTGGTGCATGCCTTTAATCCCAGCATGGGGGAGACAGAGGCAGGCGGATTTCTGAGTTTGAGGCCAGCCTGGTCTACAAAGTGAGTTCCAGGACAGCCAGGGCTACACAGAGAAACCCTGTCTCGAAAAACCAAAAAAAAAAAAAAATCAGCAAATGTAAAGGCAAAGAATAATTTATATAAGTAACAAATTGTTTTTCAATAGCTCTTTCTACTTGTTGTAAGGCCAACAATCCTTATGAGGTTAAAGATCAAGGGGAGGTAGGATCAGGACTCCCTTTAAGAATATCAAATAGGGGTTTCAATTCTCCTGTAGTAAGCTTTAAATAGGGGCAAAGCCAACTGATATTACCTAACAGTTTTTGAAAAATCATTTAAAGTTTTTAAACTGTCCCTATGGATAATTATGTTCTGGGGATAAACAGCTTGCTCTGTAAGTCTAAAACCTAAACAATTACAAGGATCCTGGGTTTGTACTTTTTCTGGAGCTATTTGTAGTCCTTTATCAGCTAATGCCTGTTGCAAATCTCTATAACATGAAAGCAAGTCCTGAGAATCTTTTCCTGCTAACAGGACACAATCCATGTAATGTATGATGTATATTATTGGTTATTGCCACCTTATAGGCTGAATGGCTTGTGTCACAAATTTTGACATAATTTAGTAGGACTATTGGCTATGTCATGAGGAAGAACTATCCATTGGTATCTTTTCATAGGTTCTTAAAAATTAATAGAAGGAATACTGAAAGCAAATCTTTCCCAATCTTGGGGGTGCAAAGGAATAGTAAAAAAACAAAAAAACAAAAAAACAATCTTTCAAATCTTCTACTATTTTATAATACCCTTTAGGAATGGCCACTGCAGATGGAAGCCCAGGTTGTAAAGCTCCCATAGGTACCATGCTTTCATTGATCTTTCTTAGATCTTGTATCAATCTTCATTTACCAGATTTTTTCTTGATAACAAATATTGGAATATTCTATGGCGACTGAGATTCTATTATATGTCCCACCTCTAGTTGCTCCTGCACAAGCGAAGGGGCTGCTTCTACTTTTTCTTTAGATAAAGGACACTGATTGACCCACACTAGAGCTTTATTAAGCCATTGAATTTTATCAGCATGGGATGCAGGCAAGATAGTAGCCATTATTGAAAATACTCCAAGCCTCTAGTGTTAGAGTGAGGCTTAGACCTTTCAAATGTTTTAATGCCTTGTCCTTCCTTTCTAAGCCCGTGACCAGGCAAAAATCCTTGTCTTAGCATGTGTTTAGTCACTGCTTCATTAGGACTGTACATCATAAGACCCATTTGTGACAAGAGATCTCTTTCCCAGAGAGTAATAGGCTAATGTGGCATAGCATAGGGTTGAATTTGTCCTAAATTGCCCTCCTAATCTCTCCAGGTTAGAAGTTTAGAACTTTGTTTTGGATTACTGGCATAATCAACCCCTTGAAGGTGAGTGAGAGTATCAGATAAAGGCAAAGTTGAAGGCCAATCTTGTCCTCTAATAATTGTTACATCAGCCCTAGTATCTATTAATCCTTCAAAACTTCTTCCTTCAATTATTAATTTAAGGGTAGGTCTCTTATTAGTAATAGATTGAACCCAGTACACCTCAGAGGAACCAAAGCCAACTTGTCCTCTCTTACTTTTAACAAATTTGGAAGGTAGCAAATGCAAGGGAACTAAAACAAGTTGAGCAATTGTTTTGTTAGCAGGTACAGTTATAATGCAATGGGGGGAAGTAGCCATAACTCTAATTTCTCCTGCATAATCACTATCTGTAATACCTGTATATATCTGTAGTCCTTTTATAATAGTGCTGCTTCAGACAAGAAGTAACCCCAGGTCCCTGGAGACAAGGGCCCAAAAACTTCCGTAGGCAGGATATGAACTCCCATTTCTCACATTAGAACTGTGTAGGTGGTGGAACTGAGGTTCAATCCTGCACTTCCTGGGGTTGCTCTGAGAAGTTCAGAAATGGATTTTTGGCAACAGCTTCATGACCCCATAAGCTGCTTGCTGTGGACATCTGGGAGCCTGAGGCTGACTCCTCTGCTCATTTTCTGGCAAGGAATGGCCTTGATTATCTGTTTCAGATCTACATTCCTTGGCCCAATGATTACCCTTCATACACTGAGGACAAGTTCCTGGGGCATGACCTGATTGTCTGCTCCTACCTCTGCTCCTGGGACAATCATTTCTAAAGTGACCCAAACCTCCACATTTAAAACATCCTTTATTCCCTTGTCTCTGTGAAAGCATTGCTTGCACAGTGGTCCCTTGTAAGACAGCAGCTATAGTGAGACCCTGATTGTATGAGGGTCCAATTTCTGCACAAAGACAAATGTATCCAGATAAATATGTCTTTGCTTTGTACAGCAAGATGGCAGCATTCACATTCTCATAAGGCAATTGTGTAACAAAAGAAACTCCTGCCTGAGGATCTCCAAAAATTCTACCAGCTGCCTTCATCAGTCTATCCACAAATTCTTGAAACGGTTCATCAGGACCTTGCTTGATATCAGATAAATTCCCACTGAGATCCCCTTTAGTTGGTAATCGATTCCAAGCATGGTGGGCAGCCATTGCAATCAGTGCATACACTCCTGCAGGTAGCCCAATCTGATTAGCATTACCTTCATATTGACCTTCTCCTAGAAGCATATTAATATCCCAATTTGTGTTAACTGCCTGAGCATTCAACATGACAGCTTTCTTACTTGCTTCACACCATTCAGAACTCCAAAGTAAGTAATCTCCTCCTGACGAAGTAGCCCTACATATAGTTTTCCAATCTTGGGGACTTAAATTGTTTCCATCACAGTTTCCAACAAAGGCTGTGTAAAGGGAGCTGTAGGCCCATACTGTGCCGCAGCTGTTTTTAATTCTTTTATCATTTTTGAACGCCAACATCTGATGTTGTCTGACTCTATTGCCCTGCTGGTCAATTATCTCAGCTACAGAGAAAGCTAACATGTCAGATTTATCCTGCCCTTCCCAGCTAGCCTGATTCACAGCTTTTTCTAGCAGCGATTGGCATATCTCAGAATCACTGCTCTTTCCTGCACTTTATAGACTCTTAAACTCCTGTGGCTCATTAGTCAATTTCTGCAGCTTTATTTCCATCTCTAGTTTACATACTTGCGTATCCATCCGGGCATCTCCCACAGTAAAGGCCATAGGCGGAGCAGAGAGGTCAATCCTTGTCATAATATTTGGCAGCCCCTTTTTCTAAATCAGCTTCTTCCTCTGGATCTAATTCATCGTCAGTGTCTCCAATTTCTTTTATCTGAGCTCTAAAAGTTGTACAAGGTCTGTACATCTCTGATTTAGTGTTGAGAGGGCCTTTTTCTGTGGAAGCCCTCTCTGACAGGCGTTCTTCCTGAAGTTCTTCAAGCTGTTCCTGGGCAGTAGCTAATGCCTTTTGCGGTCTCTTTATATTTTTTGTTATCAATAGCATCTTTTATAAGTACCCAGAGGCAGACGATGATAGTATCTGCCTGGATGGTTCTCAGAATGTCTCCAACTTTTCACTAGGTTTTCTTATCCAAAGTTCTTTCTTCTAGAAACCATGGACAGCATGAATCTATTTGAACTAAAAAGTTTTCTAACATCTGTTTTGAAAACCATGCTCCTCTTGCCTGAAGCAGCTCTTTGAGGCTGTGGACAAATGCCTGTGTATCATTCCCCTGTCCCATTGCGCTGTCACCCCTAGGTGAAGTCAGCATCAGGTCAATACTTCCTTAGCCTAGTCTGTATCCCCTTAATGTACTTTTACTTTTCTTCTGTTTTCTGTGGAGCTCCACCCAAGGCAGTGTTTCTCAACAGGTCCTCCATTTTTCAGGCCCCACATTTAGGCGCCACCTGTAGCTGTCCAGCAGCCAAGAATGAACTGGGTTTACCTGAAAAGGGGGATGGAAATGAAAAAGAGATGGGGGTGAGAGAAGAATGAAGGCAAGGTTCCAAGTTTAATATTCAGCACTACATTTATGTAGGGAAAACCCACAGACCCCATCCTTTGTTTCCACTGAATTATGTTGCAAAGCAAGGTCAATGGGCAGTCTATTCTTCTAAGTTCCTGTGTTCCTGTAGGAACTTGCATGTGCAACCAAGGCAGATGACTCCACCTAAGGCTCATGCAACCAAGGCAGGTGACTCCACCAAGGTTGATAAGGTCCACTGTGGCAAGCGCTCAAGGTCTGTTAAAACTAGGAAGGGCCTGTTCAAGGCTGGGAAGGCCACAGAGAGGAAGAAAGGAAGGAAGGAAGAGAGAAAGAAAGAAAAGATGCATGGTATCTAAGATATATGCCTGGCTGGGCAATGGTGGTGCAGACCTTAAATCCCAGCATTCGGGAAGCAGAGGTGAGCAGATCTCTGTGAGTTAGAGGCCAGCCTGGTCTACAGAGTAAGCTCCAGGCCAGCCAGGTCCACACTGAGAAACCCTGTCTCAAAAAACAAACAAACAAACAAACAAACAAACAAGCCAACAAAAAAGATATGATACCTGTGTTTTTCTCTGGCAACTGCATGCTCACACACACATGCACACACACAGACCCACACACATCCTCACACACCCTTGAGCTGGTATGAATCTATACATGCCTGCATATATGTGCCCACATGTGTTTTAATGAAGACTGCCTAGGCAGGAAAGTGGCTCAGTGGGGCAGCAGTTACCATGCAAGTATAAGACCTTGTGTTTGGATCCCCTGAACCTGGGCAGTCCAGGCCTGTGACCCTTGACCTCCCATGGTAAGATGGGAGGCAGAGATAGAAGAATTCTTGGAAACTCTCAGGCCAGCTAGTACAGACCAACAAGCATCAAGAGACCCTGCTTCAAACAAGGTAGAAGGTGAGACCTGATACCAAAGGCAACCCTTTGACCTCCACATGTGTGCCTGTATCCCATATGACATATACCAGAGATAACAAGACAATCTGCGTATGCTTGCTTGTATCTGATCTTTGTTCTTTCCCCATAAAACCTGCAATGTCCCTATATTTCTCACCATTCAGCCCTTCCACAGAGCCTTTGCAGTGAGTCCATGCACCTGGCTCAGGGGAAAACCTAGAGCCAGGCACTCAGCTCCTCACTGGTCGATGCTACTCATGTCTCGGGACTGAGCTGTGTCCCCAGACCAGGTCCTTCTTTCCTTCCTTCCTTCCTTCCTTCCTTCCTTCCTTCCTTCCTTCCTTCCTTCCTTCCTTCCTTCCTTCCTTCCTTTTCTTTCTTTCTCTCTCTTTTTTTCATTTTTGTTATTGTTGTTTGTTTTTTGGTTTTTGATTATTTTTTTTGAGATAGGTTTTCTCTGTGTAGCCCTTGTCCTGGAACTCTCTCTGTAGACCTGGCTGGCCTTAAACTCACAAAAACCCACCTACCTCTGTGTTTTGAGTGCTGGAATTAAAAGTGTATACCACAACTGCCCTGTGTCCCATACACACACACACACACACACACACACACACACACACACACACATACACATACAGATACATATATATTTTATACATATACACATTTTATACATAAATTAATGAAGCTATTTGTCACCTACAAGGCATGTCACACTCACCACACTACCGGTACTGGAGATGGGAGAGAGCTGTTTTGTGTCTTAGACTCTGTTTCTCATGCCAAGGTCAGGGTGGGTTGGGTCTGTACACAGACTTCTCATCTGTGTTTGTAAGTGTTTTGTTACATTTATGTGTAGACACGAGAACATCTTTTGGGAGTCAAGTCTCCTTCCAGTATGTGATTCCTAGAGATGCAACTCAGGATGTCAAGCTTGGTGACAAGTACTTTACCCACCAAGCCCCTCTCTGGGCCTTCATTGAGGTTTTCTCAGTTACAGAGGAGCCATACTAATGTAATGTAGGAGGCTTATTTTTCTCTCTTTTTAAGAATTACATTTAAGCTGGGTGGTGGCGGCACACGGCACACACTTTTGATCCCAGCTTTTGGGATGCAGAGGCAGGCCTCACAGAGAAACCCTGTCTCAAAAAACTAAACAAAACACCTCCCGCCCCAAATTAAGGATGTGTGTGTGTGTGTGTGTGTGTGTGTGTGTGTGTGTGTGTACATGAGTATCCACAGAGACCAGAAGAGGGCATCAGAACCCCTGAAGCTGGAGTTTCAGGTTGCTGTGAGCAGTCTGGCATGAGTGCTGGGACTTGAACTTGGGTCCTCTGAGGAGTGGCATGTGTTCTTACCTGCTGAGCCATCTCTCCAGCCCCTCATTTTCCCTTTTACTCCTAACAATTTAGGTTTCTCTTTGTACATATATCTATGTGTGAGTCTTTCTAGTTAAACATTAGGAAATATCCCCTTATGGTTACATTTGTTGATTTGTTTTGTGTGTAAGTGTGTGGGTTGTGTGCCATGGGATATATGTGGAAGTCAGAGGACAACGTGTGTCAGTTCACTCCTGTCTTGTGGGTCCCAGGGATTGAACTTAGATCATGACGCTTGGTGGTCTTTACCTGCTGAGCCAATTCATCAGCCCCAAACTCACATTATATCTATGTATCTTTCCCTATCCATTTCTCTCTTTTTTCCTCAGGTGTTTGTGTCGTGTGTGTGTGTGTGTGTGTGTGTGTGTGTGTGTGTGTGTGTGTGTGTATGTGTGTGTGTGTGTGTATACACCTCAGGTATCCTTCTTCTTTTTTTTTCGGTTTTTTGAGACACGGTTTCTCTGTATAGCCCTGGCTGTTCTGGAACTCACTCTGTAGACCAGGCTGGCCTCGAACTCAGAAATCCGCCTGCCTCTGCCTCCTGAGTGCTGGGATTAAAGGTGTGCGCCACCATTCCTGGCTTCAGGTATCCTTCTTCAAATGCTGCCCTTGTTATTTTTTTTAAAACCCTTCCTTCCTTTCTTTCTTTCTTTCTTTCTTTCTTTCTTTCTTTATTTCTTTCTTTCTTTCTTTCTTTCTTTCAAAATGGGGTTGTTTGCCAGTTCATCCATCAGGCTGGGCTGTCTGGACATTGGCAATAGGAATCTAGCCACTTCTGCTTCCCTTGTGCTAGAGCTACAAGTGGGTGCCATCGTGCCCAGGAAGAAGCTGAGAGGGAGGAAGGGAAGTGGTCGGAGGCTGTAGACCCTCAAAGCCTTTGTACTTTTGATTAATGTTTCTCCTCCAGCGAGCCTCCATCTCTGAGAGGTTCTACAGCCTTCCCAACAGGGGATCAAGTGTTCAGATACAGGGGCCCGTGAGGGACCTTTTTTATTCAAAGTTCTATAATGCCTGTAGAGGAATTTTAATCCAGCCACATGGCTGCTCTGGCAAGGGGTCACAACCAAAGATATGATCCAGCTGGAATACAGACACACCCTTAGGACACACCTTTGGATCCCTTTGGCTGGAATATATGCCTTTAGTATACACCTGTAATCCAAATGACATCTGATAGAGAGGCAAAGTGACAAATCAGAGAAAGATTTGACAGAATGAGTCAGACATAGGATAGATCTCATGAGGATAGACAGGAAAAAGAGGCTACTTAAGAGCAGGGAGGGAGAGAGGGTTGAATTCAGTTCAGAGCAGAACAGTTCAGTTCATGGAGTTCTGTAATGGGGAGTTTAGTTAAGCCACACTGCTTTGGCTCCTGGCGGGTCATACATGTGCACCCTCCTAGAGCAAGCTGGATTTGTGAATGACAGACAGACAGACAGACAGACAAACACACACACACACACAGAGTTCATTAATGATATGCCATGACTAGCTCAAAGGCTGGGCACTCCTAAACCTTCCCCTGCTAGCAAACACTCCCCTCTGGTACTCCAGAGACTACTAAACCTTCCCCCACTACCCCAGGTCCAATTGCCAGTGGCTACTTACCTGAATTCTTACATGGCTGTTGGCTTTCTCTCCTGTAGTTCCTATGTCCCATCCTTCTCCCCTGAGTCATGGTGATTCTCTCTCTTACAGTTCTTAGCCCGTGCAATCTAAAAGTTCTGCCCCCCCCCTCCCCTACCATTGGCCATTTGCTCTTTAATGATAGATCAAAAGCCAGTTGGGGACAAGGACCTTCAGCGTTTGGACATGCAGATTCCTGATTAATTCAAAGCATTAGAACCAATCCACAACAGAGTTCAGAGGCAGTTCTTCCAAGCATAACAATTCAGTCAGAAGCTGAGAGAAGCCAATTTGAGCCAGTCAGCTTAGAGAGAGGAGTTTGAACCAGAGATGCTGAGTTACCAGCCAGCCAGTGTTTAGCAGTAAGTCTTGGCAGCTGAAATATTCTAGGCCCAGGCTAGCAGACAGGCTGGAAGCTGAAATCTTCAAGGTCTAGATTTTCAGAAGATTAGATTATATGGAAGCTAGAAGCTTCCATGTCTAAGTCTAGGGAAAGTTAGAAATGCTCTGGGCTTAGCCCAAGACATGTATTCACACATTCATTTCTGCATCTGAAGAAATAAAAGCCACATTTACGGTTGCCTTACCCTTTTTCCTGTCTATCATGGTGTGAGCGGCCCTCCACCTACTCCAACAGCCATGATTGCTTTACTTCAGGCTCAGCAAAACCTTCTGTAGAGTTAGCTCCAGCCTTAGCTTTTCTTATCTTAGAAAAGAGAAACAAGCTGGGTGTCCCAGTACCTCAGAGACCAGGTGTGGCAGTACATGCCTGGAACCCCAGCACTTGGGAAGTAGAGACAGGAGGATTAGAAGTTCAGGTTTGAGGACAGCTTCATGTTTACTGTGAGCATCTCTTTCCAAAACCCATTAAGGACTTCAAATCTGTAACTTGGAATCATGCTAGAAGTATTTTCACCATGGGAATGGTGAACACTACTACCATGAGAGCTTTCCCTATAAAGCCAGTTGGGAAATATTTATCATCACCTCACCAGCCCATTTCATTATTCTGTCAACCAAGACCTACCGAGGCATTTGCCAGTAACTTTTTGTGGTGTAGTGTAAATGTAACTTTTATTCACCAGAGGTAATTGTTGTCTCAGAGGCTTACTGCTGAATAAGCTCACCCTTTCTAGTTCTTTCTGAAATCTGGCTATCTGGTTTAGCTCAGCTGTTCTGGCCCAAACTCCTCTCCAGGCTGATTGATTCAAACTGGCTTCTCTCAGCTTCTGACTGAATTGCTCTGTGTGGCATCAGATTGAATTGCTCAGCTTGGCCTCAAACTAACTCTGGCAATCAGTTCTCACTTTCTGGCTCCTTCTCATTCTCTGTCTTCACCTGCAACCTATCTCTGTAAAAGTGACTGGTAAAACTTCTCTGTCTCTCTCTCTCTCTCTCTCTCTCTCTCTCTCTCTCTCTCTGTCTCTCTCTCTTTCTCTCTCCATGCTCTCTCTTCAGTCACCTCTCTTTCCTTGTGAGTTGGATGTATCTTATCTTTGACTCTGTCAAGTCTTTCTCTGATTCATCACTTTGTCTGCCCCTCAATTAGATGTCACCTTCAAACATGGCTACTTCCTTCTATAAACTAACTTACCTTTATTGATCGGGATTAAAGGTGTGTACTAATTGCAGCTGTATTGCAAGGTCTGTATTGCAGCTAGGGAGATTAAAGGTGTGCTATTCCAGCTGGATATTATAGACCTAGATGATCTTTGGAGGTGATCCTTTCTAAGAGTGGTCATGTTGCTGGACTAAAATTCCTCTACAGTATTGTAATTGTTTTTTTTTCCCCAACAGGGTTTCACATACCCCAGCATTGCCTTGAACTTAGTATGTAGCTACAGATGACCTTGAACTCCTGACCCTCTTGTTTCTGCTTCCCAATTGCTAGGATTATGGACAGTCAAATGTTGAAGAACTTCAAGCAATGATATTACAGTTGTGTTTGGAACAGACAGTGTGGGACACTGGGTAATGAAGGACCACACTTTCTGCCCCTAATCTTCCAAACTCATCTCTTCTCTCATCTCCTAGAAGCTCTGTTCTCCAGGACTTTCTGCCATGCCTGTCTCAAAGTACCCCGATTAACTGGTAGCTTCTTCTCCTCCCTTCCTGAAGCTTCTTGGATCTCTCCCTGCTTCCAAAGAGTCCTTTGTACTTGGAGGCATATGATACCCTAATTAATGTTTACTGCACACAGGCACAGAGCCAGGAACTCAATAAACAGCAGTGCATTCTTTGCCCCTCTGGACATCTCTCTCGGATAAAGATAACACCAAGACTGGCAGATCCAGGATCTGGAATAGCCCTGTTTGACCCTGCTGTGTAGACTTTATCATGCAATGCATCCACTGCTTATGTATGTATTTGTTTGCCCAGTGGACACCAAGGTCTTACTGGGGTATTGTGTCTGAAATGGGTGCTTCAGGACCAGGTTTCGTGGGGGAGAACTTGTAATCCTAGCATTTAGGAGGCTGAGGTGGAGGAGTATGAGTTCCAGGCCAGATTGGGTTACATAATGAGACCCTGTATCAAAGGGGAGAGTCAGGGAGGGGAAAGGAGGGGAACAGAGAGAGCAAGAAGAAGAAGAAAGGAAACAAAACAAAAACTTTTCCATCTGCCACCTGTAGTATTCACAGTCAACTGCGCTAGGAAGTAGACTTTCTGTAATGACCCTCATGAGGAAGATCATTGTGCTCAGGGGACATTATGGAAAATGTAATGACAGAAATCCACAGCAAAGGAGAAATTCCTCATGAGAGGAAGGCATGGTCTTTGCTGATAAACAACTGGAAGATGACCACACTTTGACTATAACATTGATAAGGAGCCCACCCTTCATCTTGCATTGATACTTCCACCTAAGGAAAGGGAGAAGTGACTGAGCATGGTGATGCTGACCTTTAATCCCAGAACTCCGGAGGCAGATCTTAGAGTTCAAGGTCAGCCTGGCCTACAGAGCCAGTTATGTAGAGAAACACTGTCTTGAAAACCAGAGACTGCAGGGGGGTGGGAGGTTTACACCATCCCCAGACAGGAGCTGGTAAAATGCCTTACATGGGGACCTGCTTTCTACCCACCCTGATGACCTAAGTTTGCTTGTAAGGGTCCTGAGGGTAGGAGAAAAAAAATCATTTCCTCTAAGTTGTCTTCTGACCTCTACGTGCTTGCTAGGGAATGTGTACATGCAAATACACATGCATAAATCCATGTAATTTATTTTTTACTTTTTATACATGTATATGTGTATGTGCACATGAGTGCAGTGCCCACAGAGGCCAGGAGAGGGAATCAGAAGTCCAGGAGCTGGAGTTGTAGGTGGTTGTGAGTCAGCCATTGTAGGGACTAGGAACTAAACTTTGGTCCTCTGCAAGGGCAGTAAGCACTCCTTAGCACTGAGCATATCTCCAGCTCTTGTTTGTTTGTTTGTTTGTTTGTTTTTAAAGAGGTAGTGTCTCCCCACTGTAGCTTGGGATAGACTGGGATTCAGTCTGTAACCCAAGCTGACCTCAAACTCTGATCAAATCCTCTTGCCCTGGGTGCTGACATTACAGGAGTGAGTCACTACACTGGCTCTGTACTTGATAAAGAAGAGGAATTTGTTTCTTATGGTTTAGGAGGCTGGGGAGTCCAAGGTCAAGGGATTACATCTCAGAAGGGCCTCTTGCTCTATCATCCTATAGTGGAGGGCAGAAGGGAGAAAGAAGGAGACGAGGGAGAAAAGATGGCTCACTGTGTGTGTCTGTGTCTGTACACTTATGTGCACATATATGTGGAGGCCAGAGGACTGCCTCAGCTGTCATGCCTCAGGGGCCAGCATTCATCTTATTTGTTTATTTACTTCTGAGATAAGATCTCATTACCTGGAACCCACTATGAAGTTCAGGGTAGCTGTTCAGCAAGCCTAGGGGTCCTCCTCCCTCCCTGCTTCTGGGGCTTCTGGGGTTACTGTGCACCCCTACTCCAGCCTTCATTTTCATTTTTTAGACATGGTCCTCAGTCCCAGACCCATCCTGTGTCACAAACCGTCTCCCACTGTCACACACATCTACTCATGACTAGGGCAGAGCTCATGACTTAATGACCTCCTAAAGGTCCCTCCCATCTCTGTCTGTGTGCCTTGCGCTCCCCTGCCCTTTCTCTGTGTTTCTTTCTCTCATGTGTCTCTCTTGTTGATTTCTCCATTTCTCTCTCTCTGTGGCATGTGTGTGTATATGGGTGTGTGTGTCTGTCTGTCTGTCTGTCTTCCCTCCATGGGTTCTCAACCTTCCTAATTCTGGGGCCCTTTAATATAGCTAGCTCATCAGGTAGCATAAAGATATTTTTGTTGCTACTTTATAACTATAATATTGCTACAGTTATGAGTCGTAATATAAATATCTGTTTTCTGGTGGTCTTAGATGGCCCCTGTGAAAGGGTTGTTTAACCACCAAAAGGGCTGTGCCACACAAGCTGAGATCCACTGTTCTAGAGAAGACAGCTGAGCTTTTTCTTGTCCCTATCCAAGCCTAGCCGCCCCACCCCCACCCCATCTGGAGAGATGGCACAGTGGTTACTAGCACTGGCTGCTTTCCCAGAGGACCTGAGTTCAATTCTCAGCAACCACATGGTGGCTCAAAACCATCTGTAATGGGATCCAATGCCCTGTTCTAGTGTGTTTTTTTGAGACAGGGTTTCTCTGTATAGCTCTGGCTGTCCTGGAACTCACTTTGTAGACCAGGCTGGCCTTGAACTCAGAAATCTGCCTGCCTCTGCCTCCCAAGTGTTGGGATTAAAGTGTGCCACCACGCCGGGCTATAAATAAAATTTTAAGAAAGGAGAAGGAGGGGGGGGTGAGGAGGAGGGGGAGGGGGAAGAGGAGAAGGAGGAAGAGGAAGAGGAGGGAAACAGAGGGAGATTGGAAGACAGGAGGAGAAACGAAGAAATGCGCCCTCATGGGAAGGCAGGGACTCCATCGTCTGACGCTTCAATCGCCTTCATGGAGACCTACCAAGAGTGTTTTGTGGGGCCAGGGAAACAGCTTGCTTTGTGAAGCACTCGCCATTAGAACTCAAGTTTAATCCCAAATCTATGTAGAAAATCCTGGCCCAGTAAGCCACCGTGTACACACTTGTAATCCCAGCACTGGGGAGAAGGACACAGGTACATCTCTGGCACTCACTGGCCAACCACCAGCCTAGCTGAATTAGTCAGTCCCATTGTCACTGAAAGATAAAAACAAAACCCAAGATGGGGCCAGTGAGAGGGCTCAGCAGGTAAAGGAACTTGCAGCTAAGCCTGATGACTTGAGTTCCATCACGGGAATCCACATGGTGGAAGGAGAGACCTGACTTCCATGAGTTGTTCTCTGACCTCCTCATATTCACTGTGTCATGCATTTGAGAGAGACTACCCACACTCATGCATGTGCACACATGTGCACACATGTGCACACACTCACGCACAAAGTACATACATACATACATACATACATACATACATACATACATATATGCATGTAAAAAAATTAAAACAAAACCAGGTGGATGGCCCTTGAGGCTGACCTTGACTTCCAAATGCCCCCCCAAACACACATACACTCCCATACATACAAGTACACACACATGCACATATGGATACATGCACATTGCTTTGGATTGGGCTCGCCCATTGTTCAGTGTCACTCCTCCTATTTCTAGATGGCTTTGCTCACCCCAATCGTTTTCCTTCTTTCTTTGAACTTGATCTCTCTATATCTCTGCTCTTTGCTTGGGCCTCCAAGGAGAGATGGAAGCATGATACTGAAATGAACAAGAGTCCACTGGGGCTGCAGCTGTCTCTTTGAATATCCTGGCTGGGCTAGCTGGTTAAAGATACCACCAAATTTGCTCACTATCTGGGCTTCTTGTTCATATTTACAATGAGCCCTTGACAATCTTCCCATAGAAAGGCCAAAGGGCAAGTCACTTGATAGCTGCTGCCTGGGCCTCCTCCTGGCCTCTCTCTGGGACCACACCCCTTCCTGGATTGGGCTTGGGGTATGTAGGGTAGAAGATTATCTCTAGAGTGGCTCAACCTGCACCCTGTGATTGAGGGTGATGAGGGCAGCTCTCACTCCACGCAGCTATTCCAGTCTAAGTCTGTTTATTGAGGGCCAGACAACTTCCTGCGGGTCTTTGCAAACTCCTGGGTTTCTGCACCCTCCGGAGGAGGCCCTGCCCCTTCTCCTGCACCTCTGGATCTGAGTAAATCAAGGAGAAGACCACTTCTGAACTTGGTGTTTAAGCTGTCATGGGATCACTTCCAGGTAAGTAGTCCGCAGGACACTTCATGTGCCCAGTACCCTTGCAGTGTTTGTGCATGTGTGTGTGTGTGTGTGTGTGCACACGTGTACATGCATGAGCTCGTCTGTCTGTCTGTATTTGTCTGTCTGTCTGAGAGCAAGGAAAGGAGGTCACAAGCTATCGTGTCACCAGTCTGTTTTCCTCCATTAGCCCTTCTTCCTTCAGCCCCTGCACCTCCTGCCTCAGTCCCATCGATGTCCCTAGCACCTTCCTGTGAGTTTCTCTTACTTCAAACCCCAGATGTCCTTCCCAGCTTGGGAGAGAAGGCTGGACCCAGGAACCGAAAGGGACCTGAGGATAGTGCCTAGCTTGTGCTGTCTGAAGCCTGAGATCCCAGTGGGGCACTACCCTTCATGGTAAGCCTCGTTTCCGCTGGATGGTACGGGCTCACACCTATGAGACCTCACTACCCTTCTCTCCCCCTCCCCCCTCTCTCTCTCATTCCTTCCACTTATTTCTGAAGTAGGGTTATTGAACTTGTTTGTTTGTTTTGATTTGTTTTGTTTATGTCTGTGTATGTGGGGTGGTGGGTTCAAGACAGCGTTTCTTTGTGTAGCCCTGGCTGTCCTGAAACTCAATCTGTAGACCAGGCTGGCCTCAATCTCATAGAGACCCACATGCCTCTGCCTCCAGAGGGTTTGGGATTAAAGGTGTGCACCACCACTGCCTGGTTCCTTTTTTTTTTTTTTTTTTTTCTTTTTTGAGAGGGATGGAGACATATCACATCCTGGCCTCAGATTCAACGTGTAGCTTCAGATGACCCTGATCTTCCTGCCTGCACTTCCTAAGTGCTGGAGGTACAGGTGTGCACTGCCATGCCCAGTGTTTGCAGTGTTGGAGGGAATCCAGGTTTCTCAAAGGCTAGGCAAGCACTCTACCACACAGCTATATCCCTACTCCCTGGTTTTTTTGTTTGTTTGATTTTCTTTTTTTTGAGACAGGATGTCTGTCATTCAGGTTGTTGTCAAATTCATGGACATCTTCTTGCTTCAATGTTTCCATCCCGCCCCAACCTCCCCCCTCGTTCCTCCCTTCCCCCAAGTGCTAGGGTTACAGGTGTGAACCACCATACTGGACTTGCTTATGTATTTATTTTATTTTGTTTGCTTGCTTTTTCAAGATACGGTTTCTCTGTGAAGCCCTAGCTTCGCAACTTCGTAGACTAGGCTGGCCTCCAACACACAGAGAACCGCCTGCCTCTGCCTTCAGAGTGCTAGGATTAAAGGTGTGTGCACCACTGGCCAGCTTTAGTTTATTTGTTTTTGAGACAGTGTTTCCCTCTGAAGCAGAGCCTAGCATCTCCAGTACTCCTGCCTCAGCAGCCCCCGGGCTAGGATCACAGACAGCCCTGCAGACTCTGGGGCACACTAGGAAATATCATCTCTGCACCGGACTTGAGCAGCCTTGAAGATCTCCTAACTCATTTCTCATGTGGCTCAACAATAGAACAACTTCAAGGAAAATCTATATCTTTCTTTTCTAACTGAACTTTGTTTTCAGTGTTGGGGAGTGAACCCAGGAACTCAACACATTTGAGAGCCACTGAGCCACGCCCCCAGTCCCTCCCTGGGGGATTCTAGGCAGGGGCGCTACCACTGAGCCACGCCCCCCATCTTAATTTCCTTTCAGAGTAGGGCTTGATGTAAGATTAGCCAGAGAGAATAAGAAGGCCCTGAGGCACAAAGAAGACCATGAAAGACTCAAATGCCAGAACAGGACATATTTGTTGTCCTAGCAGTCAGGAGGCTGAGGCAGGAGAATCATAAGCTGGACTCCATCTCATAAAACAGAGAGAAAGAGAGAGGGAGCAGGAGAGAAGGAGACAGATGAAGAGAGGATGGTGACTGGAGTTAGCATCCCAAGGACTCTGCCACAGTATCTTTTGCTAGAAGCTTCCTCCTCTGCCAAGAGCCCTGCTTGTGCTCTGGGAAGGGTGAGGAGACGTGAGGGGACGTGTCCATGCTTCCCATCCTCATGGGCCATGCCAAGTTCCATTTTTTTTTTTTTTCGTTTTTCGAGACAGTTTCTCTGTATAGCCCTGGCTGTCCTGGAACTCACTTTGTAGACCAGGCTGGCCTCGAACTCAGAAATCCGCCTGCCTCTGCCTCCCGAGTGCTGGGATCAAAGGCGTGCGCCACCACGCCCAGCTCCAAGTTCCACTCTTATGAGACTGTTGGGTAAAAGCTGGGCCACCTTGGGGACCGAATAGGTCTTTGGCTTTGGGTGGGGCCAAATAAAGGCTTTAAGGCCCAGCTATTTACATACATATTTTGTTAAAAACAACCTAAGTATCCTGCCTTTTCTACTTATTTTTACAAAAGCCTACAAAGATGGAGTTCACTGTTTTATCCTTTACAGTATAAGTTGAAGGTTGTGGCTACAGCTTGGTGATGGAGAATTGCCCCGGGTTCAATCCCCAGCACCATTGCCACCAACAGAAAGGACTTTCTAAAAGGGTGGGTGGAGGCCAACAAGACAGCTCAGCAGGCAAAGGTACTTGCTGCCAAGCCTGAGAACCTGAGCATAGTCCTCCAGCTCCACATGGTAGAAGGAGGGAACTGAGAAGCTGGGCATACTGGTGCACCCTTTAATCTTAGCACTCAGGAGGCAGAGGCAGGTGGATCTCTGTGTGTCTGAAGCTAGCCTGGACTACAGAGTGAGTTCTGGGACAGCCTGGGCTACCAAGTGAGACCCTGTCTCAAACAAACAAACAAACAAACAAACAAACAGAGGAGGAAAAGGAGAGGAAAGAATTGTTTCTGTTTAATTCTGCAAGTTGTCTTCTGGCCTCCACGCCCGTGATGTGGCACGAGTTGGCGCTCCTCGCCCCCTGGCACACACACAAAATAAATAAATAAAATAAAATATAAGAAAACATCTCAAAAGATAAAATAGTGTATATTGAGTGGATGGAATCCACCACACAAACGGTGAGCGTATTAAACCATAGTCAAATTCCAGAATATTCTATCATTCCTAAAGAGAAGCCCTGCCCCCAGTTCATCCCTGTGGATTTTCCTGTTCTATTTCCTCACTTGACTTTAGCTGAAGGTTGAGAAGTGTTTCCTCTAGTTATCTCTTTCAGATGGAAGAGTGTGGCCGGCAAGCCTGGCTCTTGTCACTGAGAGGGATGGTCTCAAGGATTACCCACTGTGAAGCATCAGGCAGCACCTTATGCCCTTTTGCATATCAATAATATTCCACTGTGTGTAAATACTGCACAGTTTTTCCTACTCCCTTTTTTAGCAGTTACAAAACTGCAGCTCTGAATGTGCAAGTTTTCGGGAGAGTGCACATTTTGTTTTATTTGCTTGGGTAGAGAGTCAGAGTAAGATTGAGTCATATCAGAACTCTATTCCTAACTTTGAGGAACTGCGAAATGTTTCCATATTGTCATGGCATTCATATTCCAACCGGTAATGAATGCAAGTTCCCAGTTTCCATGACACAATTGCTATTTTCCAATTTTTTGTTTAATTGTAAAAACCAAACCACACTCCATGTAGGTTTGCCTCCAGCCCAGCTTGGTAGGCTCAGTGCTCTCAGGCTGCTCCATAACAAAGGATCCTCTGACTCTCCGCAAAGCATCCACTTTACAAAAAGATTCTGTGCTGTCAAACAGCTTCCCCAGCCCCCAGCCCCAATCAATCATAACTCTACTGTTGGGTTATTTGGAGTATTTTCATATAAATGGAAGACTGGGGCTGTAGCTCAGATGGAGAGCCACTGATGGACCAGTTGTTGAGTAGAGGGGTCAGCAAGATTTATCAGCAAGTAGAGGTATTGGCTAGTAAGCCTGCTCCATGTGGTGGAAGGAAAGAACAGACACAAGTTGTCCTCTGACCTATACATGCACACTGTGGCATGTGTACAAAGACCAGCACAAACTATCCAAATAAATAAATAAATAAATAAATAAATAAATAAATAAATAAATGTGTAAAGAACTCCAACACTAACTAACTAACTAGCTAGGTAGCTAACTAACTGTTTAAAAGAAAGAATAAAGCTGGGTGTAGTGTTGCATAACTTTAATCCTGGCTTTGGGAAACAGAGGGAGGTGGTTCTCTGAGGTCAAGGCCAGCCTGGTCTACAGAGTGAATTTCAGGATAGCCAGGGCTGCACAGTGAGACCCTGTCTTGAATAAAACAAAACAAAAGCAAAAAACCCCCAAAAAACAAAAACAAAAGGTTCCAAAGGACCATGGGGTCTACTTGGAGTAAGTAGGTTTCTGGGGGCCTGCCATCCAACAGCATCTGGCCTTCACCCCTTCCAGTGTCCTCCTTCTTCCAGGCTACCACAGGTGAGCAGCCTTGCTCCATCCCATGACTCCTCAGCCATGGTGTTTACCCTCACCTCAGACCTAAAGCTCTGGGACCAAAAGACCAGGGAGGGCAACTGCTGAATCTGTGAGGGGTAGGGGTGGGAGGGTGTCTAGGACAGGGTCTCACTATGTAGCTCTGCTGTCCTGGAACTCACTCTAGACCAGGCTGGCCTCGAATTCACAGAGCTCTGCCTGCCTCTGTCTTGTGAGTGCTGGGATTAAAGGTGTGCACTACCACGCTCCACAACCTTTTCTTCTTTAAATGTTTTCTCTCAGGTATTTGTAAACAGTAGCCTAACAGAGACTGTGTCTACTTTGTGTTGATGTAACTGAATGGCACATGGTTTTAAATTTTTTGTATTTTAATTTTTTACATATGTATATGTGTATGTGCACATGAGTGAAGTGCTCACAGAGGCCAGGAGAGGGAGGCAGAAGTCCAGGAGCTGGAGTTGTAGGTGTTTGTGAGTCAGCCAATGTAGGGGCTAAGAACTAAACTCTGGTCCTCTGCAAGAACAGTAAGCACTCCTTAGCACCAAGCATCTCTCCAGCTTTTATTTATTTTTAAAGAGTTAGTGTCTCCCACTGTAGCTTGGGATAGACTGAGATTCAGTCTGTAACCCAAGCTGACCTCAAACTCTGATCAATCCTCTTGCCCTGGGTGCTGACATTACAGGAGTGAGTCACTACACTGGCTCTGTACTTGATAAAAAAGAGGAATTTGTTTCTTATGGTTCAGGAGGCTAGGGAGTCCAAGGTCAAGGGATTACATCTCAGAAGGGCCTCTTGCTCTATCATCCTATAGTGGAGGGCAGAAGGGAGAAAGAAGGAGACGAGGGAGAAAAGATGGCTCACTGTGTGTGTCTGTGTGTCTGTGTCTGTACACTTATGTGCACATATATGTGGAAGCCAGAGGACTGCCTCAGCTGTCATGCCTCAGGGGCCAGCATACATCTTATTTGTTTATTTATTTCTGAGATAAGATCTCATTACCTGGAAATCACTATGAAGTTCAGGGTAGCTTTCCAGCAAGCCTAGGAGTCCCTCCTCCTTCCCTGCTTCTGGGGCAGCCTTCATTTTCATTTTTTAAGACATGGTCTCACTTTGCTGTCCTAGGCAGTCTGGAATTTTTATGTAGACCAGATTGGTCTTAAACTCAGAGATCTGCCTTGTCTCTGCCTCCTGAATGCTGGAACTAAAGACCTGTGCGACTAAGCCCAGCAAACTGGCTTGTTTGTTCGTTTAAACATGGGTTCTTAGGAGTGAACTCTGGTCCTCACACTTTGAAGGCAAGCATTTTATCCAGCAAACCATCAGTCACTGTCCTCAGTGACTGTGTCCTGTGTCACAAACCGTCTCCTACAGTCACACACATCTACTCATGAGGGCAGAGCTCATGACTTAATGACCCCCTAAAGGTCCCTCCCATCTCTGTCTGTGTGCCTTGTGCTCCCCCTGCCCTTTCTCTCATGTGCCTCTCCTGTTGATTTCTCCATTTCTCTCTCTGTGTGGCATGTGTGTGTATATGGGTCTGTCTGTCTGTCTTCCTCCCATGGGTTCTCAACCTTCCTAATTCTGGAGCCCTTTAATATAGCTAGCTCATCAGGTAGCATAAAGATATTTTTGTTGTTACTTCATAACTGTAATATCACTACGGTTATGAGTTGTAATATAAATATCTCTGTTTTCTGGTGGTCTTAGATGGCCCCTGTGAAATGGTTGTTTAACCACCAAAAGGGTTGTGCAACACAGGTTGAGATCTACTGCTCTAGAGAAGGCAGCTGCACTTTTTCTTGTCCCTATCCAAGCCTAGCCACCCGCCCCCACCCCATCAGCAATGTTGGCCTTACCTCCTGCTGTTCTTGCCACAATGGACTGTGAGCCCTTGAAGCAATGGGCTCAAATAAACCTTTCCTCCCTCCAGTTGCTTCAGCCACCTATGCAGTCCCCAACTCCTTCCTGTCACACCTGCCTATGGATCCTGCTGAGTTACCAACCCATGTGGTTGCCTCCATATCAAGGCTGAATCTTGACATTCATAGCTCATTCCACATATGAGCACCACCCTTGATCACTGTTGCAAGCCTCCCTTTCCTCCCCTCAATAATGATGAGGGTGAATAGAAATGAGCTTCTAAGGAATCTCGCAGTTCCCTAGGCAACCTGGGCTCTGCTCCAACCCTGCTTCCCCTCACTCTAAGAGCCCAGGCCTCTGCCCATGGGCTCTGAAAGGCCTGAGAGTGGTCTATGACGGCCAGACTTTTGGCTTTGAGTGAATGAGTTTACTGAGTTTCTGTAGAAAGCGGAAGTACAAGCATAAGAGAAAGAGAAAACACAAACGATCCAAGTAGGTGCTCAAAACATCCCCCAGATACCATCCGGGGAAGCCCATCGAGGCAGCAGGCTGGGGTTTCTGAGCAAAAGTCCGGGGAAGAGCAGAGCTTCCCATTAAGTGGGATTTCCAAATTAAACAGCTAGTAACTGGAGCTGGAGAGATGGCTCAGCAGTTAAGAGAACGAACCATACTGATAGAGGATTTGAGTTCACATCTAATCACCCACATGGTGGCTCAGGACCTGTAACTCAAGGGATCTAGCACTGTTTTCTGGCCTCATGCATTCACAGGAGCACACACACATTAACATAGTTAATTTAGAAATCACAGATTCATGTGTGCATGCTGGGTGCCCCACAGACTCTAAAGAGGGCATGGGATCCCCACCCACCCCCAGAACTGGAATTACAGACAGTTGTGAGTTGCCATGTGGGTGCTGGGGATTGAACCTGTGTCCTCTGTGAGAGCAGCAAGCGCTCTAACCACTGAGCTGTCGCTCAGAAACTGGTTTGGGAGGCTGAGGCAGTCAGCTGGGGTTCCCCATTGAACTTTCTTTTTGTGGCTGAACTTCCAGATTCTGTCTCCCACTTCAGCACCTTTGGTGTTGGCGTGGTGTGAACACTGGGGAACTCTGTTGGAAATGGGTCACCTTCCAGCTGTCCTCTAGGACACTGTTTTCCCTTGGAGGGATGCATGCTTGGGTCTGGGATGGGGGAAGGGAAGCCCCCCGCTTCCTGAGTTGGACTTTTAGTGAGCTCAAACAGCACATGACAAGATGAGGGTCATGTCCATTCTGCCATGTTCTACTTCTGTGGCATTACAGCTGTCAGCGCCAATGTCCCTGCTGTGGTGACCATGTGAAATGGCAACAGTCTCCTGTGGTTGAATATCCGTTTCCATGCTGGGGGCTCTGATCTGGGAGCTTGGGAAATCTTTGATATGGAGCCTCTCATCCCCTCAGCTGGTGGGTATGGGTCATTAAAGGTTGGTCCTGAAGGCTCTGCTCCGGCTCTTTGTGTCCTAGAAGTGCCATGTCCCTGTCAATGTGGACTGGGCCTCTCCTGCCCCATGCCTTCCTTGCCATGAAAGCCATGACCCAAAATAAACTTTGCTTCTGTCAGGTGCTGAGAAAAATTAATACTTTCTGGGACATGTCCTGAGATATTAAGAATTGATTTACTTTTCTTCTCCTTTCTGTTTGTTTCTTCAGTATAGGTTCATGTACATGTTAAGCAGGTGCTCTACCGCTAAGGCAGCCCCTTACTGGGGGATCCTAGGCATGGGCTCTACCACTGAGCCATGCCCCTAGCCCCCCCAGGCCTCCCTCTGCACTCTGGGAGATTCTAGGTAAGTGCTCTGTGGTTGCGGTATACCCCAAAAGACAGGATCATAGTCAGTCGCCCAGGATGGCCTTGAACTCATTATGTGACCCTATATTGGCCTGGAATTTGTGGTTCTCCTGCCTCAGCCTCAGCCTCAGCTGGATGACAGTCTATGCTACCAGACCTGGTTCAACTCACATCTGAACTTAGAGAAATCTAGAATCATCTGTGTAAACTGTCACCTTAAGCAGAGTGTGGTGGCACACACCTGTAACCCTAAAGTTATCCTCTGACCTCCATATATTTACTATGGTACATGAACATGCATGCTCATACACGTGGGCACGTGGGTGCACACACGCGCGCACACACACACACACACACACACACACACACTAATAGTAAACACATTTCTTAAACTTCCAACAATACATCAGACATTTCAAGAATTATACTAGAGGAAAACAAAAAAACAAAACAAAACAAAACAAAAAACAGCATAAAGCAAAATAAGTAAAATAAATTTAAGAATTAAGTTAAAAATAAGCTTCAGTTTTAGCTGACAGAACAAGGCGTATTTTAGGTACAATGCAACAGTGTCCATTCTTTTTTTTTTTTTTTTTTTTTTTTTTTTTTTTTTTTTTTTTTTTTTTTTTTTTGATTTTTCAAGACAGGGTTTCTCTGTGTAGCCCCGGCTGTCCTGGAACTCACTTTGTAGACCAGGCTGGCCTTGAACTCAGAAATCTGCCTGCCTCTGCCTCCCTAGTGCTGTGATTAAAGGCGTGTGCCACCACGCCCGGCTACAGTGTCCATTCTTTTGTGTGGTGCAGCGTTTCACACTGAGTCACCCTAGGCCCACAGGACAGGGGTGGAGGGTGTGGGGTGAGGGGGAGTCTAAGCTGGACCCGGGGCTGGACCCAGGGCTAGACCCAGGGCTGGACCCGAGGCTGGACCCGAGGCTGGACCCGGGGCTGGACCCGAGGCTGGACCCGGGGCTGGACCCGAGGCTGGACCCAGGGCTAGACCTGGGGCCCTACAGGTCTGGGAGGCTTAATCCCATTCCTTCATTGTCGTCTGCCTGCTGCCCATTCCCCTTCTAGAAGCTTCTCCCGGGAGCCTGTTCCTTCTTGATGCCTGCTGCATCTTTCTATCTTCTCTTTCTGAGAACCTCCACTGCTAACTGTTCTATAGTAGGAATGAGCCCGATCTCAAGGGCCGCCTGCCTCTGTCTCTCAGACCTTGTCACACTGGGCTTCCAGCCCTTCTCTCACCTTTCCTCCCTTCCTTCTCTTCCCTTTCCCTCACTTCCTCTCTTTCCTTCTCTCTCCTCTTCCTTCTCTTTCCCTTCCATCTACTCACTACCTTGAGACATTTCATTAAATAGCCAGGCTGAACTGTAGCCCTCCATACAGCCCAGGCTACCCTTGAACTTTCAATCTCACCACTTCAGCTTCCCAAGGCTCAATTTTAGGCATGTGTCAACAGGCCCCACTCCTCACTCTCCCTTTGAACCCTCTTCCTCTGCCTGTCACATCCCAGCCCTTTGAGAGAGAGGACACAAGTTCCCATGTGGGGAACTGGGATGACTGACCTGGCGATAATGTCCTTGTTCATCTCCCTGCATAAGATTCCCATTTTCCCTTTGTAGTGATGGATGTAGGAGCCATCAACACATCATCAATGTGTGTGCAAGCAAGCAATGAGAACCCGAGTTCAAATCCCTAGCACCCACATGTGTGCTGTGTATGTGGGGTGGTCCATCTACAATCTCAGCACTTGGGAAATGAAGACAGGGGACCCCTGAGGCGAGTTGGCCAGTCAGAGTAGCTGAACCAGTTAGTTCTGGGTACAGTAAGGAGCCCTGTCACATAACAAAAGGCAGGGGGTGACTGAGGAAGATACTCACTGTCCACCTCTGGCCTCTATAGGCATACATGCTTGTGTGTATATGTGTGCGTGCATGTGTGTGTGCACAAGTACATGCACATGTGCACATGCGCGCGCGCGCGCGCACGCGCGCGCGCACACACACTGGTACAAACATACACTTTTGTACACCACACACACACACTGGTACAAACATACACTTTTGTACACCACACACACATATACATGCAAAAACAAAACAATGACCAGGGTTGGGAACCTCCAACCTACTCTCCTAGATTGACTATAAGTGGAGTAGAGTGGGTGGCATTTTAAGGCCTTGGAAAACTCCCTAATTGTGTTAGTAATCGGGGACACACTACCCACAGCAAGGCCTCCCACTGATGACCTTTTGCCAACCCACTCAGGTTACAACATTAGGCTCTGAGCATCCCTGCCCTGCCCTGCACTTCTCTCCCCAGACATCCCTGATTTTCTACTTCCTCTTCCTGTCACGTGTTACTACATCAGGCCCCAGAGTGACAATGGGCTTCTCCTCCAAATTGCTAAGCAGCAAAGGCTGGGGTGGACACTAGAAAATAGAATTATTTGGGGCTGGGGCTCGGAGATAGCTCAGGAAGTGAGTACTTGCTGTTCAAGTGTGAAGACCCGAGTTCTAACTCCAGAACCTAGGCAAGGGCAGAAAGCAAGAACTGGTCCCAGAGAACTACCATCTGACCTCCTCATGTGGATTACAGCACACAAGTTCCCGCCCCACAACAAATGCATTATCTATCTGTCTATCTATCTATCTATCTATCTATCTATCTATCTATCTATCTATTAAGCTGGGTTTTAGCAATGAAAGTTTATAACCCCATTGCTGGAACAGACAGAGGGTGATCCCTGAAGTTCCTTGGCGAACCAGTCTAGCCAAACCAGTGACCTCCAGGGGCTGTGAGAAACCCCCATCTCAAAAACCAAGGTGCCCTGAAGCTGGAGAGATGGTTCAGTTGTGAGGAGTGCCCACTGCTCTTGCAGGGGACTCTAGTTCAGTTCCAAGTCTCCAAGTCTCCAAGTTGGGCAGTTCACAACTGCCTATAACTCTACCTCCAGGCAGAGTTCGAATGCATTCACATGTTCACATGTGTACATACATGTATACACAGGGTACATACAATACATATATCACATGATATACATTGACAGAAAGGTAATGACCAGAATAGATTGTAGGCATGCTAGTTACTGTCCTGACCACTGATCTCATGTAGTATATTCAACAAACTATTTTTCCTAACCAAAAATCACTAAGTAAACATAAAATATTTTAAATATTTTAAAGCCAAGACTGGAGAAACAGCTCAGTAGGCAACAGGGCTTGTGGTTCTTCCAGAGGGCCCAAGTTCAGTTTCCAGCCCTCATTAGTGGGCCTGACTATGACTCCACTTCGGGTTATAATTCTAGTTCCATGGGGTCTGATGCCCTTTTGGAACCTCCCCAGGTACCTATAAACAATGCGTGTGTGTGTGTGTGTGTGTGTGTGTGTGTGTGTGTGTGTGTGTGTTCTCTTTCTGTAATCTCTCTCTCTTCTCTCTCTCTCACACACACTCTCACACACTTTCTCTCTCACACACACTATCCCTCTCTCACACACACACTTTCCCTCTTCTCTCTCTTATACAAACACACACTCTCACACATATGCACACTCATGAACACATGCACACGTATACATACACACATACACACACTCAGCCCCAAGTGCATGATGAGTATCTCTGTGACTTCTCTCATTTGTTGTGCCAGGTTTCTCCCTACTGGCTGAGGCAGGTAAAGATACACTGTAATGAAAGGCATTACATTACACTTTCATTCTCTAATGAAAGGCAGTCACAGCATGTGGCATCCCTGGGGTTGTGGCTCAGTTGGGAGAGTACTTGCCTGACAGGCACAAAGCCTCAGGTTTGTTCCCCAGAATGGACTAGAACAAGACATGGTGGTAGGCATGGTGGTGGACCCCTGTAGTTCAAGTGCTGATGAGGGGAGGCAAGAGACTCAGGAACTCAAGGCCATCTTAGGTTGTATGAGATCTTGTCTTAGAACAAACCAAACCAACCAACAACAACAAAAAGGGAGGACCAATGGGTGAGATGGGAAGATGGGCAATGAGTCTGAGAGTATCTGGATTCCTTTATGTCTGTTTTGTCTTCTGAGCTCAACTTCCTGAGGTCCTGGTGCTCCCACCTTAGCTCTGGTCACCACAGGCACTAATCTCTGAAATCTCTGGCCTAGGGGAAATTGTCACAGAGCTGATCAACTTCCTATTTATTCTAAAAAGGCTGGGCACAGGACTGGGAACTTGATGGGCACAGAAATAAAATGTTTCTCTATATACCTGTCCACCATAACACATGCTTAATAAAAGTTTGATGGATGGATGATGGATCTATAATGGGTAGATGGATGGATTGATGGACTAGTAGGTGAATGGATGAATGACACATGGTCCAGTCATGAAGGCATTGGTAGTTGTCCAGAGGATTGCTAAGTTTGGTTACCTACATGGACAAATTGAACTTCTAGGAATTACAGAAAACCAAGCCACAGAGAAAGAAAGTTACCATTTTATCTTTTCAGGGTGTAAAGGGCCCTAGGTTCAAAGTCCTTAAATGGATGCATTCTTGGGTATTTTATAGGATCCCAGGGTCCTCCTTTCCCATCTATTGGTCCTGTTTAGATACCTACCCCTGTGTCTTCTTACCATCTCTCATCCCAGTGTCTTCTGGGCACAAGCCATCATCTCAGAGAGCCTGCTTTTGCTCCTCTTAGTCCCCTTTAGATGGATAGATGGATGGGCAGGTAGAGTGAGGGTTGGATGGGTGGATGGATGGATGAATGGATCAATGGAAGAATGGGTGGAAAGATAGATGATAGATAGGTGGACAGATAGATGTATGTATGTATGTATGTATGTATGTATGTATGTATGGACAGGTAGATCAATGGATTGATAGATAGATCAATGAATGAATGGGTTGAAAGATGGATGGACAGGTAGATGAATAGATGGATAGATGGATGGATACTTAGATGTATGTGTAAAGGTATATATGTATGTATGAACAGGTTGATCAATGGATGGATGATAGGCAGATCAATGGATATATGGATAGATATATGGATGGATAGGCAGATCAATAGATGAATGGATGAATGGATAGACAGGTAGATGGATGGATAGATGGATGAATGGTTGGATTGATAGACAGGTAAATCAATAGATGAATGAGTAGACAGAAGGCAGGGAGATAAGGAGGACTCTACTCACTATGCAGCTACAAAAACCGAGCCTCAGAGAACCAAGTAACTTACCCCGGATTTCACACAATAAGCCGCAGAGCCAAGTCATCTAAAACATTTTCCCTTGGCTGAGGCCCAGGCAGGATGACAGCCCTCCCCCAGCTTTCTCTTGCCAGAACCCCAAATAATTGCTGACTCCACTGGACAAGAAATGGGCAACAACTTCCCCATTTTTTGGACCACAGAATGTTCAACGATTTTCGAGGAAGTCCATGGGGGAGAGGTGGGGGGACACCAGAGCCTCTATCTCCTGAGCTGTCCATATAAAGACCAGTGGGAGGGAGATTGGGGTGTCCTCATATCTCCAGGATCTCTTTCCTGCACCCCAGCTTTGAACTCTGAGCTGTGCCTGACCTCCAGAACATGGCGGGCTCTGCTACGACTGTTGCCGGCTTTCTTCTCCTGGTAGCCTGTGCATCTTTCATCTTCCCCACAGGTGAGACTTCTGGCCCAGCGTGGGGCTACTGGTAGCAAAAGCTTCTAAGGCCATGGCTGGTTTGGCACAGTGAAGGGTGAGGGAACCGAGAAGTCTGGAGCTGGGGCTGAGGAAGGCACTAAGTGGCCTGGGGTATAACAGGCTCTGTGTCTGCAGTTAAGAGTGAGCCTACGGCAGGCTGGATACTGGCGTGATTCTTCTCTTTCCTTTTAGATTCTGTGACCATCCCCTCATCTTGCTGCATGTCCTTTATTTCCAAGAAAATTCCACAAAACCGAGTGGTTAGCTACCAGTTGGCCAACCGTAGCATCTGTCCCAAGGCAGGGGTCATGTGAGTATCTAACATAAGAACTCCAGGGTCCCCGAGGAGGTTCAGCCCTGGGCATCTCTGAAGAAGGCACTAGACTTCATGAACTTCAGCTTCCTCACCCAGGAAACTAGGGGGAGAGCAGGGCAGGGAGGTAGGTCAGTTGGTAGTATGCTTGCTTAGGATACATGAAGCCCTGTGTGGCTCCATCTCTAACATCACATAACAACCAGGACATGGTATAGGCCAGTAATTCCAACACTCAGGAGGCTAAGAACATCCACAAAGTACCAAATGTAGGCAAGGCATTGTGCACAGAGGGGAATACATGATATGCCATCAGTCTAACTAGTCTTCTCAACAGTTTCATAAGACAATGCCAGAAAGCCTGCCTAGAATCCCCCAGGGAGGGGCTGGGGGCGTGGCTCAGTGGTAGAGCCCCTGCCTAGAATCCCCCAGGGAGAGGCTGGAGCTGTGGCTCAGTGGTAGAGCCCCTGCCTAGAATCCCCCAGTGAGTGTCTGGGGTATGTCTCACCAATAGTCTACTTTCCTAACATGTAGAAAACTCTGGGTTTCATCCCTAGCATGGCAAAACCAAAAACAATCTCACAGAGAACATAGGACTTTTTCCATTTTACTGAAGATAGCTGAGGCTCAGTAAGACCTCGGGCTCAAGGCCCCATGACCGCCCAGGCCTCTAGATTCCACGTATCTTCAGAGCCACCTTTTCACCTGGGGTAACAAACATGACCTCGTGTCTTAAGCTATGCTGTACAGGGGGAATGACATGTTAATAATACTCCCCAGCTGAAATCAGAGTGTCCCTGAGACACCAAAGAGGGCATCCAGGGCTCCTCTCAGCTATAGCAGGCCCAGGAGCCATGCTTCCATGCCTAATGTGATCTGGTGACGTTTGCCTTTAAAAAATGGGTATGTGTGTAGATGGCCTGGGCATATGAGTGTCCACCTCATGTGTGTGCATGCCTGTGGAGACCAGAGGCTAATCTTGTGTGTCACCAAGTATACTGTGCACCTCCTTCAAAATAGAAGTCTCTTTAAAAAAAATTAAGTTTTGTGTGTGTGTGTGTGTGTGTGTGTGTGTGTGTGCGTGCACACATGCATGCACTCTGCAGAACATGTGTAGGGATTCTCTTATTCTACCCTGTGGGTCCCAGAAATAGAACTCAGGGTATCAGGCTTGGCGACAAGCATTTTCCCTGCTGAACTGTCTCTGGCTTCCTCACCGGCCTGGAACTCACCAAGTAGTTTAGGGTAGCTGGCTGGCAAGCTGTGGGAAATCCCCCTGTCTCTGGCTCCTCAGTGCTGAGATTACAAGCTCATGCCTCCATGCTTGGAGTCCTGACGACTGAACTTGTATCCTCACAGTCGCAAGGCAGACATTTTAACAACTAAACTGTCCTCTCAGATCTGTTTTCCTGCTACAGATCTGATACAGACCATATCTGTATCATCATATCCAGCACCATACTTCAAAGGCAGAGTCTCCTTTGTCTCACAGGCAAACCACAGAATGAGCATGTATCCACACACTCCACCATCCTGTCCCCCCAATGGTAAAACACAGAATTCGCAGAGAAGTCTCATGTCAGGGGCACGGGCAGCTGAGACTCGCTCGCGCTCACTTCCTTGTGAAGGGAAGGTTAGTCTCCGCACCTGGCAGGACTTCAAACTAAAATAAACCCTGCCCTTCTTTCCTACAGCTTCATCACCAAGAAGGGCCATAAGATCTGTACTGACCCCAAGCTGCTGTGGGTTCAGAGGTACATACGAAACCTGGATGCCAAGAAAAACCAGCCTTCTGAAGAAGGGGCCAAGGCAGTGGGAACCAAGTTTGTTGTCCAGAGACGCCGTGGCAACAGCACCAAGGTTTAGTCGCCTCTCCTCTGTCCCTGGACTTGGACATAGGTAGTGACGCTTTACGGGGCTGCTTTGGGCTCTACAGACCAGCTGGGATGAGGTTTGAGTTCATTTCCCTGTCCTCAGCATTTCTCTTAGGGGATGTGTTTACTCTGTGAGTACCCGAGCGAGCCGAAAGCATGCCAGAGTTCTGGTGTTTCCTGTGCTGAGTGAGAAGGTTCCAGAAGAATGATATCAGTTGTCCTGTGTTCTCCTCTTGTGTGGCTCAAAGGCTTCATCGGAGCCCAGGTGCATGAGCCCTGAGTCCCTGCAGGTGGACCTTGCTTGCAGCTGGCTTCCATAGGCTTCTTGTCTTAGGGTCGGACCTGAGGGCTGTCTGTCTGTCCACCTCTGGGTGAAGATCTGTCAACTCCCACACATGTTGATGGGTATTCCAGGCTGGTCCCATCCCCAGAACTTGGAACAAGTAAAAAGTCGGCAGAAATGGAGGATTTCACCAACAGCATTTTCAATCCCATCGGTCTTTGTAAAGCCGGAGATGTAGCTCAGTTGGCGGTGTGCTTGCCTAGCATGCACAGGGCAATGGGTTTCAACCACATCACTGCAAAAACTAGGCATGATGGTGCATGCCTAAGAAGGTCAGAATTTCAAGCTTAGCCAGACATCCCAGAAGGCAGAGGCAAAAGGATCTCTGTGAGTTCAATGCCACCCTGGTCTACATACCAAGCTCCAGGACAGCCAGGGCTACACAGAGAGACCTTCTCTCAAACACCCTTCCCTAAAAATAAGTTCAAGGCTACATGGCCACACAGAACATTTGAGGCCAGTCTGGCCCAGGGTCTCTTTCCTCCTGCTGCCAGGATGTAGAACTCTCAGCTCCCTCCCCAGCACCATGTCTGCCTGGATGGCAGCATGCTTCCTCCCATGATGATAATGGACTGAACTTCTGAAACTGTAATCCAGCCCCAATTAAATGTTTTCCTTTATAAGAGTTGCTGTGGCCATGGTGTCTCTTCATAGCACTAGAAACCCTAACTAAGACAGGTTCTGAGACTAAATTTCACATAAAAATTCCAGCATACACGTGAAAAGCCAGTGGGGGTGGCTGTAACCTGTGTTGGGGCAGAGGAAGAGAGAACCTGGGAGATGGCAAACCAGCCAGCTTTGCTAGAAGAAAGGATGAGCTTTGGTTACACTGAGAGAACCTATCTTGTGGGAAGAGGGCACATAAAAGAGAGGAACACATCATGTTCTTCTCTGACCTCTGCATATTCACGTCCTAATGTGTTTGCATGCGCCACACACACACACACACACACACACACACACACACACACACACAAAGGTGGAGAACAATTGAGAAAGACACCAGATGTTGTCTGGCTTCCACATGCTCACACATGAGTACATACATATATAATAAACAAATAATATAAAAATAAAGATAAAAAGAAGACCTGATATATAGCCGAAGGCAGAGCTCAATCTTCTAGGAACGTACTGAGGCCCACCCCTCTGAGCTAGCCCTCATTCCAACACATTCTGATCTGTGTCAGGGAAGAGTGACTTTTCCCTAGTTAATAAGAAAAACAAAAGTCCTGAGAAAATGAACTGAGAAGGTGGTTCTAAAAAGGAGAAATGTAAATGGCCAGAAAGCACATGGAAAAAAGAAATGTTCACTATCCTTATTTAGCCACCAGGGAACTGAAAATCAAAGCACTTAGATTCCAGGAGAGATGACTCAGCAGTTAAGAGCACCAGTTGCTCTACCAGAGGAACTGAGCTAAGTCCCCTACACCACACACCAGCTCATAACTGTCTGTAACTTCCCTTCCAAGGGATCTGACACTGTCATGAAGCCATACATAAAGCAGGTTGAGCAGCTCACAGTGAGCAAGCCAGTCAGTAGCACCCTCCGTGGCCTCAGCCTCAGCTCCGCCACCAGTGTAAGGGTCCATGATTCATTGATGAATGATACCTTGGACTCAATAGTGTGTAAACACAACGAGTGTTTTATTCTGCAGAAGTCTAGCATGCTGGGGTCTCAGCACAGAGACAACCAAGTGTGCTCGCAGGCCTGATTTAAAGCACATTAAGGCATTGGGGTAGGTGACCCTTATCTTACTCCATCTCTAGGGACATTCCATAACCAGTGTGGGGGGCTGGAAAATGTTGCTGAGAACTGCTGCTGGCCCGTTGTCCTTGCCTCAGGCCAGGGGGCAGAACAGCTTCTGAGGCATGGACTTGCCTGGAATTGCCCGGTTCTTGGAAACAGAGATTTAGGTCTAGTCTCCTTAACTGCCAATTTGAAACCTACCGTGGAGTCAGCCTAGACTTCTCACAGGTTCCTGCCATTTTTAAGTTCCTGTCTCCACTTCTTCAGTGATATTGAACAGTGAGTGATATTGAAGTTTAAGACATATGAACCCTTTCACCCCCAACTCGCTATTGGTTGGGGTGTTTTGTTGCAGCAACAGAAACCTAAATAAGACACTAAGCAAATACCTTACTAATGGAGGCATACATGTCCTCAGCCCTAACTCCTAAGTGACTTCAAGTCCTGTAGAACATACCTATATCCTCAGGGTGCCCTGGGAATTGCCCAGCTGTCATATTGGCCTGGCTAATCATGTCTCAAAACAGGTGCATGTCTCCTAGGCAACTGGCAGCTTGTTTTTATGCTGTGGATGTTATAATCTCTAGACTCACATTTCTTGCTTTGGGCTCTTGATAGTTTGGAAGTGGTTTTCTGGTCTTCGTTATCTACTCAGCTGAGACTTATCTGCTACTCTGGTATTCTCCCTTAACTATGGAGCCATTTTAGATAGAGCCTGGGGAAAAACCTACTTTGAGGTTTGTCAGGGTAGACAGGGATAAGACTCTGAGATCCTTCAGAATAAGACAGAGGACACTTTCAGCCTTGGCTCTTACCTTGAATGAATCAGCTCCCCTGACTTTGGATCTCCATTTTCTTAGATAGCTAAGGAGGATAACATATAACAAGCGCAGGCTAGAACAGTGGCTCGTCAGTAAAGAGAACTGGCTGCTCTTGAGAGGACGCAGGTTCAAGCCCCTGTACCCACATGGCTGCACACAACCATATGCAACTTCATTCCGGGGAATCCAATGACCCCCCTTTTGGCTTCTGTGGGCACTGTATATGTCCAAATGAACAGATATGCATGCAGGCAAAACACCCACACACAGAAAATAATAAAATAATTTCAAAAATGCAATCTCCCTCATGGAATTGAAGAGTCATAAGAACCTTGAAACAAAGTCTGTCTTTAACATTTTAAACGTATTTTTATTTTGTGTATATGTCTACAAGCATATGCATGTGTGGGTCAGTGCTCACAAAGGCCAGAAGGGGACTTCAGATCTCCTGGCCATTGTAAGCAACCCCATGTGGTTGCTGGGAACCAAAAGGGTCCCACTGCAAGAGCACCAAACACTCTTAACTGTCGAGCCATCTCTTCAGCCCCCAAAGTTTGTCTTTAGCTAGACCAGGTAATATGCGGCTGTAATCCTAATATATACAAGGCTGAAGTTCAATCTGGGTTATATAGCAAAAGCATATTGAAAAAAAAATTAAGTGTATGGACTGGGCTGCCCTTGCCTCTGTTTTGTGTTTAAAAGTAAGATTCTGCCACACGCCCTGCCCTGCTCATGTATTTGCATGCAGGGAACCTGGCTGCTGTGGCTGGGAAGATTTCTGAAGTCTGTGAAACCTTGGGGAGATAGGGCTTAACTGGAGGTAGACAGTCAATGAAGGGTGGACCTTCCAGCTCCTGGTGGGGAACCATTTCCTCTCTTGTCTTTGCATTTTGACATGGTTATGTTGGCCTGTCTACACAGATGGGAAGGTGTCCTGGGACTTGGAAGCCCAGGAATCACACAGCTCTGAGGTGGGACAGTGTCCTAAAGGAATGGCATCCTGAGACACAGAGGCCCAGGAACCACACAGCGCTGAGAGGAAGCCTCCTCAGCAGAGGTGTTGCAGTTCCCAGAGGAGGGCATCCTCAGCTACCCTAAGGACTAAGGAGCCTCAGCCCTAATCCTTCTCTTTGTTTCTTCCCTTCTTCTCCTTATTGCAGTGCTTAGATAGAGGTGCTTGGGAGGCTGAGCTTTCGAGGGTGGAGACTTCCAGGGTGAGGCTTGATGGCATTTCAGGGCCTAAGCTTGGGGGAGCTCAGGGATTGGTGGACTTTCCTGTTCAGGGATTGGTGGGCTTCTGTGGGAAGTTCAGTGATTGGTGCCTTTTGTTTGGAGTTTTCACCCAATTAGCATAATCTGGGAAGGCTCCTTTTGAAGGGCTATAGATGACCTTTGTGACAGTTATAGAAGCTGGACAGTTAGAGAGGTCTAGGGGAGGGACCTGGCTACTAGATCCGGTGGGGGTGAGGGCGACCACATTCTAGCCTTGAGGGTTTACAAAGTTTAGAAAGTACACAAAGTTTACAAAGAAGTTCAAGGCAGGGCAAGCCTTCCTTGCTCTTAAGTGGCCTGGATAACCAACAGGTTCTGAGCACCTACTGCTGTTCCAGAGGACCCAAGTCCAGTTTCTAGAACCCACCTCAGGAGGCTTACAACTTTCTATAATTCTATTTCCAGGGGATCTGACTCCCACTTCTGGCCTCCACAAGCAACTACACACATGCACACACACACACACACACACACACACACACACACACACACACACACATACTTGTAAGTAAAAATAAAAGTAAAAATAAATGAAAAAGCCAGGTATGGTAGAACACACCTTTTTTTTTCCCTTGTTTCAGTCAACCCCGCTCCGCTCGACCTGCTCACTCCAGCCAGCTCCGCTTGCTCCAGCCAGCCCCCGCTTGCTCCGGCTGCTCCCGTACAGCCCCGCTCGCTCTGGCCGGCCCTGCTTGCTCCAGTCAGCCCCGCTCGCTCTGATCAGCTCTGCTTGCTCCGGTTGGCCCTGCTCGCTCCGGACAGCTCTGCTCGCTCCGGTTGGTCTCTCCAGTCCAAGGATTCGTTTTCTTATTATTCTTCATAAGTACGCTGTAGCTGACTTCAGACACACCAGAGGAGGGCGTCAGATCTCATTACAGGTGGTTGTAAGCCACCATGTGGTTGCTGAGATTTGAACTCATCACCTTCGAAAGAGCAGTCGGGTTCTCTTACCCGCTGAGCCATCTCACCAGCCCCTAGGGCACACCTTTAATCTCAGCACTCAGGACACAGGGACACATAGATCTCTGTGAGTCTGAGACCAGCAGGTTCTACATGGTAAGTTCCAGGCTAGCAAAGGCTACATAGTAAAGTCCTATCTCAAAAACTAAAATGACTCCTTAGAGTTCTTGTTTCCAAATATAGGCACATTGAAGATTAATGCTTCAATACATGAACTTAGGGAAAAGAGAACACACCAGTCTGTAACACGAGAGCCATAAGGAAGGGAACCTGGACAAATGAGCTAGTCTATTCCAGTCTCGCGACCATGACAACAGAAGAATTTTAGAAGGGTATCCATGGTAGCAGAAGTTCAAATGGCTAGCCAGACCTTGAGAAGCACCCAAGATGGAAGGGGGATTCTGGATTGTTCATAGAAATGTAATCAGATCCCAGCCAGCAACCTGGAGGGTATGGAGCAGGGATTTTAACCATAGGTGAAGGGGGTAGCTGAACAGGACCCAGAGGGGTTGAAATGAAGGATATGCTCAGGACTGGGGTGGAGTGCGAGGCTCTGGGTTGGATCTCCTACACCAAAACAGGAGATTGAAAGTCTTGGACAGAGCATTGTGCATGCATACTGAGAAGGTAGATGACAGCAGAAGCCTGATTATGGACACACCCCTTACATGGAGAGATCCTGGTGTTTCATAAAAGAAACTCAACGATGACTAACCGTGGAGGAAGACAGTTATAGACAGAACCGCAGTGAAACACTGGACCTTTGGCACACGTGTAACCCTAGTTCTGAGGAGGGAGAGGCAGGGAGACTGAAGTTTAAAAGTCATCCTGAAAGGCAATGGAATGGGAGCCTAGCTCAAAAATTCAAAGGCTGTACTGGAGAGAGATGGCTCAGCAGGCAACGGCACCTGCAGCCAAGCCAGATGACCCGAGTTCAATCCCCAGGACTCTCAGGATGGGAAGAGGGAAGGGACTCTGCGAGTTGTCCTCTGTCACACACACACACACACACATACACGCACACACGCACACACTCCTTATGCATGCTCACACATACTGACCCCACCGCCATCCCGATAACAAACACATAAATAAGTTATTTTTCAAATCAAATGCAGGAATGTGGTTTAGTGATAGAATGCTTGCCTAGAATTTCTCAGGGATGAACTGGGGCCGGGGTAGAGTACCCATCTAGCACAGTAAGGGGCTGGTTAAGGGGCTGGTTAGCGTGGCTCAATAACAGAGCACAGACTGAGCATCAGTGCATCGCTCTCTGCTTCCTGATTGGATGCAATGACATCAGCTGCCACATCCTTTGCCGCTGTGGCTTTCTTATCATGAACTCTGCCCTCAAACCATGAGCCAAGATAGTAACCTCTCTGTAAACTATCTCTGTCAGCTGTTTCATTATGACAACAGGGAAAGTAATACAGAAGCCACCTATAAAATATAGGACATGAGCCAGGTGATGGTGGCACACACCTTAATCCCAGCACTCGGGAAGCTCTTCATGTCCTCCTCTGACCTCTGCATACTTATGTCCTCATGCACTCACAAAGTTGTGCACAACACACACACACACACACACACACACACACACACACACATGCACAAAGCTACTTTGTTTTCAACCATAAGTTTCTCTGGAATGTCCTTCAGGTACCGCACAGACTCAGAGAAGACAACCCAGGAAGAATTGAGGAGCCATCTATAAAGGGCCCAGGTCAGTGGACCATGAAGACCTTCTATTTGGGTCCACTTGTTCTTCTGACAGTCATCCTCAGTGTCCAGCTTGGTGTTGCCACATGTATGTAGCTGGTCCTCCTCCCCCTTCTCCCTGAAGCTCCTCCCGTCTGACAGGACCATCCCAAGGCCCTTCCTCTGCCTGTTTTTAGGTGGGAGCATCATCCCTATGTCCTGCTGCCCTAATTTCAGCTACTATGTGATCCCGTGGCGCTGGGTGTACAGCTATAAGTTCACTGACAAGAGCTGCACCAGTGATGGTGTGATGTGAGTGTTTCTCAGTCCTGCTTCATCGGCCACATCATTGAACAAGGGACTGGTGGGTAGATGCCCTCAGTGACAGACTGGGCCTCAAGATGGGAATCTGGGAGGAGGGTATCTGTTTTACTTCTGGTCTCTAGGATAAAATGCCTTGATGAAAGCATCATATGGGAGAAATTCCAGGTTATAGTCTGTTCTAGATTGCTTCCTGTTACTATGGTAAATACTATGTCCAAAAGCAACTTGGGGAGGAGAAGGTTATTTTAGGTCACACTCCATCACTGAGGGAAGTCAGATCTCAAGGCAAAAATGGAAGAAGCGAACATGAAAGGATGCTGCTTACTGGGTTTGATCCTGTAGCATTGTCTCTGCTAACTTTCTTTTTTTTTTTTTTTTTTCCTTGTTCCGGTCAACCCCGCTCACTCTGCTTGACCCCGCTCGCTCCGGCCAGCCCCACTTGCTTCCGGCCGCCCCCGTACGGCCCCCGCTTGTTCCAGCCAGCCCCCTCGCTCCGATCGGCTCCGCTTGCTCCGGTTTGACCCCGCTCATTCCGGCCGTCCCCGTTCGGCCCCACTCGCTCCGGCCCTGCTAGCTCCGGTGTCCCCGCTTGCTCCGGCCATCCCCGTTCGGCTCTGCTCGCTCCGGACAGCCTGGCTTGCTCCGGTTGGTCTCTCCAGTCCAAGGATTCATTTCTTATTATTCTTCATAAGTACGCTGTAGCTGTTACGGGTGGTTGTAAGCCACCATGTGTTTGCTGGGATTTGAACTCATCACCTTCGGAAGAGCAGTCGGGTGCTCTAACCCACTGAGCCATCTCACCAGCCCTCTGCTAACTTTCTTATATAGTTCAGGCCTATGGATGGTGCTGCCTATAGTTAGCTGGACCCACCCACATCAATCATCAATGAAGACAAGTCTTCATAGACATGGCCATGGGCCAGTCTTATTGAGGCAATTCTTTGAGGTTTTTTTCAGATGACCCCAGTCTAGGTCTATGTTGACAGCTAAGAAGACACAATCCATCATTGCTGGGGGAAGTCAAGGTAGCAAGGTCTTGAAGCAGCTAGTCATATTTTATTCACAGGCAAGAGCACAGAACAATGAATTGATTCACTGCAATACAGCTCAGCTTGATTTCTCTACTCTTAGATAGTTCAGAGTTCCCTACCTAAAGAATGGAGACGCTCATGGTGGGCAAGTCTCTCCACTTCAATTAATATACTCAAAATAGCCCTCACAGACATGTCCACAGGCCAACTGAATCTAGACAATTTTTTATCAAGATATCCTTTCCAGATTATTTTAGTTTTTTAAGTTTACAATTAAAAGTAACCACCACAGTAGGTAAGAGCCCAACCTCTGCACAAATACATGTGCCTTTGGGGTGGTTAAGAGTCTGACTTTCACACTATATAGCGGGCCCTGCTCTAAAAGCTGGGTATAAAATCAAGAGTGCAGCCAAGTGGTGGTGGTGCACACCTTTAATCCCAGCACTTGGGAGGCAGATGCAGGCAAATCTCAAGTTCGAGGCCAGTCTAACCTAGTTCCATAACAGCCACTGGTACAATGAGAAACCCTGTCTTGATTAAATAATAATAATAGTAATAATAATAATAATAATAATAATAATAATAATAATACCAAGAGCTGAATATGTTGGTGCAAACCTATAACCCCTGTAGTCAGCAGGCTGAGGTGGAGAATCATGAGTTTGAGGCTACATGGTAAGACCTTGTTTTTAATAAAGAGAAGTGTGGTAGAATTGTAAGTTTAATGAGATGGCTCAGTAGATAAAAGTATCTTGCACCAAGCCTAATCACTTGAGTTTGGCATCCTGGTTCCACATGATGGGGAGAGAAAGCTGATTCCCTGCAAACATTCCTCTGACATTCATATATGCACTAAGGTAAGTTTGTTTTCCTCCCTCTACAATAAATAAATAATATGTAATCTAAATGTATAAAAAGAGAACTATGTATATATTATTGTGGGGCTCTTTGTCCTCTAAAATTCATTGTGCAGAACTGTTGAGTAATCCAGTGGTAAAGCATTTATTAAGCAATAAGAAGCCCTGGGTTATACTCTCAGCATACATACATGTAGAAGATTAAAATGGCTTGGGCAACAGTTCTCTAATCTATAAATATACTGAAGTCTATTAAACAAGTATTCACATTTAAAGTTTATTTTCTATGTTAGGCAAATGTACTACCACTGAGCCATGCCCCAGCCCTTCACTGGAGGACTCTAGGCAGGTGCTCTGCCACTGAGCCACACCCCAGCCTCTCACTGGGGGATTCTAGGCTCTACTGCTAGTATTATTATCCATAATCATGTCAAATATGTGCTTCACAGAGTGGGTGAATTATGGCTCAATAAAGCAGTTACACTGAAACAAAACTATCACACTGCAGATTACTGCCTGGCAACTAAGTAGACCTTCTGAGACATGATTCCTGGGGAATGTGGGCCCGAGGGTGTGTGGATTCTGGGGGCAATAGAAAGGAGAAGTAGGCTTAGCAGGAGATGTGACAGGAATGGGGTGTGGTGGTTGTGTTGGATAGGGGACGACCCTAGTCAGAAGTCCACCCAACCTCCTCTTTCATAAGCTTCATAAGCCGTGGATACCAAAATTCATTTCATATCTCTTTTCTACAGATTCATTACAAAAACAGGTAAGCAATTCTGTGTCCAGCCAGGGGCCAAATGGGTGCAGAGATACATCTCTCTGATGAACACCAGGAAGCATTCGTGACCCTGCTGAATTTTCAGCTCAAGGACTGTTAAACGCAGCTCTCGGCTCCTTTGCCCTCATGGAACCTGATGAATTCCTTTACAGAGTTCCCAGCCCCGCTGGAAGGACAGCATGGTTTTCATTGCAGAATTTTAAATAAAGATTTTATTTCACTAGGTCTAGCAAGAAGGCTCAGTGGGCAAAGATGCTTGCCGCCAAGACGATCCCTGGGAGCCACATGGTATAAAGTAGCCACACCAGGCTTTTGGCTACTTTTTATTGGGTTGTTATATCTACCACCCTTCTCCATCCCAATCCTTTCCAACTCCCCAATGCCAAGTAAAGAAGAAAGAAGGTTAGAGGGGAAAGGGAGCACAGGCCTCTTTAGACTGCTTCCTGCTGATTAGAGGGTAGCAAACAGCAAAAGCAGCAGGAGGGGCCAGAGAGCCAGGGCCAGCTGAAGAACAGTATGGCTGCCCCAGCAAGGTGCAATCGTGGCATAACTGTTGTGGAAGTAACCAACCACTGCTTAGATTTTAAAGCCTACCACACTGTAAGAAACATATGCCTGGTACTGCTGACCTGGTTGAGTTCACTGACCCCAGAGGTAAATCTACTATCATTCTGCTAAATGGATGTAATCTCAAAACTGCCTTCTAAATCTCTCTTTCATATTAGAAAAATTTGTTTGTGCAATGGAGGGTGGTTGATGCCGAAACTCACAACTGGTTAAAGTACAAGCATAAGAGGAGTGATCAGCCATAAATGGGGCCTCTGTATCACACCACCCCTTCCCAAAGGTTGGGGACCATTGTGGAAGAGGCAGAAGGATCTTAGGAGGCAGAGCCAGGGAGGAGCATCTCCTATCCAGGCACTTAGGAGCTCATATCACGGCAGCTGGGGTTGCCCGCACACCATCACTTAAGCATGTGATGGGGAGAGATACAGAAGCCCTTCCTCAGAACTGAGGAAGAATGGACGGTTGATGGCTTATTTGGATCATAGTCAGTGTTGGGTCTCACAGAAACCTGGGTCAGGTCTCACTCGTACCTGTGGGGCTCCTTCCAGCCGCTTCTCACTGGACCCCCTATTCTGAACCTCTCCCTCCTAGGGGCTGGGCTTTCCTTCCCTTCCCCCACATTCTCTTTCCTATATAAACTCAGCCACTGCAGATACATAGTCTCTTGGCCTCTTGGTTCCTGTTTGGTTCTGCTCCTGGATCTCTCTTGGTCTGCTTGCCTTCCTCTCTCGATCTCTCCACTTCTCTCTCTCCTCTCATGGTCCTTGACTCTTCCAGATGCCTCTGGCTGGTTTCTCCCTCACATCTATAATTAAACATACCTTGGAGCAGGGCACATCACATATGGAAATGCCATTAAAAACCCCTCTTGCTGGTGTGCTCATCAAACTATGTTATAGGATGAATCAGAAAGTCTCCCATGGGCTTTGTGATCAGCAGCCTCAGACTCACAATGATGGAGTCTTGCCCAGATCTGTAAGTTAAAACAAGCCCTTCCTTCCTTACGCGGCTTTCGCAGCTATTTTGTTAGAGCCAGGAGAAAAGTAAGTAAGACGTTTCTCAACGAAACGACTGAAGCTGGGAAATGTACCCAATCGGACAGATGGACCCAGGCCTCAGTAGACACAACATGTCCAGAATACCAGAGAGAGAATTAGTTGAGGTTTTTAAGAGCCAAGAATTGGTGCTGGGCATAGTGACGCACACTTGAGATCCCAGCACTTGGGCAATAGAGGCAGGAGGATCAGAAGTTCAAGGTCATCCTCAGCTACATAGAGAATTTGAGACCAGCCTGGCTATCTGAGACCCCTCCCCACCCCAAACCCAAATATGGGCTGAACCTGGCTAGTCTCCTAGAGAAACTGATCAACCTTCCTTTCCGCCTTCTACCTCCCCCATCCCCTGGCTCCATTTGGTAATGGCACTGTCTCCTCCATTAGGAACCCATTAGTTTAGCTGAGGCTGGGATTCGGAGTCCATTAGGGCTCCCCTGGATGTAGCCAGGCGTCTATCCAGTGCATTAGAGCAGAGACAGGGCTGGCCGGGAGGCCCTCGGGGCTGGCTCAGCAGCTGCCTTCCCAGGATGAGGTGTGCTGCTGCCTCATCTGTTTCAACCAGCAAAGCCTGGCAAACCCCGGGGGCTTGATTGAGGGAGTCTCTACATCTGCAGGCCCCCATTCTACTGTCTGCTTGCTGTGAAACAATTGTTCCGTTCACGGATAAGTAGCGTCCTATGTCTCTGGGTTTTGTTTTTTTGTTTTTGATTTTGTGTTGTTTTTTTGTTTTTAAATAACGTTTGACTCTGTAGCCCTGACTGACTTAGAATTCACCATTGAGACTACGTTGGACTCAAACTTGCTAAAATTCTCCTGCCTCTCTCTCCCCAGTCCTGAGATTACACGGGTGAGCCACTGCAGCTAGTTCATGTGGTCCTGGGGGTGAAACCGTTCATACATGCTAGGCAATCATTGTACCAACTGAGCGAATACCTCAGTCCTGTGTGTACACACACACACACACACACACACACACACACACACACACACACACGCAAGAACAAGCAGAGGCCCCTGAGGGGTGTTGGGTGTCCTGCTCTGTCACTATCTTCTTGTTGGAGACAGGATCTCTCTCTGAACTTGAAGCCAGGCTGGCAGGCCGCAACCCTCTTATGTCTGTCTTCCATAATGCTGAAATTACAGGGGTAATTTCACACACATAAAAAGGTCTGGGGCAGCAGTACATGTCTGTAATCATTACCCGGAAGGAAGTAGAGACAGAGGGTCCTTGAGACTTTCTGTCAAGATTGTCCAGCCAAATCAGCAAGCTCTGTGTTGAGTGGAAACTCTTAAACAAAAATAAGGTGGAAGGTGACAGAGAAAGATGACCAAGTTTGACCTCTTGTTTCTACACACACACACACACACACACACACACACACAGAGAGAGAGAGAGAGAGAGAGAGAGAGAGAGAGAGAGAGAACAAGAAAACCTGGGTTTGCATAAGGCTGGACTTGTCCATATCCAGTAGTCATGGATGGGAGAGAACCTGTGGGGAGCCCTTCAACTCCATGCTAACCTATTGGCTACTGATAAATTCAAAGAGGGGGCATTAGTGAGATGGAAGACCCACACTGCGAGAGCAGCACTATTCATTTCCCAGAAATGAACAAAAGGGAGAAAGGTGCCAGAGATGGTGGTGTACACCTTGAATCCCAGCACCCATGAAGCAGAGGCAGGCAGATCTCCATATCAAGTTCCAGGTCAGCCAGGGCACACACTGAGAGCCTGTCTCCAAACGGAGGAGTTGGCTAGGTACGGTGCTTCACGTATGAAATCCCAGCACTTGGGAAGTAGAGGTCAAAGGACAGGAGTTCAAGATCAGGCCTTGGCAGATTGAGGCCTGCTGTAGAGAGGATGCATCAGTGGTTAATTAAAAAGCCTATGGCTTAGACAGGAAATAGAAGGTAGGACATCCTGGAGGAGAAAGGATTCTGGTAGAGAGCCAGGCGGGATATTCACCAGGGGAAAATGTGATGAGATGGACATATGGTACCTGAGCACAGGTGACCAGCCACATGGCAGATATAGATTAAAATAAATGGGATAATTTAAGTTATGATCTAATGAGAGAAAACTCATCTATATGGCCAAGGTATCTGTAAATATATTTTAAGTCTGAGTCTTATTTCTGGGAGCATGAGGCTGGGCGGAAGGATGGGGCCTAACTTAACTGCAATTACAACCCAAGCTTACAGCCCAAGAATGCCCAGGACAAGTTAGGCTAGCTGGAAAAGAGGCCTGGTCTATTCTAAAAAAACAAAAGCTGACCAAGTCAAAGCTCCCTAGAACAGTCAAGACCAGTGGAAAAGGAGGTCTCCTAGTCAGGGAGCAGGAACCAGTGGAGAGAGAGAGAGCAGGGAAGGTGGCTTTTTAAAGAAGCCTTCACTGAATCTAAGAACAAAACACAGAAGTTGGGGCTTCTCCCAAGGGCAGAGTACAGCAGGGCCAAGGGGGAGGAACCAGCTCCAGGTTACAGACAGACAGACAGTAAAACCCATGTAGACTTCCTGAGACCACAGTGGTGGGATAAACCCCATTAGGTTCTCCCAAGCTTGGCAAGTCAGGTTGGCCCAGTCCTGATCTATGGGAATTAATCCTCTGCGCTCAAGGGGAGCAGAAAGGCAGCCCTTGATTGGCTGTGCAGCCAGAAGGCTCAAACGTTTGCCCTGTAAACAAAGGGTAGAGGAGGGTGGTCAGGTGCACCATCTGAGCCAAAACACAGCAGACACAGGAGACAGAGGTAGGCAGAGAGATCTTTGTGAATTCTACATCAGCTGGTCTGTACAATAAAGTCAGAGTGGGACCCTCTGCTGATAGATACAGCCCTTGCAAACAACAGTCTAAAATTAAGAATGACACATTTTTTCCCCTTAAAGATACTATATATGTTCTTGCTTAATAATAAGTAGAAATAGCCGGGCGTGGTGGCGCACGCCTTTAATCCCAGCACTCGGGAGGCAGAGGCAGAGGCAGGCGGATTTCTGAGTTCAAGGCCAGCCTGGTCTACAAAGTGAGTTCCAGGACAGCCAGGGCACACAGAGAAACCCTGTCTCGAAAAACAAAACAAAACAAAACAAAACAAAAAAATAAGTAGAAAGATCCTTAGTAATTTAAAAATAAATCAATCTTAAATTTATATAAAGAGAAAGGATATATATATATAGATATATTTAGCCACATGATGTATGTTTATAATTTTAAATTGAAAGATAATGCTTTTTCTTTTGCCAAAAATCATTTAGCCTTAGGAAAGATATATTCTGCTAGTCAATGTAAAGAACCCAGAGGCCACTGGACAAGAGACTAAAGAATAATGCTGTTGGGGGCTGGTGAGATGGCTCAGCGGGTAAGAGCACCCGACTGCTCTTCCGAAGGTGATGAGTTCAAATCCCAGCAACCACATGGTGGCTTACAACCACCTGTAATGAGATCTGACACCCTCCTCTGAAGTCAGCTACAGCGTACTTATGAAGAATAATAATAAACGAATCCTTGGACTCGGAGAGATCAACCAGAGCGAGCGGGGCTGGCCAGAGCGAGCGGGGCCGAATGGGGACAGCAGGAGCGAGCGGGGCCGGCAGGAGTGAGTGGGGTCGAGCAGAGCGAGCGGGGTTGACCAGAACAAGGGAAAAAAGAATAATGCTGTTAACTTATTAACTGTATTGAACATTAATTATCAGCTTGGCAATACAGAATACAAATGATTTTGTCAGAGGAGATAAATCATTCAAATAAACACAAGTCATAGAGACAATGTGATTGTTTGTAAAAAAAAAAGACAAGGGACTAATTAATGCCGACTGAGGTCTAAATGTGACATGCCATCATAGCATCCAGTCGGATACGCTGACAGATAATTGTATCATTTTAAATGGCATAGACTGTGGACTTCCTACCCACAGTGAGGTCGGGCGTCAATGCTATTCTGAACAACTAGTCTCTTTAAACATGGGCTCCCATAGGAGAGCCGGTTACAGCTCACCCTAGCTCACGACTCATAAACCCAAGGCAAAACCTCTAAACAGATGCCGTGTTACCTGGGAAGAGGCTCATACACTAAATGGGAGGATACAGAGAAGGATATTAAATTGAGAGGAAAAGGGTTCATAGATACCAAATAAATAAATCCATGCTTTTGACTTTAATATTGGGAGACAAAGGCAGGGACAGAGTTGTGAGTTGAAGGCCAGCCTAATCTACAGAGCAAATCCAAGTCAGCCCAGGCTACACAGAGAGATCTTGTCTCAATAAATAGTAACAATTGGTTTACATTATCATAATGTTAATATGATTATATATATATATATATATATATATATATATATATATATATGATTATGAAGGTATTGAATATACTCTTTGAGGGAGGTCAAAATGGAGCAGACCTAGGTAAAAGAGGAGATGCTGAACTGGATCAGCCTATGCTTTTAATGACTTCCAACCGAGGGACCAAAGGCATGCTATGCTGGGAGAGAGGCTCTAGGTTTGTGTTAACAGGAAAGAAGAAAAGGCTTTGGAGTCCTACCAAAGTAATAAGGATCAAATTTGACAGAGGAAGACCTCTGAAGATCTTGACTGAAGGAAAAAAAAGAGAAAATCAAAAGGACCAAATGACCCACTAATGTATAATGAATGGTAAACCCTCTATTGAAACAGCTCTGAGTGGTCTGGCGAGATGGCTCAGTGGGTAAGCACACTGACTGGTTTTCTGAGTTCAGATCCCAGTAACCACATGGTGGCCCACAACCACCTGTAGCAATGAGATCTGATGCCCTCTTCTGGTGTGTCTGAAGTCAGCTACAGTGTACTTAAGTATAGTAAGTAATAAATGAAGCTTGGGCCGGAGCAAGCAGGGACTGAGCTAGCGGAGTTGACCAGAGCAAGCAGAGGTCCTAAAAATTCAGTCCCCAACAACCACATGAAGGCTCACAACCACCTGTACAGCTACAGTGTACTCACATACATAAAATAAATAAATAAATCTTAAAAGAAGAAAGATCTCTGAAACTGACTGGGTCAAATAAACTTCTCCAGCCAGAACCTCAGCTTACATGGTCAATAAATCTTGCTGGCTATAGAATTCTCATGACTTATTATTACATACCATCCTTTCAGATGAATGGAGATTTATACTGCAGTTTGATTATTTGATAAACTAACTTCTAAAGACAGTTGTCTCTCACCTGCTCGAAGAGCAGGAAACCATCCCTAATTGATCTGTGCACCCTGCACATTCCATACACATGTCTTTATAGAGCTATACATTGCTTGTAACATTTGTATGCTGCAGAGTAAAGTGCCAAGGAAACGGCCCTGACAAGATCGACCCTTGCAGATGCCGAGACTGCTGTTCCAGGTCCCTGCTTGCTTCTACCTCAACTGCACCGAAGCTGTTCCCTCTAAAGACTTGCTTCCAGAACAGCTTCAGGAAGGACTGCGGCTCCCAGACGACCTTGGTTCAAGCCTCTCAGACTGTCCCAGTCAGGACTTCAGTTAAGCCCTGAGCTTTCTCAGCACATACAGACCGGACAACAAACGATGACATCTAGCTGTCTTAAGATTAACCACTTTTCTAATTATCTTGCCCGCCCCCCCCCCCAAAGGAATTCTTCACTCCAATTCAGCAGTAAGCAATTACAAGAAGACTATCATCTCAGTCGCTTTAGTTGGAGTGGATGGTTTGGGTCATTTTGTGAGTTTGAGATATGTTGTTATTTTAGGGGATGATTTGCCAATAATTATGGTCTTGCACAGGACCATAATTAGGAAGTAAGGAAATAAGGAGTAAGCGTAGACTTAGGTAGAGTCAGCTTAGTAATCTCCTAGACTCAGGGATTCAGACCTTTCCTTTCCTCTTCTCTATACTTTGTTTCTAAGTAAGGAAAAGGGGGTAAAAGGGGGGATATAGAAATATTATAGGAATTTAGACAAGTAAGGGTAGATTCTTGAATCTACTCTTAAACAAAAAACTCATTTAATAGTCATAATCTTACATTAGTAAAGATGTTTATATTTTGATGCAAATTTGAGGTTGTATCTTGTTACATTGGCACAGATTTCTGTATATTGATGAAAATTCAAGATTAGTTTGTTTGCAATGTTTGTTTGAAGTATAGTATTTATATTAAAGAGAAATGCCTAGTTATATGGTCAAGGTATCTGTAAATATATTTTGAGTCTGCGTCTTATTTCTGGGAGCATGGGGCTGGGTGGGAGAGCACCAACAGCCAGCCTAGATTACACGAGACCCTAAAATATACCAATCAATAAATGAGAGGAGAGAGGGAGCTAAGCAGCAGCATCTATGTCTGACTTTAAACTTAATGTGGCCTGCCGCCTCCTGCTCCCCCTACAACAGGCTGTTCTTCCCGTGATGGCTGTTCTTGTGTCAGCTTGCACACATCTGGAATAAACTGAGAACCCAAATCCCTGGGCACACCTGTGAAGACCCACCCGAAAGCTGGGGCACACCTTCTCCAGGCAGCCAGTGTAAATGACAAAGAAGAGACTTCTGTGCTTTGCTTTTTGCTTCTTTGCTTGCCTTCCTCCAGGTTCACTTGACATTAAAACCTACTGCTTCGGGATTCCAGCACGGACTGAAGCTAAGATGACCATCCTGCGGACTGAGCAGATGCTGGACTCTTGGACTTTCACTGGGAGACAGCCA
>LR749513.1:2221334-2226334 GCA_902729485.2 Mus minutoides | reverse complement strand
AACTGATTTGCAAATGGAGACAGGAATGTCCAAGTCTAACCAGAAGCAACTCAGCCAGTTTTCACATTGGGAGTCAGAGATGGGGTGCTGAGGGTGGGGCTGGGGACANGCCGGTCAGCCAATGACGGGCCACCAGATCTCAGAACTATATCATTCTAAGACAGGGGTATATGCCAAGAGGCTGTGGCTTGTTAATAATACACCACAGAGCCATGTTTGTGCAAAAATATTCGCAAACAAGCTGCATGTATTCCCAATGATGGAAATGAATAATTCGGGAGGATCTGAGAATTTTTCTAAGACAGGCATGGCCGCCAGCCACCATAACTCCCAGGCAGGACTATGGAACATAAGTAAATTTTATGTCTTGGTCCCGCTTAATTTTATTATACAAGTAGGGAGGAAATGTAGCCTCCTCCCTCAGCCGCTTCAGGTTGAGAGCAGATCTGCTGCCTCTGAAGGCATGCCACAGGAAGCTACATTCTCCAGCTAAGGCTGGCTTCTTTTGTTGTGCTAACCACATCTGTGCTTCTCCAGAATCCTGCTGTCTGCCCTGCCTCACCCACATCCTGCTACCTGCCTAGGCATTCCACAGTGCCTGAGACTTTGCCTTGCCCAGATCCTGCTTCCAGCTGAGACATTCCACAGTGCTTGAGATTTCGGGCTGCATCCTGGAGTCTGCCAACTGAACACAGGCAGAACTGACTGTGGGCGGGGCCTACCCTCTTATAACCCAAAAAGATTCCTAAGTCAGAGATGCTTTGATTGGGAAATCGACTTAGCCTTAGCGGTCTTTATTTCTCTCCCACCTAGTCTCATTTCAGCCTCAGTTCGCCTTCCAGGGAACCCAGTTCATTTTGTGGGTGGACCACGGGCTGTGTACCCCAACAGCTTGGCGCCCGATTGTGGTGCCTGGACATGGTGAAGTAATGTGAGGGACCACTGATTTGTGTGTGGAGCTCCATGAGAAGGAATGAACAGGAGAATCGTATCAGGTAAAGATGCGGGCTAAGTTGGAACAGTACTGACCCAGTGCTGATTTCGCTTAGGGTTGTCAGCGGAATGGGACTAGAAATTTCAAAACAGGCATTGGTCTGCAGCCTAGAGCTGCTTCAGGGGAGAGGAATATGGGTTATAGAATGGAATAAAAATAGTTAAGTTCGAGAAATGGATAAAATAAAAACAGAGAGAGAGAGATTCAAGAGAAAAGGAAAATGGATTTTTGGAGCTTTCCCAGGGACCGAGAGAGAACGGGGATGCCCTTTTAGCTCTCTCTGTACCTCTGCAGGAGAGCTTCTCTGCTGTATTTGTGTTGGCTGTTTGGTGCACTGGTCCATCTGCGTGTCAACTCATGTTTCTTGTTTTGTTGTCTGAATGACTGATTGTTTTATGTTTCATGTTGAAAAAGGAAAAATGGTTAAAAATTTTGTCTGCCGGCTTTCAATCTCTTGATTTAGTCAGTTTACTCAGCTGAGGCAGATTTAATTGCCCGCGCTTTAGCCAGGGGCCAAGAAAGGCAGGAGAGGCCCTGCTGGAAAACTGTTTTAAAAGGAGTCTGCAGCTTCTTAGCTCTAAGGCAGAGAAGCTGAGAGTTGGCTTTTTTTTTCCTAGAAAGTAGACTTATAGAGATAAGAGTTAAAACTAGGTCTCTTTAGTGAAGCATTAAAATTTGCACTATCATGCATTCATGAATTGGTAGCTAAGCTTCGTGGCATGATAGCAATGTTTTTTTATATTGATTTTAAAATTGATAAATTGTTTTAAAATTGGGTTTTGCTTTCCTAAGGTTGTAGATATATTCATTATTGCAAAACAAACAAACAAATTCCTAGAATCAGTCCTCATTGCAGGAGGGTCAAGATGCCCAGATTAAAAAATATTTGCTTTTGAGTTGATTCGAGGCTCAGAGCAGCCTCGGGGAAGATCTTGTGGCTTTCTTTTGTTTTACAAACCGAGACTAAGGAAGCTCTCAGACCTCACCCCCTCTCCACACTCCCTCCCCGTGCCCTCCCTGTCCCCAGGAAATTCCTCCTAGATAAACTGGACATTTCAGATACACCCAGGTGTTATTCATTTAAAGGTGCTATAGAATTTGTAAAAGCATTACAATCTGGCTTGCCTACTTCACATAAAATTATTATAGATTTAAAGGTTTGTTCTTTCCCTTGCATCCTGATAATTGTAAAAGGCTTCTAGTGAGCTTGTAATCACTAGGAAATTTTTTGTGTCTAGGTGTGGTGAATAGCCTTACATTGTGTAAGAAATTTTCTTTGTTTTTGCTTCAATAAAAGGAAGCTAAGAGTTTGAATCTTTCAATGTATACTGTTTCCCTAGTGGAAGTAATGCCTCTAAAGGGAAGTTTATTTCAAATTTTTTGCGCTCACACAATGAGCTTTAGAGTTCTGGGGAGTAACTGTTGCTCTGAAGAAAATATTCAGAGGCAATATTTAGGGTTTTAGTTATACTTGAAAATTGTGGTATAGAAAATCTAAGAAAGAAAAATTGATTTGCTTCAAAATTTTATTTTCAAAAGCTTCTAGGAGATTTTATTTGGCTAAGACCTTACCTAAAGTCTTAAATGACCTAAACCTTTGTTGGGTGTTATCTGGAGAGACACAAATTAATTGGTAAAGTACAAAAGATGTTACAGAAAATAAAGAAAGCCTTTTTAATTTTTATCAATTATAATCTACGGTAATTGAATGCTAGCTACTTATTTTAGTTATGGTTATTAAATGTGCCCACAGCAATTCTCTGGCAAGAGAAAACATTAATGTAAAATCATCCCTCTTTACCTCAAAGAAAAGTTTGAACATCCTATTAAGGCTGTGGTGCTAATTAAGAATTGTAAAGTAAATTCTTATATTTTAGAAAAATTATAACAAATATTGTATCTTAAAAACCTGACAAAGTGTCTGTTCCTTATTCCAAACAGCAATTAAATTGGTTATTGCAGAATATTAATATTCAGCTTATTGCATGCCATCATTTTAAATAAAGTTGATAATCATTTTCCTTAAGATAAGTTAAAAATTATTTTGTGCATGCTTTTTTACCTTCAATAAATTTATGCATGCATACATCCCATCTACTGTATTTCAAAACAGCCCTTCTATGGGAAAAAAAAAGTATTTATGAATTGGATCACATGTTTATTCGTTTGATTTTCCTCCTGCTTCAGCACAGATAATTAAATTGTGTGCTGTAAGCGGGCGTGGTGGCGCACGCCTTTAATCCCAGCACTTGGGAGGCAGAGGCAGGCAGATTTCTAATTTCGAGGCCAGCCTGGTCTACAGAGTGAGTTCCAGGACAACCAGGGCTACCCAGAGAAACCCTGTCTCAAAAAACAAAACAAACAAACAAACAAACAAAAAAATTGTGTGCTGTAAATGGTGTTTTAAAATGTTAAATAATCAAACTTTAATTTGTATATTAATAGTCAATATATATCTCAGAGCTTACAATTGCTAAAATTATTTGACCCTCAGATATTATTAATTTTCAAATTTGCAATTGTTTAATCATATACAATTCATAAGAATAAATGCTGTTCTTTTAAGAAGACTGTCTTTGGATATTTAAGAATTTGCTCTAGATTGCCTGGACAAAACCTCTTAAAGCAATGCCGTGCTAGATTTATCCCAGGAAGATTATAGGCCTTATACAAGAATAATTGGCTATATAATCTCATTCTTTACATCATCAAAATAGTAATGGCTTAAGATAATGTTTTGATATTTTTACAGAATATGCATGTCAAATTGTAAAAATTTGTTCTTAGCCGGGCGTGGTGGCACACGCCTTTAATCCCAGCACTCAGGAGGCAGAGGCAGGTGGATTTCTGAGTTCGAGGCCAGCCTGGTCTACAGAGTGAGTTCCAGGACAGCTAGAGCTATACAGAGAAACCCTGTCTCGAAAAACCAAAAAAAAAAAAAAAAATTTTGTTCTTAGTGTCCTCAGTTTCTACCTGTTTCCACATAATGGTATCAATTATTGAGGACTTACACTTAATCAATTGCTACAATTGGATACTCTTATTTCTGATTTATAAATAAAATATGTACATGTGACTTTAAACTTTTCAAACCTTCTAGTTACAACTACTCTTCAAGAGAAACAACTAAAAGTGTCATTGTCTATGTTAAAAAAATTTTTGTGTGCTTGGCATTCCAAATCAGATTTATACAGATATTGGAACTGGCTGTAACAGTCAAGCATTTGAAATGTTCTGTCAACAATTTAATGTTACCTATGTTACTGAGAATTTTTATAATTCTCAAAGACAAGGAATTATTATTAAATGTGCTCATTGCACTCTGAAAAAATTGGCTCTTAAAAACAAAACAGGGGCAGCTTTAACCACCCGCCCCAAGGTCACCAAAAGCACATCTTGCTTTTGATTTATTTGTTTTAAAATTCTTGTAAACTGATACTAAGGGTCAATCTGCAGCAGATTGCCATTGGCATCCAGCTACTTCCAGTTTTTATGCCATGGTAAAATGGCGGGACCTGTTAATTAATAAATGGAATGGTCCAGATGTAATAATCTGGGGAAGAGGTTCTATCTGCATATTCTCACAAGAAGAAGATGGAGCACAATGGTTGCCTGAAAGACTGGTTCGCTAAGTGAACACAGAACCTGAATCTTCTATTAAGTATTATTCCTGCCCTGAAGATGACTAAAAATCCTTTTCAGCCATGAGAGCTGACTTGGAGCCCAACCCCCATTCCAGAGAATCCACAGTCTCACACTGTGAATTCTCTCTCACTCTTGAGCTTAGTCAGTTGCTAATTTGCTAGTGAAAAGAGTTCCTGGTTCTCCCCAAAAGAAGCTGTTATCCTATTGTGTTTCAACTGTATTCGGCTTTTTGTTTTTCAAGCAGGCCAGTCTTTCCCTACAGTCTGGTTCCAGCAGACAAGCAGGCGCAGCTGGCTAGATTCCTCATTATGAGGATGCACATGGAATATATATTTGTGGCTTTGGTCTGAATTGGGGAACT
>LR749513.1:2177013-2190820 GCA_902729485.2 Mus minutoides | reverse complement strand
GCCGGTCAGCCAATGACGGGCCACCAGATCTCAGAACTATATCATTCTAAGACAGGGGTATATGCCAAGAGGCTGTGGCTTGTTAATAATACACCACAGAGCCATGTTTGTGCAAAAATATTCGCAAACAAGCTGCATGTATTCCCAATGATGGAAATGAATAATTCGGGAGGATCTGAGAATTTTTCTAAGACAGGCACGGCCGCCAGCCACCATAACTCCCAGGCAGGACTATGGAACATAAGTAAATTTTATGTCTTGGTCCCGCTTAATTTTATTATACAAGTAGGGAGGAAATGTAGCCCCCTCCCTCAGCCGCTTCAGGTTGAGAGCAGATCTGCTGCCTCTGAAGGCATGCCACAGGAAGCTACATTCTCCAGCTAAGGCTGGCTTCTTTTGTTGCACTAACTGCCTCTGCGCTTCTCCAGAATCCTGCTACCTGTCTGCCATGCCTCACCCACCTCCTGCTTCCTGCCTAGGCATTCCACAGTGCCTGAGTCTTTGCCTTGCCCAGATCCTGCTTCCAGCTGAGACATTCTGTAAGGCCTCCAGAACAGGGGAGACCTCCGCTCAAGTCCCGGGATAAGCCAGCCGGCACCCCAATAACTCAAGAGATAACCGCACCTGATGCAAAACTGCAAGAGGCTTTATTATCAGCTAGCTGAGGACCAACTCCTTTCGCCACACAGGGCAGGGGAGTTCGACCCAGGGCGGTAACAGTACGGGTCTTTTAAAGGAAAAAGTGAGGAATTGGGGGGAGTTGGGAGGAGAGTTGGGAGGAGTTGGGAGGGGTTGGGCTACAGCTCTTCTCTGGTGGGGGGGGTGTCCTTGATAAAATTACAAGGCATGAGGAGTGGGGAGTGAGTTATAGCTCTTCTTTGTGGAGTTTATCTTCGTGTCCTTGGCACAGGGAGCCAGGCAAGCGCCTGGCTAGGTCTTTTTACAATTATTGCTTCTCTGGTTGTAAGGTACAGAAACAAAAAGGCTTTTTGCTGGCTGTAGAGAACTAAGAGCTTCTTATTGGCTGTATTTTTAGAGATTGGGGAAAACAGGCTTGGGGGAATGTTTAGGGGCTTTACCTTTCAGGGAGAAACGCTTTAAGTTGGGGGTCTCACAATTCCACAGTGCTTGAGATTTTGGGCTGCATCCTGGCATCTGCCAACTGAACCCAGGCACCTGTGCAGAACTGACTGTGGGCGGGGCCTACCCTCTTATAACCCCAAACGATTCCTACGTCAGAGATGCTTTGATTGGGAAATTGACTTAGCGTCTTTATTTCTCTCCCACTTAGTCTTGTGTCAGCCCCAGTTCACCTCCCAGGGAACCCAGTCCATTTTGTGGTTGGACCGTGGGCGGTGTACTCCAACAGTTCATTATCATCAAGGTGGGAGCATGGCAGTATCCAGGCAGTCATGGCGCAGTCAGAGCTGAGAGTTCTATATCTTCATCCAAAGGCTGCTAGTGGAAGACTCTCATTTTATGTCTTATATTGAGAGAGTCTCACTAAGTTGCCCAGGATGGCTTTGAGCTTACTTTACTCTCTAGCCCAGGTTCTCAGCTATTGGAGCTAGCCTCTCCAATGAACAGCAAATGCTTGTGGGGTTAGCACATTTCTCATTCACTGGAATGCTGAATGTGTTTCTATTATGACCCAGCCTGTCTTGGTCCTGGGTTGGGAGCTGGGGAAAATGGTGCAGGTTAGCCAATGTTGTCTTAAGATTGTTAATAGTTCTGTGAAGTTTCTTTTCGTGATGATTTCTGCTTCAGCTATTTTACCTCTTGTTCATCCTTCCCTTTTATGGAGAACACGGGACATTGTGGAAATGCTTGTAAGGAATCTCCTTCTCTTCCTTTTCTTTTAAATGACAAGTCCAGGTGATGAAGGTTGTGAATTTTTATCTTCCCTTTGTTTTTGATAAACATTTGTCTTTCCGAATAGGATCGCATAATATGTTTAAATGGAAAAAAAAAAAAAACCCACTATGATCTTGTGCAATTAACAAAGCTACTGTAAGAAAAAAGAAAAAGAAAACTTTTCTTGGTTAAAAAAGGAAGAAGAAAGAGAAGAAAAAAGAAAAAGACCCAGGGGCTTTGGCTTCTGTTCTTCCCCAGCTTGCTGGCCCCTCCCATTCCACTGCATGTCTGTGTTTCTTAACAAACAGTCTCTGTTTCTCTTGCTCTCCAGGTGACCCTGGTTCAATTGCTTTGAGATGCAAGAACCTGGGTATCCTAGCCAGGACTCTGCAGACCCCAACTGAGACCTATAGATATCCTCAAACCAGATCTATATATGCTAAATAGATCCAAACTATTTGGGACGCTTTGCCCGTTATGTGCTCACACAGGTACCTTGGGAGCCAGAAAGGGATATACTGTATGGTTCCTTGGAGCTGGAGTTAAAGGTGGTTATAAGCCGCTTGACCTGAGTACAGGGAACTTAACTCTGAACCGCAACTGAATTATCTCTTCAAACTTACATTGATTGTGTGGGTGAGGGTGGGTGCACTCAGTCGCCTGCACACACGCACACGTGTGTTTACCCATGTGCAGGTTAGATAGCAACTTGCAGGAGTCAGTTTTCTTGTTCTTCATGTGGATCTCAGGAATCAAACCCACAATGGCAAGTTGGGTGGCAAGTGCCTTTTAGCTCCAAGCCATCGCATTGCCCCGTCTTAGTATTTTTGACTCGTCTTATGTAGCTGAGGCTGGTCTGGAACTTGCTATGTAGCCGCCCACCCCTGTCTTCTGAGTACTGGGATGACAGGCACAGAGCACCAAACTGTGCCAGGTTTATGCAGTGCTGGGGATGGAATCCAGGCCTTCCTGGATGCTTAGACAAGCATGCTGACAAATGAGCTTCACCCACCCCCACCCCCAGCCCTGGTTCCTTCTTTTTGACCTGTTCTATTTCACAGGAAAACTGTCTTGAATCTTTCCCTGCCCAGTGCCTCCAAACCACAAATTCCTCCTTCCCACTCTGGTTTACTCAAATAAGAACTAGGCTGATCCCTTAATCCTTGTTTAAAAGGCTGATGTTTATTGATGCCATAAAATCTGGACAAGGAGGCCTAAATCTGTCTTTAGCTGATCCCAGAGCATAAGACCCGTGTGGGACTCAGAATGGCCACACCAGGGTCAGAGTGCTAGAAGCATTGTCTGTTCCGCTGGTGTTCTTCATCGAAATCATTCCCTTGGGTACTGGGGGTGGTAGATCAGTTGACAAAGTACTTGTCTTACAAGCACAAGTACTTTGTGTGGAGTCCCTGAATCTGCATGAGACACCCGGGAACACACATGCAAGCACACAGCACCATCACCACCACCACCAACAAGACAAAATAGATTTGTAATCCAAGAAGCAGAGGTGGAGGAATCCCTAGGGCTTGTTGGCATACTTAGTGAGCGCAAGGCCAGAAAGAAACCCTGTCTCAAAAAAACGCAAGGTATGGGGCTCAGAGGTTAAGAGCACTGACTGAGTTCAATTCCCAGCAACCACATAGTGGCTCACAACCATCTGATCTAGTGCCCTCTTCTGATGACAAGAAGAAAGATAGGCTGGAGAGATGGCTCAGCAGTTATGAGGACCCAAGTTTGGTAGTGGGTGGCTCACAACCATCTATAACTCCAAGGAATCTGACACCCCATCTGGCTTCTGCAGGCACCTGCACACATATCATGCACAGACACCACCTCACCCCCAACACACAGTGCCAAAACACACTACACATTTTCCCACCAGAGCGCAATTTATAGACCATCTCCTTATATAAATACAGTCTCAGGCTAATCCTCCCATCACCCTGGACCTCTGAAGCCCCTCTTCCCACATCCCCTTGGCACAAGCTTACTCTCATGACTCCTTAAGAGGTAGAGCTTTCTCCTCTTCTGTTCTAGAGTTTCATCATCTCCCCAGCTGTCCTGGCTAGTTTCATGTCAACCTGACACAAGCTAGGGTCATCTGAAAGGAGGGAACCTCGATTGAGAAAATGCAACTTCTCCAGAAGATCCAACTGTAGGGTATTTTCTTAATTAGTGACTGATGGCAGGGAGGGCCCAGCCCATTGTGGATGGTGCTTCTGGTCCCAGTTTCTATCGAAAGGCAGGCTGAGCAGACTGTGAGGGGCAAGCCACTCATGGCCTCTGCATCAGCTCCTGCCTCCAGGCTTCTGTCCCTTTTGAGTTCCTCCTCTGACTTCCTTCAGTGATGGACTACAACGTGGAGTGTAAGCTAAATGAACCCTCTTCTCCCCAGCTTGCTTTTGGTCATGGTGTTTTATCACAGCAATAGGAACCCTAACTAAGATGCTGATCTACTTTTGCCTCCACTCCCTCAGACCACTCCATCTAGGCTTCGTAGCTTGGTGCCCACAATGCCACTGTGCCCGGCAAAAGCCTTCCGTGGCTCCTTGGTGCTTGCAAATGCTCACTCCTCTTTTATGCCTCTGTCAAATATGAACTTTTACCCAAGCTTTAATTTAGAAAAAGTCATTGGCAGTTTCTAATTAAACTCTTCTTCCGATGATGGTACAGTAGTTAAATCAATTGCAGAGCAAGTGTGTGTGTGCACAATTGGGATCCTAGACCTGCTGGGTGTGTGACCGGCCTGGAAATTCCAGCCTCTGAAGGGGGAGACAGACACTCTTCAGAGCCAACCGGCTAGTGTGGCAAGCCATATCAACAAACCCCGAGTTCCAAGTGACCCTCCGCAAGATTCAAGAGTGATGATGACCTCTGACATCAGCCTTAGATCTCTATGTGCTCAGGTGTACGAATGTGCTTGCACACGCTGTGACACACCTGCAAACTGCATCTCTTTCATTGTGGGATGCTGCAGGGGTCAGGGGTGGGCTCTGTGGGTCATCCGTATACAGGTATATGCCATAATCCTAGCATTCAAGAGGCTGAGGCAGGATTTCTGGGAGTTCAAGGCCAATCTAGACTTCTTACTTAGTGAAATACTGTCTTTGTGCATGTGTGTGCAGTATTGGCTGTCCTGGAACTCATAGAAAGGCTTGCCTTGAACTCAGAGATCCATCTGCCTCTGCCTCTTGAGTGCTGAGACTAAGGCTGTGGACCATCACTGCCCGGCTTGAAACACTGTCTTTAAAGAGTCCCCTTGTTGTGACTGCTCAGTGGGTACGTTGCTACTGAGGCTACCACTCAAGTCAGATCCTGGGATCCACAAGGTAGAAAACAGAATCTGATTTGCTTTGTGACCTCCACAGTGCGCTGCAGCATGAACACAGTCCCACACTTACACACAGGTATAAAATGTGTGTAAAACATTTAAGAAAAGTCAAGCCTAGTGGCCCATGCCTATAATCCTAACACTTGAATTGAAGAGGCAAGAGGACTCAGCGACATAATGAGTTTGATATTGTCATTAATCAAGACATTGCCTGGTACAAGTGAGACTTGTACTGGCTTCTATTGCATAGATAGATGGATAGCACCATCAAATTGCTTAATGCTTAGTGGAGGACGCGTAACTTTTTTCTTTGCTGAGGATCACTTCCCAGTCTGTGGGTGCTCCCAGAACAGGATGGGAGGAGTGGACCCTACCATAGTTGAACAAGGAGCATCTGTTGGGGTTTCTACCGAGGTAAGGTGAGAACGAAGCAAAGTTTGGAAAGCTCTGGGGAGATACTCGGAATCATAGGCCAGTACTTGGGGACCCGAATCGGCAGTCCTCCAGAACGGGCAGAAAGGAATGCAAGGGGAGGAGACTTCGAGGACCACAAAGGCCGCCATCGCGGGACCACACCGACGCGGAGTTCCCCAGCAAGCCGGGTGAAAGCTGTGCAGCCATGCTTCCCTTGATCTGCCTTTCCGTCCCCTCGGGAATTCGTGGCGCCGGCTGGACCGCAGCTCTTTCTGCTCAGAAACCCGCAGCAGAGAAGGGTCCAGGAGGTGGCGCTTCGAAGTAGGGTGGAGTCACCAAGGGCTGGTCTGTGGCAGCCAGGCCTCACCCACTAACATGACGGTCAGGCCTTCAGAGCAATCATGGTGCTTTTTTGGTCCTGGAGGGTGGGAACAAAGGAAGAATGACGGATGTAGGGTGGAGCCAACAAGGAAAGGTTAGGGCAGCCCATCAAGCCAGCCCTGCTGTGTTGACAGATAAGTCTTCAGACCAGTGATAATGCATTTAGAGGCCTGGAAGGCGGTGCATCGATTATGGGGCGGGGCCTCGGGGGCAGGCTAGGACAGCAGCCCACCAGGTCCAGCCCACTAATGATAATGGACAAACCTTCAGACCAGTCATAACATGCGGACCGCCCTGAGGCGGGCAGCCGGTGAAGTGAGCGGAGCGCCTCCGAAGTGGGAAGAGGGATATGGGGAAAAGCCTCTTGGAGAGATGGGGTGGGTTCTGAGGGAGATGGACAGCCCTGTCAACCAATGGAAGACGGAATCTGTCCCCGTTAGCGCCGGATCCCCGCGGGTAGGGAGGGGCGGGAGGCGCCGCGGGGATCCCGGGGCGGCCGAGGGCCCCTGAGTCTGTTCACCCAGACAACATGGACCGAATGGCCAGCTCCATGAAGCAGGTACCCAACCCGTTGCCCAAAGTGTTGAGCCGGCGCGGGGTTGGTGCTGGGATGGAGGCTGCGGAGCGCGAGAGCTTCGAGCGGACTCAGGTGAGATTCGAGAACCCTGGGGCATCCCTGGGGCACTTGGAGTGATGCAGGGTGCAAGAGAGGCTTGGAAGCGAGTAGGTCTTGCAGGCTTGGGAAGGAATTAGGTAAGGTGGCTGCGATCAGAATCATTTTGGGGTGAGGAACTAGGCGGGTCCCAGGGAGGTCCGAGATCTACCTGGGCATCTCTACTGGCATGGGGGTCGGGGTGCACTCTGGGGAAATGCACATTCCTGCGGCAGAGGGGATGGCCTCGGCGAGCACCATCAGGGGTCACAAGGGAGGCCAAAGGGAGTTGAAAGGGGACTGACGGAGGGTGCTCCTGGGTAGGGGAAGCACTTGGAAGTCACTTGGTTTTCGCAAGTGTGGGAACGCCAAGGTGGGGGTTTGAAGGGTGGCTCTGGTCGCTTTACTTTAATATTGACTTTTCCCTCCACTCCCCAGCATCTTGCTCAACGGTGCCTCTAACTTGGCTCTCAGCAGCCCCAGCTGTTGGACTCAGAGGCTGGGCCAAAGGGGTCTGAGTGATGGGAAGGACCGTAGGAAATGTGAAGTGTGGTCCAACTTGAAAAATGACCCGGGGGTTTGGAGGAATGGGGACGCGCAGCCTGGGGTAGAAATTGAGGCGCTTGGACTGTTAGAGCTTTGCGTGCCGGCATAAGCTGTCCAGTGATACTCAGATTCCTGATTTGAGGTTTTGCTTTCACCCTCCAAAATATGCCTGACAGCTAATAAGCAGACAGGGCAGATGGCCAAAATTCCACCGCGGTTATCAACAAAAAGCCACTATCCACTTTTACCTCAGGCTTTTTTATGCATGCTGTATTGATCGGACTGAATCAAGTTGTGAGGCTCAGGGTGTGTAGTCATCAGTTCATCTGTATGTAAAATCTGTTTCTGAGAGTACAACCCCTCGGATCCCACTGCGGAAGCCGGGCCGGGAGATTTCTTCTACTCTGGCTCTCCGAGTTCTACTTTGAAGATCCGAGTTGACTTCAGCCAGAGGCAGGTCCCCTGTCGTGTTCTGTGAGTAGGAAAGATGGAAGAGATAGGGAGGGCCTGTGTGTTCTATAAATGGACCGTGCTTGGAAGAAAGCCTTTTCACCCCAGGGGACTTTAAACCACCTCTTGTTTCTGAGACCCCTGGGTCCACTTCTTGTGTCTGAGGAGGGAAATGGGGTAGTCGTACCCCGGGAGGGGAAGGAAGACTGCTGTCCACTTACCTCTCAATGTCTACAGGGTTTGGAGCTTTTTTACTTTTTCAGATCTTTTGGCATTGTTGCCAAAAAAAAGAAAAGAAAAAAAAAGTTTTCATATCTCCCTCCAAACTCTTTTATTTTTAAACTGAAAGAAGAAAATAAACTGGAGCTATTTTATATAGCACCCAACTTAAAACTGAGGCAATAAGTTAGACATAAAGGTTTGAGCTTACGGCCAGCAGAGATGGAGAAGGGGTAAAGGCTCCTGCCAACTAGTCTGGCCACCTGAGTTTCATCCTAGGGAGGGAACCAACTTGTCCAAGTTGTCTTCTGACCGCCATACTCAAGCTGTGCCATGAACACCCCTCCATACACATACACCTAAAATCACTTTTAAAATGTGTTTGTTTGTTTGTTTGTTTGTTTTTTGCGAGACAGGGTTTCTCTGTGTAGCCCTGGCTGTCTTGGAACTCACTTTGTAGACCAGGCTGGGCTTGAACTCAGAAATCTGCCTGCCTCTGCCTCCTGAGTGCTGGGATTAAAGGCGTGCACCACCACCGCCTGGCAAAATGTTTTTGTTTTTTTTTTTAAAGTTTGAACTTAATATAGAGTGATAGAAATGAGGTATTTGAATGTTTCCAGCCATAAGTAACATTTTTCCTAGTTGCCCAGGGAACACCCAACAGGAAGACTGGTAGGCAGTTTCTAGTTTTACTTTCCGTAGAACACTTGTTATGAGCCAGGTGTGTGTGTGTGTGTGTGTGTGTGTGTGCTCGCACGCGTGCACTGAGATATACTATAGCAGAGTTTTTCAGTTGTGGAAATTTCCCCCCCACCCCCATTTTTTTTCTTTTTGGTTTTTCTTCCCCCCGCCCTCGTTCCGGTCAACCTTGCTCGGTCAACCTTGCTCGCTCTGGCCAGCCCCGCTCGCTCTGGTCAGTCCCACTTTCTCTCTCCGGTCCAAGGATTCGTTTATTATTATTATTCATAAGTACGCTGTAGCTGACTTCAGACGCACCAGAGGAGGGCGTCAGATCTCATTACGGGTGGTTGTAAGCCACCATGTGGTTGCTGGGATTTGAACTCATCACCTTCAGAAGAGCAGTCGGGTGCTCTTACCCACTGAGCCATCTCACCAGCCCCTTCTTTTTGGTTTTTCAAGACAGGGTTCCTCTAAGTAACAGCTCTGGCTGTCCTGGAACTCACTTTATAGATCAGGCTGGCCTCAGACTCACAGAGGTCCTCCTGCCTCCTGAGTGCTGAGGGTTTTGTTTTTGTTTTTGTTTTATTTTGTTTTTAATTTGTTTTGTCACTGTTGTTTTGTTTTGAGTGAGAATCTTACTATGTTGCTCAGGCTGGCCTGGAACTCGGCCATGTAGACCAGGCTGGCCCTCAAACTTTCATCAGGAGACAGAGGCAGGAGGACCCTTGCAAGGCAGTGTGGTCTAAGTAGCAGTTCCAGGCTAACTGTGGCTATACATAGTGAGACCCTATCTCAATCAGAATTTCAATAACCCAAAAGTTTAAAAAAATAAACAAAATAAACAAACAAAAACACTGTTATCTTCAGAGACTAAGAGAATCAGCATGGGTTTTATAATAATTGTAGCTATAACTACTATGTTTGGAGGCCCTCTAAATACAGTCCTTGATTTGGTATCTTTAATCTTCTCAAGAGCTGATGGAGTGGTTATCAACCCCATTTTGCTTAGAGGAAATTGAAGCATCCCGAGCGAGGTTAAATAACTTGCAGGGTAACACAGCTGGAAGTGGTCCCAACCTTTAACCACATCCCAGCTACCGCTGAGTCCTGAGCATCCCCGGAAGAGAACTGAGTTCTCTTCAGTTCCTTTTGCCTTGAGACAAAGTCTCTTGCAGTTCTGCTGATCTCAGACTAGCTATGAAGACAAAGATGATCTCGAACCCCTGATCCTCCTGGGTCCACCCCCGAGTGCTGGAATTGCAGGAGTGTCACACTGTGGCTGGCTTTAGGCAGCGCTGGGGATGGAATGCATGCTAGGCAAGCGCTCCCCCTAACCGAGCCCTATCACCAGCCCACAGGAGACATCTCACTTTGGGGGCCAAGCACTCCGTGATGTGCTTTGATGTATGAAGCCATGTGCCCTCAGGCAGACAGTGTGACTTTCCTAAGCCTCAGTTTCCCAGCTGTAAACTAAAGATAACACAGGGCTGGGAAGGTGGCTCAGTGATTATGCTTGGTGCACAAGCTTGAGGACCTGAGTTCAGATCTCCGGAACCCACACCAAAACAAAACAAAACAAAACAAAACAGATGTAGCTACTGTTTTAGCCAAATCAGTAAGATTCAAGGTCAGTGAACTGTCTCAAAAAAAAAAAAAAATGGAAAGAATTGAAAACACCCAGTATAGACCTCTGGCCTCTGCATGTGCATACACATGTGTGAATCTGTGCATATCAGTGTAAATATATATATATATATATATATATATATATATATATATATATATGCATATATAACATAATAGGGGCTGGAGAGATGGCTCAGTGCTTAAGAGCACTGACTGCTCTTCCAGAGGTCATGAGTTCAATTCCCAGCAACCACAAGGTGGCTCACAACAGCTAGTGTTCTCATATACATTAAATAAATAAGCAAACATATAGTATTTAACCTTGCAGTGTATGTAGGGGTGTTGATGCCACTGCGCAAGTATGGAGGTCTGTCTCAGGGTTTTACTGCTGTGAGTGTGAACAGACACCATGACCAAGGCAAGTCTTATAAGGACAACATTTAATTGGGGCTGGCCTACAGGTCAGAGGTTCAGTCCATTATCATCAAGGTGGAGCATGTCAGGATCCAGGCAGGCATGGCACAGGCAGAGCTGGGAGTTCTCCATCTTCATCTGAAGACTGCTAGTGGAAGACTGACTTCCTGGCAGCTAGGATGAGGGTCTTAAATCCCACGCCCACAGTGACACACCTACTCCAACAGGGCCACACCTTCTAATAGTGCCACTCCCTAGGCCAAGCATATACAAACTATAACAAAGTCAGAGGGCAGCTTGGTATGGAATTCACTAAATAATAAGCATGAAGGCATTTTGCAAATTATGGGCCACTACTGTGACATTTTCTGTGTTGCAGGAGCAGGCAGTCTGTCCGTCTAAGCTCTCAGCACTGTTTTCAGAACGTCACATGGCCACTATCCCTTCCAGAACAGGAACCACTGAGCAGCCAAAGCTCTACCCCACCATCACCTCGGTGCACTTTCGACTCAGCACAAGCATCAGCGGGGTGTTAGGGACGGGAACTGTAGTCTATATTTTGACATTATACTTATTTTCAACTTTGCTTGCTGAGTCGATTCTGTATTTACTAGGACTTAGTGTGTAAGAGGGAGAGGGCCTGGGAAGATGGCTCAGTGGTTGCTGCACAAGTGCGAGGACCTGAGTTCGAATCCCTAGACCCCAGGTAAAGCTGAGCATGGGTGCTCTTTACAGTGAGATGGGAGTCGGAGACAGGAGCACTCCTGGAACTCACAGGCCAGCTAGCCTGGGACATGTCCTGAAAAAACAAGAGAGCTTGTCTCAAAGAGGTGGACGTTGACCAGCACCTGAGGTGATTTTATGACCTCCACCATGTATGTTGTAACATGGCAGGCATACACACTCATACACTGTCTCACACACACACACACACACACACACACACACACACACACACACACACGAAAGAGGGAAGCTTCTGTATTGCTAGCACATCTATGGATGGCTAAGGATGGTAATAGAGTTGTTTCTTCAGCTACAGGAAGAGTCCAAGTCAAGTAAAAGCAAAACCTTTGCAAAAAGGCTTCCCATCCCCTCTTCCATTCTGTTTTCTTTGTTTTGTGTTTGCTTTTGAGACAAAGTCTTATGTAAACCAGTCTGGACTTAAACTTGATAGATGGAGGAGGCTGACCTTGAACTCTTGGCCCTCCTGCCTACACTTCCCAAACACTGGGACGGCCGACATGCTCTGTCATGCCTGGCTAGGCTTCGCGTGTGCAAGGCCAGCACTCTAACCAGATTGCATCCCCGGCCTTTGCTTTAGTTTCAAGTTTAGGGGCTGGAGATTTGGTGGTTAAGAGCACTTCCTGCTCTTTCAGAGGACTTGAGTTTAGTTCCCAATACCCATGTCAAGTGGCCTCACAACCAGCTATAGCTGTAATCCCAGGAAACACACACGCGCATGCACGCACGCACGCACGAACACACACACACACACACAGAAATAAAATAAACCATAAATTTTAGTTTGTGACAGTGTCTCACTAAATCACTGCAGCTGGCCTGGTCCTTGCTGTATATCCCCAAACTGGCCTCAAGTTTGTAATTCTCCTGCATCAGTCTTCCAAGTAACTGTCTTATCTTACTTCATCAGCTGACAATCCTCTAGTGTTGTTCTATTTTATTTGTTTGCTTTTAGGTCAGGGTCTCATGTAGCCCAGGCTGTCCTTGAACTTACTATGTAGCCAAGGATGACCTTGGACTCCTGATCCTCCTGCCTCCACCTCCCTGGGCTAGCGTCATACCTGTGTGCCCTATCCCATGTGGCTTTAGTATAATTTTTCCAACAACAATGGAAAAAATTTGTATAATTACCATAAATATGTGAGATATATATATATATATATATATATATATATATATATATATATACATATATATATATATATATATATATATATACATACATATTTTTTTTTTCAAGGCGGGGTTTCTCTGTATAACCCTGGCTGTCCTGGAACTCATTTTGTAGACCAGGCTGGCCTCGAACTCAGAAATCCGCCTGCTTCTGCCTCCCAAGTGCTGGGATTAAAGGCATGTACCACCATGCCATGCTTAGATTAAAATATTTTTAAATTAAAACTTATTATTATGTATATGTGGGTGTGTAAATGTGCTCTCCATCCAAGCACAAGGGAACCCAGAGCTTTGCTACAAGCTCCTAGCCTCCTGTCTGCCAGCCATCCCCAGCACTGGGGTTGCAGGTGTATGCGGCCATGCCTGACATTGTTTTAAACATGAGTACTGGGATTCGAACTTAGATCCTCGTGCTTTTGCTGAGTGTCCTTACCCGGTGAGCCACCTCCCAGCCATATGCTGTGTGTGTGTGTGTGTGTGTGTGTGTGTGTGTGTGTGTGTGTGTGTAGGATCCAAAAGGCAGTTCCCTTCTTCCCAAAAGCTACTGTGACATTTTGTAATTCTGCTGCCTCAGTCTCCCAAGTAACTGGCTTGCTTTCATCAGCTGATAATCCTCTAGTGTCTACAGTGAGAATTCAGCTCACTGTAGACTGTTGCCGGGCAAACAAGGACCTGGTGTGGCCGACCGACCGAGGGGGTTGGAGGAAGCTGCTGTAATGACTGGTTTGGAAAGTGCTTTACAGCGTGTAAGATGATGATGAATGACTCCAGACTTCAGAGTTTGTCTGCTCGGTCATCCAGTGAGTGAAAGGGGGAAGATTCAAAGCCAGGACGGCAGGCTCCCCGTGTTAGGCCCAGCCTGCCATGATGCTCTCCAGTCGGCCATGAGGATACTTCTAGAAGGAGTCGGGGAGGGGGGAGGTTACCAGTCAGATGAGGAAAATAGCTTGACCCCAATTTTTATTTACCCTTGTTTGTTGGTTGTTTTGTGTGTCAGTCTGTGTGTGTTGCATGTAGAGGTCAGAGGACAACTTGGTTCTGGCCTCCCACAATGGGCCCTGGTGGTCAAACTGAGGTTATCGATTTTTTTTTTCCCCTTGTTCCGGTCAACCCCGCTCTCTCTGCTCGACCCCGCTCGCTCCAGCCAGCCCCCCTTGCTCCCGGCCCCCCCCCCCCCCGTACGGCCCCCGCTTGTTCCAGTCAGCTCCACTTGCTCCGGTTTGGCCCTGCTCGTTCCGGCCGTCCCCGTTCGGCCCCACTCGCTCCGGCCCTGCTAGCTCCGGAGTCCCCGCTTGCTTCGGGCGTCCCCGTTTGGCTCT
>LR749513.1:2037811-2176913 GCA_902729485.2 Mus minutoides | reverse complement strand
TGGTCTCTCCGGTCCAAGGATTCATTTCTTATTATTCTTCATAAGTACGCTGTAGCTGACTTCAGACGCACCAGAGGAGGGCGTCAGATCTTGTTACGGGTGGTTGTAAGCCACCATGTGGTTGCTGGGATTTGAACTCATCACCTTCGGAAGAGCAGTCGGGTGCTCTAACCCACTGAGCCATCTCACCAGCCCTATCGATCTTATAAGACAGGGTCGCACTATATAGATCCCTTTAAATATGTGATCCTCCTGCCTCTGCCACTGACATGCTAGGATTAAAGCATACCCAACACACTTGACCCCCCTGGCTATATTTCCTTAGCCAAAAAAAAGCTTTTCTCTATGGGCTGATTATTCTTTTAATATTATTTTGGGGAGCACATACCATGGAGTGAATGAAGTGATGAGTAAGATCAAGATTGGCCCGGGAGGAGCTGTGAGTCCGCAGAGGGGAGGGACTCTGTGTGGTCAGAGAAACAAAGGAGCAGACTTTTAAGGGTGTTAAAACCAAAAGCTCAGGATGGGTGGGGTGGGTGGAGGGGGGGTGATGAGAGAGGAGAGGCTGAAAGTGTAACTCAGCTCAGCCTCAGAGCACTTGATCAGAACAACCCAGAGAGGGCCTGTGGGTGTGACTCATGGGCCCAGGAGGGTACAGTCCATCAAAGCGGGGAAGTGGGGAAGGCATGGCAGAGGGAGGCAGAGGGAGCGGGAGCTGGGAGCAGGAGCAGGAGCTGGCTAGTCACGTGGCATCCACAGTCAGGAAGCTGAGAGAGGTGGATGCTGGTGCTCAGCTCACTTCTCCTTTTATTATTCAGTGCAGGACCCCAGCCCATAGGACAGTAAAGCTTTACTAAAAGCCCACATTCAGGATGAGTCTGCCCTCCCCCAGCCTAGATGCCCGTTTATAGGCATGCTCACAGATTTTGTCCCAGGTGATTGTAGGCCCTACCTGTTGATAGTGTTAGCCATCTTTGTTCCTGCCTGATTCCTGCTTGCGTTATTACTCCTTCCTTCCCCTAACCTTTGGGGTCCCCACAATGCTGACCTCACCCCATGTCTCTTTTACACCTATCCACTTCCCCGGCTCTCACCTCAACAGTTTCTGGTCTCACCACCATGACTCACTGCCCCACATCCTCTTTCTGACTTCCTGTCCTATGGACTGCCTCTCAAGACATCTGCACCCTCACCTTCCATGCCCTGTGGCCCAGCCATTGGTCCCTCTGTGTCCCTGGCCCGGTCTCTTTCCTTCCTCTTCAGCATACATTCATTCATTCATTCATTCAGCATACATACACATACATTCTGTGTCTACGTTGTGATGTTCCTATGTCTCCTTAATTCCTCATGGTGCCTGCTCTCTAAACCGTTTTCTTTCTTTTTCTACCTTCCTTTCTCCTCTCCCTTTCCTTCCTTCCTTCCTTCCTTCCTTCCTTCCTTCCTTCCTTCCTTCCTCCCTTCCTCCCTTCCTCCCTTCCTCTCTCTTCCTCCTTCCTCCCACCCTCTCTCCCTCCTTCCCCCTCCCTCCTCCTCCTTCTTCCTCTCTCTCTCTCTCTCTCTCTCTCTTTTGTAACAGGGTTTCTCTGTGTAGCCCTGGCTGTCCTGGAACTCACTCTGAAAACCAGGCTGGCCCTGAACTCAGAAATCCACCTGCCTCTGCCTCCCAAGTTCTGGGATTAAAGGTGTGCGCCACCACACCCGGCTCCTTTTTCTTTCTTTACCAGTCTCCTTTTCAAGAACTTTTGTTAGGAGCTGAAACTATTGCTCAGCTGGTAGAGTGCTCACCTAGGACAAGGCCCTGGATTCTATCTCCAGCATCACATAAACCAGGCCTGTTGGTGTGTGTCTGCCATCCTAGAACTCAGGAGATAAAGGCAGAAGGATCAGGAGTTGTTCAAGGAAGCGGGTAGAGAGATGGCTTAGTGGCTAAGAGTACTCACGGCTCTTGCAGAAGTTCTGAGTTCAGTTTCCAGCAGCCATATCAGGCAGTTCACAGCCACCTGTAACTCTAGCTCCAGCGGACTGGGACAACCTCCTAGGTCCTCCATGGGCATGCATGTACCGCACACATTCCATACAGATAATCAAAATTAATAAATCAGGCTAGAGAGATGGCTCAGTGGTTAAGCATGCTTGAAACTACTGATATAGGTTCAAATTCCTGCACTCATATTAGGGGACTTACAGCTACCTGTAATTCCAGTTCCAGGGAATCCAACATTCTATTCGGGCTTCTGCAGGCACCGGCACACATGTGGTACACATTTATACACTCAGGAATAAATCTTTAAAGAAGAAAAAGAGCCAGATAGGATGGCGCACACCCTTAATCCTATCACTGAGGAGGCAGAGGAAGGTGAATCTCTATGAGTTTGACACCAGTCTGGTCTACATATGGTATTCCAGGCAAGCTGAGCCTACATAGTTAGACTTTGTCTCAAAACCAAACAGTTTCAAAGTAATCCCCAGATTCTGTGTGATCTGGTACCACCAGTGTCCCTGGTCCTTGCCCTTGTATAACTCAGACATGCACCAGCTATCCCTTGTGGACTGGTTGTACTTGGGTCATTTACTCCAGTGACTCTGAACTGTGGGGCTGTAGTATATCATGACACTTATGCAAGCACAGATCTTGGCATTCTGTGTTGATAATTCCCTCTTGGAGATGGCTGTGAGTCTCACTGTCCATTGGGGGACCCTTGTAGAAGGTAGGTGCTGGTGTGTCCATTGGCCATATATAAACAAGGGAGGCAGAGACAAGAGAGGTGATGGTTTATATCTGTATTCCCAGGTACACAGGAAGGTAAGGCAGGGGGATTGAATGAAGCCAGGAGTTCATGGCCAGCATGGGCAACATATCAAGACTCTGTCTAAAAATAAAATAAAATAAAATAAAATAAAATAAAATAAAATAAAATAAAATAAAAAGCAAAAACCAAGTATGCTGTTCTCATTGCTGTGACAAAATCTGTGACCAGAGCAACTGAAGGCAGAAAGGGCTTACTGTGGCTCATAGTTCAAAGGTGCAGCCCATCACAGCAGGGAAGGCATGGTGGCAGGAGCTGAGGCAGCTGTTACATTGTATCCACAGTCAGGAAGCAGAGAGAGATGGATACTGGTGTTCAGCTCACTTTCTCCTTTTATTATGCCGTCCAGAACCCCAGCCTGGGGAATGATGCCGCCTACCTTAAGGCTGGGTCTCTGCTTCTGTTTAGGTCAATTCTCTGAAAGCACTGGCCTAGATGAGCCCACAGGCATGTCTCCTAGGTGACTCTCAAGCTCTAGTGAAACCTGGCTGAGCTACTCTGCTTAGATGATTATAAATATCCAGGTGACAACCGAGATGAACCTTGGGGAGCTGAAGAAATTGCATTTGATGCTCTTAGAGAGGACCAGAGTTTGGTCACTACTAGCACACATCTTAGACTGCTCACAGCCTTCTATGACGCCAGCTCCAGGGGATCCAGCGACCTCTTCTGATGTCCTTGGATATTGTACTTACATCTCGTTTACAGAGATGCACAAGCTTACACATAAATCAAAATCAAGATCTTAAAAAATGATTTACCATTAGACCTGAAACATACACTTCCAATCCCAGGTGCTCAGGGGACTGAGGCATGGACTCAAGAGGTCCAGGCTAGCCTGGGCTACAAGAAGGACTCTGTGTCTAAGAACCAAACCAGCAACAGCTAGGCTGATGGTCCGTCAATTATGTGCTTGTCCCACAAACATGAGACACTGAGTTCGGTCTATTATAACCTTGTAAAAGGAACCTGATATACACACCTGTAATTCTAGTGCTTGGGTGAGAGGCAGAGAGAGACAGATCCCTGAGGCTTACTGGCCGGCCAGCCTAGTCTACTGTATAAGTTCCAGGCCAATTAGAGACCCCCACTCTCAGGGGGATTAAAAAAAGGTGGGTGGTTCATGAGGGATAACACCTGAGATTGTCTTTGGCTTTTCTATGCATATACATAGATGTGCCTGCTCACACACATACACACACACACAGAGAGGCACACAGACACAAGAAAATGTATTCAAAATGTATAAAATTACCTAAGGCTATGCATATTATGTATGAAGCAACTAAAATTTGTGTTTAGATTCAACTCTTACCCCTGAGATATCTCAAACATCCAAAATATGAAAAACTTCAGAATCTGAAAGTGTTCTTGTCCCAAGCAAAAATACCAGTTTACTTTTTTCTAGTGCTGGAGGTGAAAAAAATGAGAACTTTGCACCCTACCACTGAGCCACACCCCAGCCCCTCCCTGGAGGATTCTAGGCAGGGGCTCCACCACCACACTCCCCTGCATTCTGACCATTTGATTAATACATTCTGACCACATCTATATAGCCTGAGCCAGCTCTTCTGAGAGTGTAAAAGTCTAACTACACTTGCAAAACAAGAGACCAGAGGCCATCGTAGGAGGTCCTTCTCGCTCTCAAGTGCCTCAGCTTAGGAACCTGTGAGGAGGCTTCCACACTCAAAAGACACTCATTTCTTTTTCTCATTTTTTCCCCTTTCCTCCTCTTGTTTTGGAAACAAAGCCTTATGTAGCCCAGGGTGGCCTCAGATTCCCAATCCTTCTACCTCTACCTCCTGACTTCTGAAATTACAGGCATATGTGGTGCTGGTCTTAATACATACACAAACACACATTATATAGTGTGTGTGTGTGTGTGTGTGCGTGTGCGTGTGCGTGTGCGTGTGCGTGTGTGTGTGTGTGTCTGTACTCCAGCAGTAGTGCTTGTATGGAGGTCAGAGGACAACTTATGGGAATCTGTTCTCTCCTCCCATCATGTGGATCAAACTCAGGTTGTCAGGTTTGGCTGCAAGTACCTTTACCCGATGAGCCCTCTTGCTGGCCCTTAATTTATATATTTCTAGCAATCTCTAATATGCTCTCTTGGGTGGTTCTCTGGGGATTAATGACCAGGGATTAGAGCCATGGGATGCTAAGAACCCTGGGATTGCACCGTCAGAAGCAATGGGACTCAAAGAGCAGATTCCATGACCCTCTCAGGTGCACCCCCAAAGGTTCCTTGCTTGGCCAGTTTTCAAGACAAGGATCAGGGCTGCATTGCGCACCCCAGTCATTGACTTGCCTATTCTACTCCCTGAGGTGCAATGTGGAAGAGTCGTGGGTGTGGCAGGAGTGGGCTGGTGGCCAGTCTGTCTGCCGCTGTTTCCAGAAGCTCTGATGGCCTGGAATATTGCCCACCTAGCCAAAGGGAGTTTGTCAGTTCCACCTCCCGACAGGGTGGAGGCTGCTTCCTGTTTTTCCTGCCGGGGCAGGCGGGTGGGCAGGGAGGAACCCTGTCCCAGCTCTGAGTCGGGAAGTGTAGTCTGATACTGGTGAGGGGAGAGGGACCTGTGGTTGAGACTGAGGGAGAGAGAAGCATTTATTTCTTGGACAGACTCACAGCAGCTACCACTGCTAAGACGTTGGTGAGACAGTTGATGCGCCATCCAGCATCCAGGCATCCAGGCATCCAGCGCCGCCTGTGATCCAATGACTGCTAACACTACATCCAGAGTCACGTTGGCATTGAAGCTCTTTTGGGCCACTGACTAAAAGACGCATCACGATCCGATCCGGAACCGGGCGTGGTGGCGCACGCCTTTAATCCCAGCACTTGGGAGGCAGAGGCAGGTGGATTTCTGAGTTTGAGGCCAGCCTGGTCTACAGAGTGAGTTCCAGGACAGCCAGGGCTACACAGAGTAACCCTGTCTCGAAAAAAAAAAAAAAAAAGCATCACATAATGCACGGTTGTGATCATTTCCCCAATACAGACATAGAAACTCGGCGAGATTAAGTGATTTGTCTGAGAGTGCATGGGAAAGCTCTGAACCCAGCGCAGGTCTGATCACAGAGGTTATTATTTTATTTTGTTTGAGACCACGTCTCACTTTCTACCCAGGTCGGCTTCCAACTTCCCACATGGCTGAGGACCACCTTGAACTCCTTGATCCTCCTGCCTCCGCCTCTTCAAGGGTGGGGATTACAGGTAGTCAACACCACACCTGCCTTTACAGGTTTTTTTTGTTTTGTTTTTTTGTTTTTTTTGGGTTTTTTTGGAGGTGAAAGGGCAGTTCTTACCTTCTTTCACTTAGGTGCGGGGATCCAACTCAGATCATTAGGTGTGACAACGATCGCCTTATTATACTTAGCAGTCTCTCTGTACCTTCCCCCTCCCCCTTTTAAGAAAATCTCCTCTCAACGTGGAAGACTAGTCTGTGGCTAATAACTAAACAAACAAAAAAACAAACAACCCTAAAACAAACAAACAACAACAATTAAAGCAGTACACAGATTTGATTTTTCCCGACGCACTCAGTTATTTAAAATTCCTTCCAGAAAAAAAAAAAAGGCACATGTATACCTTCCTCAGGTATGAGCTCATCTAGGAACCGTGGTGCAATGGTTAGTGCTGTCAACTTGACAGCCTCTAGAGTATCCTGGAGAGGGGCCTTTGGGCACACCTGCGGAGACTATCTAGATTAAGGTCAGCCTCTGAGAGTGACTTGGCTTCATTAACTGACATGGAAAGACCCACGGTGACTGTGGGCAGAACCATTCCCTTGGCAGGGGATCCCGGACTGGATGAACCGGAGACAGGGAGCTGAGGGCAGTGTGTGCATGTTAGCTCATCACTCTCTGCGGCTGACTGCATACAGTGTGGATGTGAGTTCTCTCGTCTCTGGGCCATCCCTCTGTGATGAATCTGTGAGCCAGGATAAGCCTTCCTGGGCTGTTTTCTCAGAATGTGTTATCCCAGCACCAGGAAAGGAAACTGAGACTAGTGGTGTGTGCCCGAGTCCCAGCTACTCAGGAGGCAGAGGCAGAAAGAGTGCTCAAACCCATGGGTTCAAGGCCAGTGGGGGCAGTGTAATGGGGAGGGGAGGGGGCAGGAATGCAGACCATGCCAGCATTGGAGAAGGCTAGCTTGACCCCAGGTGTCACAGACCAACAGGAGAGACACAGCAGGACCCCCATATTAATTTTTTTTTAAAGTCAAGCACAAGTTAACATATTTTTATTATATTTTGTTTTATTGTGAGACAGGGATAGCCTCAATCTAGCAATCCTCTTTCCTCTGCCTTCTTTTGCTGGGATTTCTGGGCAGAAGGGAATCGGTACCCAGAGCCCATTGTGAGTCAGACAGTAAGACTGCAGAAAAGTAGGAAGCAGTGGCAGCAGAGTGAAAGCTGCCCTGGGGGCATGTGAGTGGGAACACAGGCTAGCAGCCTCTGTCACCCGAGTTTACTGTCCCCTGAGGACTTCTATACTCATACAATTCTATTTGTTTCTTTGATTTGAGAGAAGGTCTCCTTCGTGGTCCAGGCTATCTTGAGGACTTTTTTCCTTTGTGTGTGTGTGTGTGTGTGTGTGTGTGTGTGTGTGTGTGTGTGTGTGCCTGCCCTATGGCAGGCATGAAAAGGTACAGGGAAACTTTTGGGAGTCCATTCTCTGCCTTCCCCATGCAGTTCCCAGGGACTGAGTCTGGGTTGTCGGGATTTGAAGCAAGCACCTTTATTCACTGAGCCACCTGGCCTGCCCCTCCCACCTTTTTCTTCCAGACAGGGTCTCTAACTAAGTAGTTAATGAGCCCCCATAAGACTCCATCTGCAGCCCGGCGGTGGTGGCACACGCCTTTAATCCCAGCACTCGGGAGGCAGAGGCAGGTGGATTTCTGAGTTCAAGGCCAGCCTGGTCTACAAAGTGAGTTCCAGGACAGCCATCAGGGCTATACAGAGAAACACTGTCTCAAAAAAACAAAAAACAAACAAACAAAAAAACCAACCCTCCATCTGCCCATCTCTGCCTCCCCATTGCTTGGAAAGCATATACCCCCACTCTTGGCTCTTTTGAACATAGATTCTGGGCTTGAACTTAAGTCCTTGTGCTTGCAAGACCAGAACCTTACTAACTGAGCTGCCTTCCCAGCCCTGTCCTTGAATTCTCTATTAGCCCAGGCTGTAGTCAAACGTGCCTCGAAACTCAGGCGACCTTGAACCCTGATTCTTCCTCTGGCTTTCAGGTGCTGGAATCTCGGTGTGTCCCACCAAACACAGCTGCGTTTATGTTCTGTCTGAACACATGGAAGATTGAAGCAACTGAAAAGACAGCTGCTCTCAGGGAGAAGGCAGCTGTGTGTAGGGCTTGCCCGTTGTCTGTCCACATGGGCGCTGTTCTCAGGGAGAAGGCAGCTGTGTGTAGGGCTTGCCCATTATCTGTCCACATGGGCGCTGTTCTCAGGGAGAAGGCTTTAAGTTGTGTCTCAAACTCAGCCTCCCCAGAAGCATTCCCAAAGTCATCCCGGAACATGAGCAAGCGGCTGACCTATGAGTCACCTACCTACTTGCTGCTCCCCAGAACTGCCATAGCTGGTAGCCAGCAAGTGGAGACCGTCATTAATCCACACGTTGCTTGCGGTCTCTGGTTTCTATTTATTCCTGTTTTCTGTCTACCTTCCATAGATGCCAAGGATCCGTAAGTTTCTTCCTTAGCCTTTTAGTGTGGTGGCCTGGCACTTAGCAGAGGGCTTTAACCAGTTTAGCACCAGTGCTGGTGAGATGTAGACTGACCAGGTGGGTAGTGGAGTTTTCAAAAGGAGGAGACGAAATGCAAGGTCTGGGGACGGACTCACTCAGCACCCCCCCCCCGGCTCCTTTCTTATTATCACATATATTTATTCATTTATTAAAAAGTTAGCCGGGCGGTGGTGGCGCACGCCTTTAATCCCAGCACTTGGGAGGCAGAGGCAGGCGGATTTCTGGGTTCGAGGCCAGCCTGATCTACAGAGTGAGTTCCAGGTCAGCCAGGACTATACAGAGAAACCCTGTCTCGGAAAACCAAAAAAAGAAAAAAAAAAGTTTTATTTATTTTCATGTGTGTGTGTATGTGTGTGTGTGTGTGTCTGCAGGAGCCTGAGGAGTCCAGGAAGAAGAGGGTAGATATCTTGGATAGAGCTGGGGTTACAGGCAGGTGTAAGTCACTAGATGTGGGTACTGGGAACCAAACTCCAGTCTTTTGCAAGAGCAGTGCACACACTCTTACTGAGTGCCATGGTGTGGGTGTAGACATCAGAAGACAACTTTAGGAGTCAGTTCTCCCTTTTCACCACGTGGGTCCCAAGGATCAAACTCAGATCGTCAGGCTTGGCAGCAAACACCTTTACCCACTGAACCATCTTGCCAGCCCACACAGTGTGCTAGCTTATGTTTGAGCCGTTTCCCAGCTCCAAGGCCATGCTTGACTGAAATCATGTGCCATGCACTTTTGGTATCCTTTGGGTGTGTCTTAACTGGGGCAATATCACCTACTTATTTTGTTTCATTTGTTATTATTATGCATGGAGGTGTATGGGCATATGCATGCCAAGGACATGGAGGTCTGAGGGCTATTTTTAGGCATCGGTTCTCTCCTTCCACTGTGGGTCCTGAGGACTGAACTCAGCTTGTCAGGTTTTCACAGGAAGTACTTTTACCCTCTGAGTCATATTGTCCACCCTGGGGCCATATTCTTGTTCCTGAGCTGGTATTCAGTGATGTATGTATGCCAGCCAAGTGTTCTGTGGTGAGCCATTTTCTTATTTCTCGAAACAAAAAGTAAAAAGAGGCCTGGGAGGGCTGGTGAGATGGCTCAGCGGGTAAGAGTACCGACTGCTCTTCTGAAGGTCCTGAGTTCAAATCCCAGCAACCATATGGTGGCTCACAACCATCCGTAACGAGATCTGATGCCCTCTTCTGGAGTGTCTGAAGACAGCTACAGTGCAATTACATATAATAAATAAGTAAATCTAAAAAAAAAAAAAAAAAAAAAAGCCTGGGAGTGTGGCCTGTTGATAGAGCTAGAACCTAGAATCCCCCAGTGAGGGACTTAGTGGCAGAGGACTTGCTTCAAATCACCTGGAGAGAAGCTTGGTAGTAGAGCACCTGCCTAGAACCCCCAGTGAGGGGCTGGGGGCGTGGCTCAGTGGTAGAGCCCCTGCCTAGAACCCCCAGTGAGGGGCTGGAGTGTGGTTCAATGGTAGAACATTTGCTTAGAATCTCCCAGAGAGAGGAGTTAAAGGAATGGCTCAGAGGTAGAATATTTTTCTAACACATACAATATCCTGGGTTATGTCCCTAGTAACACACACACACACACACACACACACACACACACACAGAGAGAGAGAGAGAGAGGAATAGCATCCTATATTTTCCAAGTGAGCCCAGTGCAACCACCCCATCTACAGGCAAAGAACCTTCTCTAAGTTTGTAAGCACAAGGGAGAGTCCGCGCACCTGGAGATTTCACATCTTAGAATATTTGCATATGCATAACATTAGCATGTGAGTAATGAGACCTCTTAGGGCTGAGATCTAGGTTTAGATGCACAGGTTTTCCTGTGCATCTAATGCACAGCGCTAGAGGGCAGCATTCATGGGCAAGGACCAAATGAAGGCTTCTAGTGTACCAAGGGTTGCCCTTGGTAACAGCATCTTGGACCCCAGGACCTCTGGCCTAGGACTATAAGGAGGTGGACTGGTCTTGAGTTTGGAAGAAGAGTCTTCCATGTCTCTAGTAAGGAGGACACCTTGATCTTTAGCTCACTGGATGCTGTATTGGCCTTCTAATTTGCAGAACTATGAGGCTGGAAGTGGGTGCTATTGCCGTGCACCGTGGTCAGAGTTCTCCAGAGGTTTACGGAAGAAGATCGTGAGTCTGAGGCCAGAGCTACATAGTAAGAGGTTCTGTCAAAACAAAACAAAACAAAACAAAACACACCTCACTAGCTGGGGGCTGGACAGACGGCTCACTAGCTGGGGGCTGGACAGATGGCTCAGTGGTTACCAGCACTGGTTGCTTTGCCAGAGGTCCTGAGTTCAAATCCCAGCAACCACACGGTGGCTCATGACCATCTATAAAGGGATCTGATGCCCTCTTCTGCCATGCAGGTGTACATGCAGACAGAGCACTCATACGTTAAATAAATAAATCTTTAAACAACCGCTAACGAGGATGGGAAGGTAGCTCAGTAGGTAATGCACGTTGCCAAGGATAGGACCTGAGTCAGAGATGCTCAGACCCACATACACCAGGACCATAGGACCTGAGTCAGAGATGCTCAGACCCACATACACCAGGACCACAGCAGATATCTAATCCCAGAGTTCTCACAGGGAGTTGGGAGGTGGAGACAGGAGATTCTCCTAGGCTGGCTTGCATGTCTTCTGGCCTCAGATGCACAATGTGGTCCATGCACACTGCAGTCACACTTACAACACACACTAAGATTGAAAGAAAGAAAGAAAGAAAGAAAGAAAGAAAGAAAGAAAGAAAGAAAGAAAGAAAGAAAGAGGAAGAGAGAGAAAGGAAGGAAGAGAAAGAAAGAAAAGGAAGGAAGGAAGAAAGAAAGAAAGAAAGAAAGAAAGAAAGAAAGAAAGAAAGAAAGGAAGAAAGAAAGAAAGAAAGAGAAAGACAGACAGACAGACAGACAACTTGGCAATGTGTGTTTTATGGTGCTGAGTTTGGGATGGAACATGAACACGCCTGGGACAGCAAGATGATCTGAGTTTAATCCTGGGACCCACGCAGGAGAAGGAGAGCACTGACTTCGGAGCATTGTCCTTTACTGTCACAGGGGCCCCCACCCAAATACACAAATCAATGTAATTCAGAAGGCGGGGGAGGAGTAGGGTGGGACAAAGTTGATGGGTAAGCCATGCTCCAGACAACATTCTCAGTGCCTCCCGGCCTGACTTCACAGACAGACAAACTGCCTTGCTGAACCCTAGGGGACCTCTGCCTTTTGATGTGTGCTTTTGGTGGCCATAGATCAGACACTGGAATTCCACAGTTGGCACCCATTCCCAGAGGTTTATCCTGAAAGGACAATTCAACAGTCCGTTCAGAATGTTGTTTTTTTTTCCTTGCTGGGCCACCAAGATCTTTGATACAATTCCAGGTTGGTGGAGGTCAGATCTAATTTACTGAACATTTAAAGGGGGAGAAAAATCTTTTAATGAAGCTGTGCTTTTTTGAAAAGTGGGTGGGAAACTCTGAGAGGACAGCAAGCTCAGAGACAGGCAGCAGAGGAGGGGTCCAGGAGTGAGCCCCAGGCAGCAGAGGAGGGGTCCAGGAGTGAGCCCCAGGCAGCAGAGGAGGGGTCCAGGAGTGAGCCTTGGGGATCCTGCTGTGCCTGTGCTTACTCAGGCTTGTGATGGAGATCTGGAAGGTTCTGCTGATCCTGGGCTTAACTACAGAGGAAGCACACACTTGTGGAACACTTAATTAAGACGTAGCAAGCCTGAGCCAGAGAGCTCCAGACCTGACCACCTGACCACACACTACTTGATTCCTAGAACTCGTGTTCCAGAGCATCGACACTGTGGAAGTTATCCTCTGATTTCCACACATACAACACAAACACACACATATACACACCACACACATAAATAACCATATACAAACACCACATAAGCCACCACACACACACCACATACAACCACACACACACACACACACTCCACAAATATCACACGCATACATACTACACACACCAAATAAACAGCCACACACATACCCACAGATATACCACACACCACACACACAAATAGCCATTCACATACCACTCCACACACACTACACAAACAGCCACACACATTCCACACACAATCACACACACATACAATACAAATACCACACACCACACACACACACACACACACACACACCACATATACCATATATGTCACATAAACAGCCACACACACACCCCACATACACCATATATGCCACATAAATAGCCACACGCATACCACATACAACTACACACACACCCCACAGACACAACCACACCAAACAACACACACACATACACACTTAGAAAAATGCATGCAAACTCCTAATCAGGACTCCTCAGAAGTTCTGAGGTCTTGGAGGACCAGCAGAGGCTGGAAGAACCGCCAGGCAGGAGGATGCTAAGATGAGGGGCAGATCTTGGAACAGAGAGAGCACAGTGAGGCCGAGCTCAGAAGCAGTGAGCAGCACAGCTTAGAGCATGAAAGCCAGGTGAGCGTCATGGATGCATGGACCTTTCTGTGGTTGCGGAAGATGTCGGTTAATGTAGAAGGGAGCTGGGTGAAGCGCATGGGAGCCCTTCAGCAGCCCTTCTGAAGACCTCAGGGGATCTCAGACCAAATGCTCGCAGAATAAATGGAATGGCATGATGCTCACCAAATCCCCAGCAAGGGCTGAGTGAGCATGCATCCCTTTCCACCATGCTTCTTTACCCCTGGCAGCAGACAGGGTGGCAGTGCCCCTGCTCTCCTCTCCTCCCCCCTCCCGTCTTCAGCAGGGTTTCACATGAGCTCAGGATGTCTTGGAACTCATGACCCTCCTGCCTCTACTTCCCAAATGCTGGAGTTACGGTTATGTACCACTAAGTCCACATCGCGTGATGCTGCAGACTAAACTCGCGGCTTCGCGTGCTCTCCCAGGAGCTACAGCCCCAGCCCCAGCTGTTCTTAATTTCTTTCTTCTTTTTATTTGTCTTGAGTCAGGGTCTCACTATATAGTCTAGGTTGGCCGCAAACGCAGAGATTCTCCTTCCTCAGGATTCCGAGTCCCCGGATTACAACTGAGCATGACCATGTACAGCTTACAGTTTTCTTATCGGCCCCTCACAGTCACATAGAATGTGTGCTGACATCTGGGCTCTTTGAATGGACCAAACAGGAGTGGCCCCTGCAGTAGCCTTGTGCTGACTGTTGTCCCTGTCCCCTGGTACTGAAGCCTTCCCTCATGTCCCCAGTAGAAATGCTTCCATCCCCCCATGTTCCCGTCACCTTCCACCTCTTCAGAGCTCTTTGTAGGGATGACCTCCCATGCCTTGTGCCCTTGTCCGCCTGTGTGATGTGGAGTTCTTTAGGTGACAGGCTTGTGCATATAGGACTGCTGAAGACATGTGTTTTGTTAAGGAATAGCCGACTAAGTGGAAGAGAGCATGGGTTTAGCGAATGAACAGGTGAACGATTGGATGGCTGACTAAATTAATGTGATAAGTAAATAAAAATAAAAGAAATAAAGAGGATAGCAAATACAGAAATAAAGATGATAGTAAATACAATTAAATAAATTGAATGGTGCATAGATCAGTGGTGGAGTGATTGGGCAAATAGTTCCTGTCTGGATGAGTCATTGAGTGACTGAGTGGTGAATGAAGGAAGGAAGGAATGAATGAGTGATGGTGAGTGGTTAGTGTGTGAGTTGAGTGAGCAAATGAGTGAGCGAGTATGTGAATGAGCTCCAGTGGAGCTCATGGGTAGTGAACCAGTGCACGGTTGGTGGAATGACTGAGTGACGGAATTAATGAACGAGTAGGTACAGGTGCTTCCCACCCGCTAGACTGCTGTCTGCCACACAGCTTCTCACCCACGTGGCCACCCTACAGCATGACTCTGAAAAGGCCCCTAAAGCTTCATTATTTTCTCCACGGTCTTGGACAGCAGTCATCCATCCACAAGAAGCCATTCACCCTTTTTGTGCGCCTCCAACATCTCTGGCTTCCGAGTTGCCTGCCAGGGCCCGGGAGTCCTCCTGGCCTCTCTCCTGTCGCTGAGAACTTCTTGCCACAGGAAATTGGGCTTACTTTGAGGGCCAAATAGTCTCTAAATATAGCTTCCCAGCGCAGATATTTAAAGAGCGGTGCCGATAGTGTTATGTCTGCCAGAGAAGGGAAAAAGACAACTTTACAATCCCCGGTGAGGGAGAGCGGAGCCATACCAGCTTTTTTTGGGAGCAGAGCCAGGACCAGGTGTCAAAGTTCTAATTACACAAGTCCCAGGTGCTCTCCAAGGTCTGTCACCATCCCAGGGCTCGAAGTTTAGATTACTGTTTCCAGGCAATCATGTCTTGATCGCTCCTACTGTCTCTGTTTAAAAATACCTCAGGAGCTGAGCATGGGTGTGAGTGCATGCCTGCCATCCCAGCACTCAAAAGCCTAATGCAGGAGGATCGCAAATCCAAGGCTAGCCTTGGCTACATAGGCTACTCCATCTCAAACAAAAGGTCTAAAACATAAGACCCCACTCCTGTCCTGGAACGTGGTGAGCCAGGCATCCTCCCTGTCAACCTCAGGGGAGCCATGCTGTGGGTGACTCCAGGCAACATGGGGAGAGCTCGCCTTGAATAATCCCTTTGCCAACCTCTCTCCCCTTCTCCCTCCCTCTTCCTCCCTCCCTCTCTCCCATTCTCAAGAGCAAGTGGTGAGGGATGGGGCCCTGGACTCTTTCTGGAAAAAGGAAACTGCCAAGTGTAGAAAGCAGGGAACAACCAGTCCATGCTTGAGAGAGACAGAGACACAGAGAGACAGAGAGACAGAGAGACAGAGAGTTCAGCCCTGAAATCCCACTCATGCATGGAAGCCTGAGCCCCCCTCCCGGCAGACAGCCCTCACCTGCTCTTTCCCCTCTTCATTTTGGGCTACTGGGCAGACAGAATGACCATAAGAAAGTCTGACCTTTTTGGGCTGATGTTGTTTTTGTATCTCAAGTGTTCTTCTAAACTAAAAATAGAACTCTCAGAGAGGGGGAGTTTTAAAACTCTTTGGGGGCTGAATTTATGTCTCCATTGGGACAAAAATAAAAACAAGTACCTTTTTCTGTACCAAGCGCTGACATAGTGAACATTCTCGTCTCTGTGTTTGTAGCGTATATTTCACCATCTTTCCCTCTGTGGTAATCAAGAGACTGGCATATGTTACTTTTCTCACAACTGTGAGAAAATGCCTGGCAAAAGCAACCTCAGAAGGGAAGGGTTTGTTGGATGGGGTGGTACACGCTTTTAATCCTGGTACTAACAGGGTTAGAGGCAGGTGGATCTTTGTGAGTTCAAGTCCAGCCTGGTCTACATGGCAAGCTCTAGCTCAGCCAGGGCCACTAATAGAGAGACCCTGTTTCCAAGAAGAGGAAGAAAGAAAGAAAAAGGGAAGGAAGAAAAGAAGGGTTGGTTTTGACTCACAGTTCTTCCGTACAGCACCCTAGGGTGGGGAAAACATGGAGGAGGGTGAGGTGGCTGGTCACATGGCAACCATGGTCAGGAAGCAGAGAGGAGAGAGAGATGGCTGCTGGAGTTCAGCCTGCCTTTTATTTATTTAGTAAAGGCCTCCAGCCTAGGGAATGGTGGCGCCCACATTAGGGTGGGTCTTGCCACTTCATTTACCCCATCTAAAGACTTCCTCACAGCTGTGCCTGAAGGTTTGTCGCTTAGATGATTCTTGAGCCTGTCAAGGTGACAATCAACACAAACCACCACAACATACAAACAGCAGTAGCTTTTGTCTCACTTTATTTTGTTTTTTAAAGAGACAAGTTCACACACTCTGGTTTTGTTTTTGGTTTTTTTTTTTTTTTTTTTTTTGAGAGTTTCACTGTGTAGCCCTGGCTATCCTGGAACTCACTCTGTAGACCAGGCTGGCACTGAACTCAGAGATCCTCCTGTCTCTGCTTCCCAAATGTTGGGATAAAAGGCGTGTGCCACCACTGCCTGGCAAATTCTCACACTCTTAATATTCATTGGCTTGAAACTCACTGTTCTAACCCAGACTAACCTCACATTCACAGTGATCCCCTGTCTCAGCTTCCTGAGTGCTAGGATTATATGTGTGTACAACATGGCTATAAAATAATTTAATGATGATTGTTGGTATTTTAAAATTTTATTCAAGAAAAAGCCCAAACATAACAACAATAACCCCCCCCCAAAAAAAAGCCCAAAACAACAAACACCTTTCCATGCTGGGGCAGCAAGATGGAGGTAGAGCCCCCGCCTAGAATCCCCCAGGGAGGGGCTGGGGGTGTGGCTCAGTGGTAGAGCCCTGCCTAGAATCCCCCAAGGAGGGGCTGGGGGCGTGGGTCAGCAGTACAGCACTTGCCCAGCGTATGTGTCCTTGATTTCATCCCAGCCTGGTAAATTATCCCAAAATTGCAATTTTTCTCATTCCCTAGGTGAGGCAGCAGCTATTGTCTTTCTTTAGGGCTCAAACATTCATGTCCCCAGTGAGGGATATCTAGGGTTCTTTTTGCCAAGGTGCTGTAATCCCGTAAGCCCTTCTGGCTGGTTTTGCTGTTGTCTTTCCCCTGCGGCTATGTTCTTGGTACCATGTTCTGATCACCATGTCAGTCAATCAGCGGATAACATTTTTTTCAGGGCTTGCTGTGCCAGGCGCGGAATGAGTTGCTCCACTCAGGGAGGCTCTGGCTGGTCCCTTGAGGGTGGGACCTGTCATCTTGTTGTCTTCTTTGCTTGTGCTACTGATATCCACTGGGGTTGGAATGAGTGAGGTCTTTGGAATGTCAGCATGCCCTCCCCGGCACTCACCATTGAGTCAGATAGGTCTGCAGAGCCAGACGCCGGAGTCGGGGATGAATCACGCTTGATTTCAGAGTTCAAGTTACTTTTAGAACGGAGGAGGCTGGGATATGGATGATGAAATGATGAATAGGGGCTGAGAGACTGAGTGGTCAAGGCTCAGCCTTCTGTAGCCACAACATCGAGGGATGCCTAAAAATGGTAGAAAGAGCCCAGGGAGGCAGGATTAATCATCTCCAGCTACTTGTGAGAGTACTTGGAACTGTACAGTGCCTCTCAGCTTCAGAGAAGTCACAGGGAGCAGCGACAGGTGGGATTGGAGGACCAGGCTCGAAATAAGGAGAAGCTGGGGAAGAGGCCGTGCCACTGCAGAAGTCCCAGAGGCGTCACGTCCTGGAGGCCGGGATGTTTTGTTTGACTCACACAGTGGTCTTTTTATTTTTTATTTAAAAAAATTTTTTGGGGGGCCGGGCGTGGTGGTGCATGCCTTTAATCCCAGCACTCGGGAGGCAGAGGCAGCCGAATTTCTGAGTTCGAGGCCAGCCTGGTCTACAAAGTGAGTTCCAGGACAGCCAGGGCTATACAGAGAAACCCTGTCTCGAAAAACCAAAAAAAAAAAAAAAAAAAAAAAAAAAAAATTGTATTAAATATTTTCTTAATTTGCATTTCAAATGCTATCCTGAAAGTTCCCTCTCCCCTCCCCCTGCCCTGCTCCCCTGCCCACCCACTCCCACTTCTTGGCCCTGGCGTTCCCCTGTATTGGGGCATATTAAGATTGTAATACCAAGGGGCCTCTCTTCCCAATGATGGCCGACTAGGCCATCTTCTGCTACATATGCAGCTAGAGACACGAGCTCTGGGGGTTCTGGTTGGTTCATATTGTTGTTCCTCTTATAGGGTTGCAGACCCCTTCAGCAATTTTGTTTTGTTTTGAACTAGAACTTAAATGGCTTTGTATGGAGAACTCAGCTATATCCCTCACCCTAGACCATACCCTCCCATCTGACGCTGACCTTTTGCGTGAAGGTCAGAAATATGAATGTAGATGAAGATGCAGTGTCAGCCATCTTGAAAGTGTACCAGGAAGGGCAGAGTGTGGTGTGATGCTCCGAAATTGTTATCCCAGAACTTAAGAGCCTGAGTTCCATCTCCAGGTCCCACAGAGGAAGAAAAGAATCAGCTCCTGCAAGTTTTATACACACACACACACACACACACTCACACAAACACGTGCACACACACACACACTCACACAAACACGTGCACACACACACACATACACGTGCACACACATGTGCACACACACACACACACACACACACACACACACACACAATTTATGTGAAGACAATTATAAACCAGATGGTGGTGTTGCACACCTTTAGTTCCAGCTCTTGAGAGGCAGAAACAGTTAGATCTCTGTGTGTTTGAGGCCAGCCTGGTCTATAGAATGGGTTCCAGGACAGCCAGGGGTACACAGAGAAAACTTGTCTTAAAAAAACAAAACAGAAAGAAAAGAAGAAAAGACAAGACAAGACAAGAACGCTATAAACCCCTTGTTTAAGATAGAGTCGCATACAGCTCAGGCTAGCCTTGAACTCACTATGCAATGAAGCTAGCCTGGACCTCTTATGCCCTACTTCAGTACCCCAGTGCTAGGATGACATGAATGTGTCTCTACAATCTATCTAAAACTTTCTGAAAATGATTTCAGCATGGAGGTCCATGCTGTGCTAAATGCCAGAGTGGTTTTTTTTGTTTGCTTGTTTTGGTTTGGTTTGGGTTGTTTTTTTGTTTTTTTTGTTTTTTTTGTTTTTTTGTTTTTTGGTTTTTTTGAGATAGGCTACAACCAGATGTAGCCCTGGCTGTCTTGGAACTCACTCTGTAGACCAGGCTGGCCTTGAACTCAGAAATCCGCCTGCCAAGTGCTGGGATTAAAGGCGTGCGCCACAACTGCCGGGCCAAAGTATTATTTATTTATTTATTTATTTAGTTGTTGTTGTTTCTAGAGGGAGGGAGGGAGAGAGAGATTGGGTGGGCAGGGGCAGGGAGCATGCAGAGAAGAGAGATGTATAACAAATGTGTCCCTGACATGGTGGCAGAAGAGAGAGTTCCCTCAGGATGACACACACACCCCCATCTATCCCTCTCTGCCTCACTGGGTCAGTGGAAAAAATAAGCTACATTTTTTTTAATTCTTAACATTTATTAGCCAGGCATGATGGCACACACCTTTAATCCCAGCACTTGAGAGGCAGAGGCAGGCAGATCTCTGTGGGGCTAGCCTGATCTAAAAAAATCTAGAACAGGCAGGGTTGAGTAGAGAGAATATGTCTCAATTTTTTAAAAATTTATTTTGCATGTATGGATGTTTTGCCTGCACACACACACATAAATATATATATATATATATATATATATATATATATATATATATATATATATACACACACACACACTGTACAACATATATGTTTGGTACCCACAGAGATTAAACAAGAGCATTGGGTGCTCTGAAACTGGCATTACAAATGGTTGTGAGCCACCATCTTGCCAAGAATCCCTGGGTGTTCTACAAGAGCAGCAAGTGTTCTTAACTGCTGAGTCATCTCTCCAGCCCAATAAGCTATTTTAAATAGTTTATGTGTATTATGTGTAAACACACGTATTTACAAATGTGTGGATGCACATGTGCCATTAAGCAGCTGTGAAGGTTTGAGAACATCTGCGTTGAGTTGGCTCTCTTTCCACCTTTGCCTGAGATCCGAATATTGAACTCAAATCACCAGGCTTATGTGGTAAGCACCTTTACCTCCTACACCATCTTGCCAGCCCCCAGAACACATTTTTTTTAAAAAAAAACCTTTCCTTCCTTTTTTAGATTTATTTTTATTTTATATATATGAGTGTTCTGTCTGCATGTCCACCTTTGTGCCAGAAGAAGCCATCAGCCCCCATTGTAGATGGTTTTGAGCCTGACAACCTGACAACTCAGTCAGCAGGTTCTCTAGAGAGGGAGTGAGGATTAAAAAGACAATTAGACAACACTGCAGTGTGCCCCCAGCCTGTTCTGAGGCTGAAGCGGGTTTATTTTCGCCCAGTCTGCTTTTATACCAATTTAAGTACATGCAAATAATCAGGTCAGCTCTAGGTTACGGAACAAACAAGACAATAAACAAAGTCTCAAGATCACTGTTTCTAGGGGCTTATCAGGATGACCAAGATATCACAGCCTACCTCTCTGTTCCAGCCCAAAGTCAGATTCCTGCCTGAGCTTACCTCCCTGTCCTGGCCCAATGTCAAGTTCCTGCCGAGTTTCTAGAAGTGGCCCCCAAAGCTCTCCAATTGCTGGGTATTGAACTCAGGACCTCTAGAAGAGCAAGCAGTGCTCTTAACCACTGAGCCATCTCCCCAGCCCCTTTTGAGGGTTTTTGTGACAGACTCTCACTATGTAGCCCAGGCTGGCCCAGAACTCAGTCTTCTTCAGCTTTCCAGAGTGCGGGAGGGATCATGGAGGGACCATATTTCAACTTCTAGGGTTTTGTTTTGTTTTGTTTACTTCTTTTGCTTGGCAGCGCTGGGGATTGAACTCAGGGCTTCTCAGCCCTGACGACTATCTTTTGAAGTGTAAGAGAGGACTGGGGAGGTGAAGTGGATTGGCCACACACATGGCTTTCTCACCATTTTCCTTACACATAATAGCAAAGCAATGAGAAGGGGGCCAGTGAGAGGGCTCAGAGGGAACAGGTGCTTGCAGCCAAGCCTGGCAACCTAAGTTCGATTCTTGGAAATCACATGGTGGATGGAAAGTTGTTCTCTAACCTCCACTTGAGCACTCTGGCATGCATGTTCCCCTCCATGAATTGGTCAGTAAACTTAAATAAATAAATAAGAATAATAAAGATCTATATGGACAAAGAATAATAAAGATCTATATGGACAAAGAAGAGATCCTCATTCAATGGCATTAACAGGTTTGGAAAGACACAAACAGATGCAGAGGACAGAGTGGAAGCCCAGCGAGGTGTGAATAGGGAGCGTGTCCTAGTGGGAGGGATGCAGGCTGAAGCCATGCGAAGTGACAAGCCAGCAGTCTTCCTGGTGTGGTAGCACACACATCTAACCCATGCATCGGGGATGCTGAGGCAGGAGGATTGCAATTTCCAGGCCAGCCTAAACTACATGGTGAGACTCTCGTCTTAAACCAGTGGGCTAGGAAAATGGCTCAGTTGGAGCCTTTATATATATATATATATATATATATATATATATATATATATATATATATATATTCTTTTCTTTTTTTCCTTTTTTTTTTTTTAAGATTTATTTATTATATGTAAGTACACTGTAGCTGTCTTCAGGCACTACTCCAGAAGAGGGGGTCAGATCTCATTACGGATAGTTGTGAGCCACCATGTGGTTGCTGGGGTTTGAACTCAGGACCTTTGGAAGAGCAGTCAGCGCTCTTACCCGTTGAGCCATCTTGCCAGCCCCGAGAACCCAAGTCTTGATCCCCAGAGTCCATGCTGAAGCAGACAAACACCTGGGAGAGCTGGCCCACACCTTCAGTTCTAGCATTAGGAGGCCGAGAGGTCAATCTCAATCTCTGTGGGTCCCGAGGTCCATGTAAAGAATCCCAAGGCCAGCTAGGGCTACAGAGTGAGTTCTAGGACAGCCAGGGCTACACAGAGAAACACTGTCTCAAAAAACCAAAAACCAACCAAACAAACAAACAGGTATGGTGGCACACACATACATACCATACACACACACACACACACACATGTGTACACACACAAATACACAAATACCACATACATACAAACCAAACACACATACACCACACACACACACACACACACACACACACTGCACTTCTATAAACTCATACCCCTACACACAAGGCAACCACATGCAAGCCCAGTCTAGCTGGTATCGCCTGCTCCAGCTGAGCAGCTGAGGACTTGGAGAAATTGGCCGGTGCTTGTTTCTAATCAACCTGAGACTCCATGTTGGCAGAGGGTAGGACACAGCAGGTGCTGAAAACAAAGGAATTAACTGGAACTCTGGAACTTTCTCTCCATCCAGACAAACCAAATGTGAGCTGTCTGCCATCTGCCTCCTAGGCAGAAGTTTCTGGAGAAACCGTAGGTGTCAGAGTTGGGAGCCTCTGAGGAGAGGTCTGGCTCATTGCCCACTTCCTTGAAAACTAACTCATCCATAAATGGGCCCACCACTATGCCTGCATTTCTAATAAACTGTTGAAAAGGTGTGTTTTATTTTCTAATTATGGGTACATATGTGCCCATCTGTGCGTGCAGGTGATCTCAGAGGCCAGAAGAGGTCATCAGATCCCCTGGAACTGGAATGACAGCGGATTATGAGCCACAGGATGTGGGTGCTGGGAACTGAACTCAGGTCCTCTGTAAGAACAGTATGCTGTCCTAACCACTGAGCATCTCTCCACCTTTTTTTTTTTTTTGGTACTTCATCGATGATATAAACACTTTCCCGGGGTTCCACTTCCATCATGGAACCAAAACAACTCAAAGAAAACACAAGGAAAAAAGTCAATCAGGGAGAACAAGGATGAGGGAAAGCTGGAGAAAGCAAAATAGTATCCTAGCATTTAAGAGCTCAGCACATCGAAAAGGAGCCCATGAGAGCCATGGAGAAACTCAGTCTCATCAGACTGCTAGGGCAGGCGACACAGGGGAGGAGAAGCTCTTAGCGGACATCACACAATCAAAATGTTGCCTTGGTTAGAGATCAGAACTGAAAGTGGGGGCACAGGCCTGTCATCCCAGTGCTTGGGAAGAGGGGGTGGCGAGACTAGGAGCTCAAGGTCATCCTTGACACTTAGGAAGTCTGAGGTCAGCTAGGCTGCGTGAAAATCCCTCTTAAAATGAACAAGATGAGAAGGAGATGGCGCTGTGGGTAAACAGCCTGTGGCTGTGTGCCACTCAAGTCTGAGGATCTGAGTGTGGGTAAAATGAGGGGTTCAGGGTCTGGAGAGATGACTCAGTGGTCAAGTGCTCTTGCTGCTCTCACGGAGGACCTGAGTTCAATTCCCGGCAACCACATGACAAAGCTCATACCACCTGTGAGTCTGGCCCCAGGACCCAATGACACCTCTGTCCTTCCCTGGAATTTGCACTTACATGCACAAAGCCATGCATAGACACATCAAATAAAAATAAAATAAGGCCCCTGAAAATCCAGATGGCAGAGTTCACATCCATAGTCCCATTCCTTCTATGGTGAAGTGGGAAGCAAAGATGGGAAAATCACCTGGACATTCTCAGGCCAGCTAGCCTGGAGTGCACAGCCCAGCCCTGCCGCAGTAAGGTGAAGGGAGAGAACTGGCTGCTGAAGCTGTAGTCTGACCTCCACCCATTGCCTCCACACACCCATTATACACACACAAAGCTAAAATCAATCAATCAATCAATCAGGAACAATGGCCAGCAGACTATTCAAACTACAGCTCGTACCTTTAGCTGTATCTGAGGAAAATAATCCCTCACCTAGCCAGACAGAATGTGTACATAGAGCAAAGGTATTTCAGAGTCTGTAGGAAGGGAAAAAAAAAAAACTATCTCCATGGGGCTGGAAGTGGCTTGGTGGTTAAGAGCATTTACTGTTCTCGCAAAGGACCCAGGTTGGGTTCCCAGCACCACGTGGCAGCTCAGAAGTGCCTGTATTAATTCTAGCGCTGAGCTGATCTCCTTGATGGCACTGTCTCCGTAATGACTCCAGTCTCTCTCTCAGCACCTGCCTTGGCTGGGACACGGAGCTTCCTAGTGCCCGTGTTCTTCAAGCTGTGCGTTTTCTATTTCTTCCTGCCCCTGCTTGCTCATTTCCACTGTAGGTGCAGCATCAGAGAGACCCACACCACAGACTCAGTGTCGCATTGTCTTGAAAATTCCCCTGCCAGAGAAATTAGTCCATTACCTTCTTTTCTGTAGCCCTGACTTGCCTTGAACTCACAGAGATCCATTTGCTTTGTGCAAGCTATGTGCAAGTTCTCAAGGCAAGAGCAGAAGGCAGCCAGAAGCTTTGCAGCACTATCGCAGGGGCAGCCGCTAGCTCAATTGCTAATACTGTTCTCCCCTGAAACCACGTGAGCTGGGTCTCCACTCTCAACCCTACTTTCAAATTCCTCCTAGGATGGCCCTCTGGTCTCTGCTGATGGCATCCAACCACTTTTCCATTGGAAATTTCCAAAACCTCATTCTTCTAAAAGCAACATGGTCACGTTCTTCTCAGCAACACTTCATTCCCCTACCAACTGCTATCGTAGTTTGAACTCTCCTGGTGTAATAAAACATTGACCAGAAGCAACTTGGGGGAGGGAGGAGTTTATTTGGATTCAGCCCTTCGCTGAAGAAATCTAAGACAGAAGTTTAAGGCAAGAACTTGGAGGCAGGGGCTGGTGAGATGGCTCAGTGGTTAAGAGTGCCGACTGCTCTTCCAAAGGTCCTGAGTTCAAATCCCAGCGACCACATCGCGGCTCACAACCATCTGTAACGAAATCTGATGCCTTCTTCTGGAGTGTCTGAAGACAGCTATAGTGTACTTACATATAATAAATAAATAAACTTAAAAAACATTTATTTAAAAAATAAATCTGCTGAAGCAGAGCTTACTGGCTTGCATTTCAACATTCTCGGCTACTTTTCTTTTCCTCCTCCTCCCCTCCTCCCCTTCTTTTTCCTCTTCCTCCTCCCCATCTTCTTCCTCCCCTCTCTTCTTTCTCCCCCTACTCTTCTTCTTTCCCCTACTCCTCCCCCTCCTCTTTCTCCTCTTCCTCCTCCCCTCCTCCTCCTTCTTCCTCCCTCTCCTCTTCCTCCTTCCCTTCCTCCCACCTCCTCCCACCTCCTCCCCCTCCTCCTCTTGGTAAGATTTATCCTTATTATTTTTAGTTATGTATAGTTTTGTTTGTCACATGTGGATGTGTTCACATGAGCACAAGTAGCTTTAGAGGTCTTGGAACCCCAGAGCTGGAGCTGCAAATGGCTGTGAACCACCATGTGGAAGCTGGGGGTGGAACTCTGGTTCTCTGGAAGAGCATCAAGTGCTCTTAAACATTGAACCATCTCTCCAGCCTGCTCAGTTACCTTTCTTATACAGCCCAGGCTCACTTGCACAGGAATGACGCCATCCACAGTGGGCTAAGCCCTCTCATCTTAATCAGCAGACAAGGAAATGTCCCATAGACATGCCCACAGGCCGGTCTGATGGAAGAAGTTCTTTACCTGAGACTCCTTCTTCCTATATATTTCTAAGCTTATGTCAAGGTGAAATAGCTTTCCTCTATCGGTCTCCACCCCGACCCTTGTTCTTTGAGATAGAATCTCACTGTGTCTCCCTGCCTGTTCTGGAACTCACTATGTAAGCCAGGCTGGCCTTAAACACACAGAAATCAGCCTGCCTTTTAAAAGTGTGTAATGCCAAGTGGTGGCGTTAGAGATGTGTGCCACCATGTGTGGCTCTCCCACTCACCAGCACAACCCGGCTGGTTAGCCAGCGTGTCCCAGGCATCATCCTGTCTCTGCTCGCCAGTGCTGGGACTGTAGGTGTGCTGCCGTGCCTGGATGCTTATACAGGTGCTAAGGATGCAAATTCAGACCTTCATGCTTACATGGCCGGCATTTTACCGATGTAGCCATCTCCCCTTCCCCAACCTCAAAGTTGATCATTGCCAAGTGGTAGTGGCACATGCCTTTAATCCTAGCACTTGAGAGCCAGAGGCACGAGGATCTCTAAGTTTGAGTTCCAGGACAGCCAGCATTACACAGAGAAACCCAGTACCAAAAACTAAAACAAACAAAAGAGCTCACCATTAGCCATTTTTCACAGGTGCGTTTAGGGACCTTTCTGTAGTCTGACCCGGTCTGGCCTGGATGGTCCCATGTCCTCAAGGGTAGCCTTACACTTACGGCCATTCTCCTTCCTCAGTGTCCCAAGTGCTGGAATGGCAAGCTATGGGCCATCGCACTTGGCTTCCAGTGTGTGTTTCAGTGGCAATCCTCTGCTTTGTTTTTGTGATTTCTTTGTAGAATCACAGAGGTGGTCGCTATCCATGCTGCACGGAGACTGACTACCCCAGAAGGCCAAGACAGCCTGAATTTGCATTCGTGCTATATATGGATATATATAGAGAGAGATGTACATAGTGATTTCTATGTGTGCATAAGTACACCTGCTATGTATGAGTGTGTGTGTGCACATATGTGCATGATGTATGGTGTGTACGTGTGTGTTCACATGTGGGCGTGTGTGTGTGTGTGCATGAGTGTGAATATGTGTGAATGTGTATGCATATGTGTAGTGTGGATATCTGCTTTTATGATGAAGCAGACCTGTGACTCTTCAGTCTGTGGGAATTTGCCTTGCGTGTCTGTTTCCCCATCATCCTATTGAAACCATCTGTGGGCTGTGCACAATGAAGACGGGGCTTCCCGGCACAGCTGCCGTGGGGACTTCAGGGAGAACAAAGGGGGCCTTGAGAAGAGTCCCAGCCAGCTGGTTGACAGATGAAAGCACCTGTCCTCTGCTTGTCATCCAAGTTAGGCACCACAAGGCCACTCGATGAGGCCACTCTGTGCTGCCAGTCCTGGGGCACACCTGTGATCTGGAGGTTGTTGTTGGGACTGGAGCTGGAGGCATGGGATATAGTGATAAATTCTTGTCCGTTTGAGGACTTGGTTCAGCTGTCTCTGGGTGAGGACCAGAGGCTACTGAGTGTGACAGCTGTTGTTGGGCCACAGGGCCAGAGCCATGACGACAGGATCAAAGTTTATTTGTGTGGAAGTCCTGATGGGTGAGAATTTGTGTCCCCAGTATCCTCCCCCAGAAGGGCATCCACAAGCAGATCTCTCCTAAATTTGGGTTCCTGTTGTCCCGGCTGCCTTTGGCTACCTTCCAGGACCTCAACCCTGCAGGGGCTGAACTAGGGTCCTTCTAGTTCCATGGCTACAGATGCAACTCTGGGGCTCCAAGTGATATCTGCTTGTTCTGGGTAGATTCTAGAAACCGAGAACTTTCTGGCCATTTAGAGGAGCCAGGGTCTCTACTTCTCCCCACAATAAGCTGTGTCTTGCCTGAATATGGCTTCAGAGGGGACATTTCCTCTCCTGGGTTGTGCAGACCATGGGACACTTGTATTGTGGGAAGGTGATTTAGTGGGGTCAGAAACTGATAGCAAGCCCAGTCTTGGCTCACTGTTTAGTAGAGAAAGATTCAAGAACAATTAAAGTAGCCTGGTGGAAGTGTAGAGGGGACAGTATGGGTCCTTAACTATGTGTGTGTGTGTGTGTGTGTGTGTGTGTGAGAGAGAGAGAGAGAGAGAGAGAGAGAGAGACTGAGACTTGTGTGTGTGTGACGTGTGTGGAGGTCAGGTCCAAGGATGTGAAGACTCTTTCTCATTGAGGAAGATAAGCCCTGATAGCAAAGGATTTTCACAGCCTAGAACCAAAAAGAGAAGAGTGTACGAGGAAAACATCCCCTGCATATGCTCAGAGTCAGGAAGGAGAGCTCCAAGCTGAGCACAGAGCTAGGGAATCAAGGTGGAGAAGAGAGGAAGTCACAGGAAAATGGGGGCCCAAGATGGAGAAGACAGGAACTCACAGGGAAACAGGTCCCAGAGGAGGGTGTGCATGGCCAGATTGTGTGCATGCACGCAGAGATTAGTTACTTAGTGATTGATTGAGTGATTGATTGATTGGGTCTCACTATGTAGCCTTGGCCTGGAAGTCTATATAAACCAGGTTGGAGCCAGGCAGTGGTGGCACATGCCTTTAATCCCAGCACTCGGAAGGCAGAGGAAGGTGGATTTCTGAGTTCGAGGCCAGCCTGGTCTACAGAGTGAGTTCCAGGACAGCCAGGGATACACAGAGAAACCCTGTCTCAAAAAAAAAAAAAAAAAAAAAGACAAACCAGGTTGGCCTCAAACTCTGCTTGCTGAGTGCTGAGATTAAAGGAGTGCTCCCCAATGCCCAGATATTTTAAAGGTGTACAGAAAGCTGAAGAGGTCAGCTTTGTGTTTGGGAAAACTAGATTCCTCTCCTCCCAGCAAGATAGAGAGAAAGGGGTTGGAGAGGTGGCTCAGTGGTTAAGACTTGCTACCCCTGCAAAGGATCCTAGTTTGGTTCCCTGTACCCAGATAGCAACTCACAACTGGCTGAAAGTCCATGTTGAAGGGATCCCATGCCCTCTTCTGGCCTCCTAGAATACTGCATGCATGCGGTGCAGACAGATACTCATACATAAATAAATATATGTTTTTTACAGATAAAGGAAAGATATGGGCAAGAGAATTCAAAGAAATCCATTTGAATGTTACTGAAAGAATAGGGCTGAGGATAGTGCTCAATGGGTAGAGCACTTGCCCAGCGCACACCAAGCATCAGCATAGCATAACCCACACACATGCACTGCTCTTCCAGAGTTACAGATTTCAGTATCCAGGACCTATCTCAGGAGGCTCACAACTTCTTGCAACTTCAGCTTCAGGGGCTCCAGCGCCCTCTTCTGGACTCCAAGATACCTACACTCATGTGCCTAAACTGCATTCACACATATACACATAAATAAAAATATTTTTAAAACAATCAAATAGTTCTGCTTCCGTCTAGGATGTGAGGGGGGAGCAAGCAGCGGAAATGGAACCTCTGTTTATCTATCCTTGGGGGAAATGGTACTTCCATGTCGTTGGGAAATATAAAAACCAGTGTGTATTGGTTTGCATACACACATGGATAAGCGGTATAAAAACATGTGGAGGAATGATAACACATTCAGGATCATGGTCACAGCTGGGTGTGGTGGCATACACCTGTAATCCCAGCTCTCCAGACACCCCTGGTCAGAGGATAACGCATTGAGGCCAGCTTGTGCCTCAGACTGAGACCTTCTCTCAAAACACAAATGGAAACAACAGCAGAAGATAACGGCCCCAGGCTGGAGAGGTGGCTCAGCAGGTAAGAGCACTGACTGCTCTTCCAGAGGTCCTGAGTTCATATCCCAGCAACCACATGGTGCCTCACAACCATCTCTAATGGGATCTGATGCCCTCTTCTGGTGTGTCTGAAGACAGCGACAGTATATTCACATGCATAAAAAAATTAATCTTAAAAAAAAGATAACGTTCTTATTTAGGGTGTTGATGTAACAGTGAAGAGTCAGAGGTGGGGTTCACAGAGGACTTAGCTCTACCAAACAGGGCAGGATGTTAAATTTGGTTTGTTTTTAGATTTTATTTTATTTTTAAATTATGCGTCTGCATCTCACAGAGTGTATAGGTGCACATGAGCACAAGTAACTCGGGGAGACCAGAGAGGGAGTTGGATCCCTGGAGCTGGAGCTACAGGCAGTTGTGAGCTGTCTGATAAGGGTACAGGGGACCTGAATCAGGGCCTTTGCAGGCACAGTGCTCCTGAGATGTTAAGATTTGATGCTAATACTTTGGGTTAGAGATAAAGCTAGCTCAGATGGTAGAGTACCTGCACTGCCATGTCTGAAGCCCCAGGTTCCATCCCTAGCACCACATACCCAGCTGTGGTAGTGTAAGCCTGTGATTCTGGCGCTCAGGAAGTGGAGGCAGGAGGATCAGAAGTTCAAGTTATCCTTGGCTACTTGAGATTGTCAAAAGAAAAAAAGTAACAAAGAAAAGAAAAATTAATGAAGCAGTCAGTCGCTGGAGCAGAGGAGGGAGGTGCAGGAAGGCTGGAGTATGAAGCTGCAGGGTCTGGAATCATTTTTAAAAGTTATCACATTTGTATTTAATTTTGGGTGCATGGGTAGAGCGGAGCTCGTCCATGCCACTGCCCAGCACGTGGGCACGGGGCTTGAGCTCAGGTCGGTCATCAGACTTGGCAGAGGGCTTCTTACCTGATGAAGCATCTCTTCAGCCCTGGTGTTACTTTTAAAAGCTTTGGCACATGCCAGGGGCAATGGTACACGCCTTTAATCTCATCACTCGGCAGCTAGAATCAGCCAGTGGGTTGTTTCGAGTTTGAGGCCATCCTGGTCTACATGGCAAGTTGCAGGACAGCCAGAGTTAGACAGAGAGGCCCTGTCTCAAAAGAAGAAAAACAAAGCAAGCAAGCAAGGAAGCAAACAAGCTCTGACACAGTCTTGGAATTCAAAAGGAGGTGTGTGTGCATGTACACAATCATAGGAGTGTCTAGTATGTGTGCACATAGCCAGGAAAGACTTGAGGTGGTCTCTCTTTTCAGCTGATTTTCTTGAAATTCTGCAAGCAGCCCAATGCATATTGAAGGTTTCTGCACATGCAGAGCTTCTCTGCAAAGGGCAAGAGATTTATAGTTCTAGAAGACTTGGGGAACCTCCGTCTAATCATTAGCTGACTTCTAGGTTAATGAAGCAAAGACCTCTCTAGCCACACATGACCTGGAACCCAGGCTTTCCTTAATTATGGGGAAAGTCATTAAAGAAATAGCAGCTGAAAGATGCAGAACTTCCCAGAGGGCAGGGCTTGCTTTCCGGGTTGCTAATGAAATGCCTGGGTTTTAACAGAAAGTGTAAGCCATGCAGAGAAACCACAAAGAGGGGCAGAAACCGTAGGGCAGCTGAGATGGCTCAGCAGGTAAAGGTGCTTGCTTCATGACATAGCTCCATCCAAAGGACTTCTGTAAAGAGGAAAGGTGAGAACTAACTCCTGAAAGTTGTCCTCTGACCTCCACATGTGTACACATGCACATACGTGCACACACGAAGCTATTTTAAAGACACTGTCCCCGACAAAGCCTAAACAGCCTATTGACTGTTTAATTTATGGACTGATTGGTTTAGAGACAGTGTCTTGTGTAGCCCAGGCTAGCCTTGAGCACATTAGGTAGCTAAAGATGACCTTGAGTTTCTGATATTCCTGCTTCTGCCTCAGGGCTGGGATTATACTTCAACTGTGTGTGTGTGTGTGTGTGTGTGTGTGTGTGTATACCTCCCCAGTTTATGCAATGTTGGGAATAGAGCCCAGGGCATCAGGCATGCTATTAAACTTTACCAACTAAGCTATGTCTCCAGTTCCCAAACTGTCATTTTCTTGTCTCTTTGTTTGTTTGGATAGGGTCACCATATGCAATGTAGATCAGGCTGGCCTAGAACTCACAGAGATCTCTCTCCTTTGGCATGTTGAGTGCTGAGATTAAAAGGTGAGAGCGTGCCATTTCATCTGACCCTGGATTGATTATTTATAATATTTAAAATAGCTGATTTGGGAGTTGGCATGTCCATCTTATGAAATCAAACTGACTGAATAGTCTAGAATTGGTGTTGTATTTTGCAACCACAATTTAACTGTGACTTGGGACGGTGCCAAGGCATTTGCCACACATAAGATAGACTCAGCACAGTCTAAATGAATTTTAGAGTCTTAGTGTTTGTGAGCTTACTCAGCCTTTCTAACAGTCTTGCAAAGTGAATTTTGTTTTTTTTTTAAGTGTGTGTGTGTGTACACACATATAAAAGAATGTATTTATATATATTTATTATATAGTATATATTTACCCACTATGTATATATATATACATATATACACACACATACATTCATTCATACATACATTCTCTCTTCCCAACAGGTGGGTACAGGAATTGAACCCAGGTCATCAGGCTTGGTGGCAAGCACTTTTACTTGGTGAGCCATCTCAATGGCCCAAATTGTTTTGTTTCAATACTGGGATTTATGCTCGGAGCTAGAGGGGTCGTGGTGGTTAACCCTTTCCTAAGTGGCCTGAACCACGCCTCAGAGACCTCACATTCCTCCCATCATTATCTGCGAAGTAAGTGAGAGCTTTGGATTTATTCCAGAGTAGGTTGGCAAGACGCCATTATTTCCAGAAAGTCTGTTTTATAGCCTGCCTTTGATACTTGCCCATTCCTGCGTCTATTTAAATAATGTTTTCCCATTAATCATATTAATTTTAGAAAAGCTATTTCAGAAACAGTTTCAAAAAATTGCCACGGTTACTAGTTTAGAAGTCTTTCTTTCCAGCGTCTGCCTATAAATACCCTGCCTATAAATACAGCTGCGCTCATGCATATGCACGCACATATATATTTATACCATTTTATGAGATTGTACTCATGCTCTATAAATGGGTTTCTAGTCTGCGTCCTCACCTCCTGAGGTATTGTGAGGCTCAGAATAGCTTAACGGTGAAGGTTAATTGGGCCCCGGAGCCAGAGCGCGACACCCTGTTCACTGCATGCCTTTGGGAATTATTAAACCCCAGAGATCCTAGCAGATCTCTGCTGTTCTCCCCGCCCCCGTCCTTTTTTTTTTTTTCCTATGTGTCGGGGCGAGGGGTACTTGCTGGGTGTAGAGGTCAAAGGACAACTTAGGGAGTTGGTTCTCTCCTTCCACCATGTGGGTTCCGGATATAAAACTCAGGTCCTTGGGCTTAGTGGCAAGCACTCTTGCTCTCTGAATCGTCTCACTGCCCTGGGACCTCTGTTCTTAGGGTCAGGAGCTGCTTGTTTGTTGTCTGATACTTCTCCTACAGGCCATCAGGAGTCTTTGTCTTTGAACTATCTTTTCTTTACTTCTTTGTTCCTTTTTCCTTCCTCCTCCTCTTCTTCTCTTCCCCATTCTATTTCCCTTCTCCTCCCCTTCCTCACTATGTAGTTTCCCCCCCCCAAAAAAAAAACAACAACAAAAAAACCCCTACCATATGAGAGACCATCCAGCTGGCTCAGATAAGTCACCTGCATGATGATGGAGGGAGAGAGCCAGCTCCCTGCACAGGGTTGTCCTCTGACCTCCACTTGAGTGCTGTCCTCCAGTGTGCCCAAGTGCATGCACATATATACCTAAAAAAGATCCCCCCTTTTGCGGGGGGGGGGGGCAAACTATAAGCTGTTGGTGAGTTAAGTTGGAAGAAAGGGAGAAAATTCCAGGAATAGGTTGGGATCAAGTTCACCCCCCTTTTCTGCACGTGTGGGTTTCTGGATGTGGCGTGGTATCAGATGCATGATGGGATTGGGCAGTTTTGCAAAACTAGCAATATGGAAACGATAGTAAAAATGAAGCAAATGACAGCCATCATCTGGGTCAGATTTGTTGGTCCCAGCTGGTTTTGAGTAGTCTTGTGTTGTTACCACTTGAGCAGTCACGAGATGCCCTACCATGATGTAGGACACTGATTGGCACAGCCTGGAGTCATCGAGCCATTTCCCCACTAAGGCAACCTACCTCTCCTCATTGTTCACCCACGCCTTGCTATCTGTGATGATTAGTAAATTGGTAGAAGTTAGACTCAACTGGTATATCGACCGACATGCTTGTTGATTGCAGAAATTGGGATGGGAAGACTGGCCCACTCTGGGCAGCGCCATTCCCTAGCTGGGATCCCTGACTGTACAAATCAACAAAGGAGCCGAGTGGCAGCATGCATTCACCACGCTCTGCTTCCTGAGAATGTGCTTCAAGCCTGCCGCCTTGACACTGCTCTCACGTAGACTGTGCCCTGAGCTGTAATTCAGATAGACCTTTCTCCTCTAAGTTGTTTTTGTCACCGTGTGTTGTGATGGCATCAAGAAGAGGAAGTGGGACACTATTCTAAAACATTTCTCCCACAGTTGCTTTACAGGTGCCCTTTTCTCTCAGATCTTCCTTCCTTCTTCATCCGCCATCCTGCCTCATAGTAGAGGTTGGAAAAGGGAGACCCTTCAGTATGGGCCTCCTCTCCATTTCTGATTTACATAACTATAAAGTTAGGGGGAAAAAAATCCCTGCTACTCCTGGAGTCTCCAAGGACTAGACTCGGCTACCTTCCCAGATGTAGAATTAAATAAATGGGGGTGAAAAGCAGAGCCATCCTCAGTCAGTGTGTCGTGGAAAGAGGAGCAGATGAAAGAAAGGGTCCCTTGGCCAATGAGCTCCAGGTGACAGCCCTTCCCCACCCACCCAGCTCCAGAGTTACAGATGTGTCCAGGTTTTAAATGTTTTCTGGCTATTGTAACTTGGCTCCTGGTGCCTTCAAAGCAAGCCCTTTACCTACCTCCCTACTGAACCATCTCTCCAGTCCCCAGCAAGAGCAACTGCTGAGTTCCTGTTATAATTCATGGCTCCATGAATCCCCTTCTCTGAGTCCCCTTCTCCCCCTAAGCCTAGGTCACCTACTCTTTCAGGCCCAGTCTCTCCTCAGAGCCCTCTTTCTGTCACCCATCCCCCAACCCCGGGGACACTCCTCCGAGGCCCTCCACCCACGCCCACATGCAAATCTTCCCTTTAGAAGCCCACTGCCTTCTCTGGAATTTTCCATCTCCTAAGGAGCTTCCTGTGGCTCTCCACCCATCTCCTCCGTCACCCATCCAGGGAATACAGTGTTTTTCCTCCCTCCCTCCCTGACTTCTCGTGCTTCAGGGTGTGACCAACATCTCCATACTATAGGGCTGTCTGTCCCATAAATATGGCTTAAATATGTCTAATGCTGGAAGTTTGATCCAACAACATCTCGGGTTGAACCAGACTTCTTTCTTGCCCTGGGCAAGGAACTCTGGTGTTTGCAGAGACCCCCCATACCCTTCTATGAGCTACAATCCCAACCTTCCCCTCCCACCATAGACTGCTTTATCCTCTCCTCCATTCCCATTCCTTCCTCCCTGCCCCATCCTGTTCCCCACCCCATAGCCTACTATCCAGTCTTCTCCCAGTGCCTTCGGTATTTAGAGCAAACGTAGCCCTCAAGACTGTGATACTACGGGATCTCCCTTTTAAAGCAACCAGTATCCCATTCATAAAACTCTCCTGTTTGGAGACAGAAATAAGAGAAAAGAATCCTTCAGTAGGTTGCCGGGGAGGTGGCTTAGTGGTGCTGTCTTGCCTAGCCTGTGAAAAGCTCTTGATTTTACACACAAGCACACACACACACACACACACACACACGCCCACGCGAACCCTAAATAAATAAAAGGGAATAAGAAAATTCTGGGGCAATTAATGGAGCCTGAGGAAGGGAGAGACATTTTCTCCTGTAGTAAGGTACCACTAGTAAGGTACCCACACTCCTGCAGATAACCCTTCACCCAAGCTCCCATAAACAACTGGGTTAAAAGAAATGATTGGATCAACAAAAAGGAGGGGTGTGCAGGTAGAAGGAGAAGGGTCATTAGTTTAGAAGAGGAAGGGGAGGGGGGCAAGAGAAGGTTATGGGGATGAACATGTGACCAGAGTACATTATACAGATATAAGACACTAGCATAATAAAACCCATCGTTGCAGGGTGTGGTGGCTCACTGGCAGGTGGGTCTGAGTCTAAGGCCAGGCTGGTCTAATAGAGAGTTCCAGGGCAGCCAGGGCTACATAGCAGTACCCTATCTCATACAGACAGACAGGGCCTGAGAAATGTCTCTGTGGTTAAGGACACTTGCTTCTCTTCCAGAGGACTCAAGTTCCATCCCCAGCACCCACAGGGTGGCCCACAAGCATCTGCAATTCTGGTTTCAGGGGATCTGAATCCCTCTTCTGGCCTGTGAGTGCATCAGGTAGGCATGTGGTACACAAAACACACAGGTAAAACCTCATATATATCAAATGAATAACATCATAAAATCATAACTGGGCGCGGCGGGGCACACCGTTGATGCCAGTGCTTCAGAGGCAGAAGCAGGTGGACCTCACTGAGGTCAGAGGTCAGCCTCTCTACATGTGAGTTCCAGGTCAGCTGGAGATCTACATAGTGAGACAGTGGCAGTGGGGGGGGGGGGGAGAGGAAAATGGCAAACAAAATCAACCCATTATTATAGATAATTTGTATGCTTATAAAACACCTTAAAAGGAGGTGGGGATTAACCTTTTACAGATGAGCAATAAAAACATGAAAACATTGGGCATTCATGCCTAAACAGAGTAAAGCACCCCCCCAAGTAATCCCTGCTGACTTTAGCTAATTTCATGTCTTTGCCTTTATTTTCATATTATACCCAACTCCACTGTGCTGTTTACTTATTTCTTTTTAAGAATATTTATAGCCGGGCGTGGTGGCACACACCTTTAATCCCAGCACTCGGGAGGCAGAGGCAGGCAGATTTCTGAGTTCGAGGCCAGCCTGGTCTACAAAGTTAGTTCCAGGACAGCCAGGGCTACACAGAGAAACCCTGTCTCGAAATACCAATAAATAAATAAATAAATAAATAAATAAATAAATAAATTTTCTTTTCTTTTCTTTTTTTTGTTTTTGTTTTTTTTTTCGAGATAGGGTTTCTCTGTATAGCTCTGGCTGTCCTGGAACTCACTTTGTAGACCAGGCTGTCCTCGAACTCAGAAATCCGCCTGCCTCTGCCTCCCAAGTGCTGGGATTAAAGGCGTGCTCCACGCCCGGCTCAATTTATTTATTTTTAAGTGCATTTATATTTTGCCTGCCTGTGTGCCTGTGTGAGGGTGCCAGACCCCCCTGGAACTGGAGTTACAGACAGCTGTGAGCTGCTATGTGGGTGCTGGGAATTGAACCCAGGTACTCTAGAAAAGCAGTCAGGGCTCTTAACCACCGAGCCATCTCTCCAGCCCACTTCTTTATTGACTTAGATGGAGGCCATGCTATATATAGCCCAGGCTTGTCTCAAATACCTCTGTTCAAGGGCTCCTCCTGCTTCTGTTTCCCAGGCTGTCAGGACTGGAAGGTGTACCAGCTCTGCCTGGCTCCCGGTACTTTGTTGGGGTTTTTTTTGTTGGTTTGTTTTGTTTTTCGTTTTTTTTTCTGTCATAGTTTAGAAGCTTGAACTCAGGACCTTATGTGTGCCAGGCAGACACTTTGCCAATGGAGCTATCTGCCCCAGTCCTCAATGAATTATGGGGCTGGAGACTTGTGCCATTACTTGAACACTTGCTGCTCTTGCAGAGGACCCGAGTTTGGTTTCTGGCACCTGTGTTGGGTTGCTTACAACTGCCTTTTAGGCCAGCTCCAGGGGAACAGACACCTTCGGCACTGGGGGGGCACGTGCACACACGTGTGCATACATCTTCCACATACAATTAAAAATAATAAAAGTAAATCTTGGTGATGATATCACTGGCTCTACTAATTAGCGTGTGGGGTTTAATTAAAAAGTCAGCTAGCTTCTGAAATTCTAGCCTCATTAGGGAGTTTTATGAGTACATGCATTAACCCCTTCAGTCTCAGAACAACTCTCTGAGGTTGCTGTCTCTGGCAGCCTTGTTTTGGTGAGAGGCCAAGGTGGCATTGGGAACTCAGGGCTTCTAGTTTAAGTTTTTGTTTGTTTGTTTGTTTGGTTGGTTGGTTGGTTTTTCAAGACAGGGTTTCTCTGTATAGCCCTGGCTGTCCTGGAACTCACTTTGTAGACCAGGCTGTCCTGGAACTCAGAAATCCGCCTGCCTCTGCCTCCTGAGTGCTGGGATTAAAGGCGTGCGCCACCATGCCCGGCTCTGTTTGTTTGTTTTTTAATATGTATTTTAATATTGTATTTTGCCTGCATGTATGTCTGCACATCACATGCATGCTCAGTGCCCACAGAGGCCAGAAGAGCACATTAGACCTCTAGGAGCAGGTGTTACAGGTGGTTCTTAGCCTCTGTGAGGGCTCTGGAGAATAGACTCAGCCCTCTAGATAAAGAGCCTGTGTTCTCAATTGCTGAACCCTCTCTCCAGCTCTCGGGGTTTAGAGTCTTCTTGATCTTTGAAACTATTTCCTGCATGTGGGTCCTTAAAAATCCTCTTACCAGCTGGGCAGAGGTGGCTCATGCCTTTAATCCCAGCACTTGGGAGACAGAGGCAGGTGGATTTCTGAGTTCGAGGCCAGCCTGGTCTACAGAGTAAGTTCCAGGACAGCCAGAGCTACACAGAGAAACCCTGTCTCGAAAAACAAAAAACAAAAAACAAAACAAAACAAAAAAAAAAACCTCTTACCCTCCCTGCTTTTCTCTTCCCAATCCCCTTCTCTCCTCTCCCATCTTACTTTTCTTTCTTCTTTCTTTCTTTCTTTAAGACATGCTCTCATATAGCCCAGGCTAGCCTCCAGCTGCCTATGTCTGTCGTTGGGGTCAACCTTGAGGTCTTAATCCTTAACCCCTCCACATCCCAAGTGTTGGGATCACAGGTGTACACCACCACACCAGATTTCCGTTTCTGAGACAAGGTCTCACTCTATAGCCTCGGCTGGATTTAAACACAGATATCCTCCTGCCTCAGCCTCTTGACTTCTGGAATGACAGCCAAGCACCACTACCTGCTCTTCCTCTCTTCCTTTTCCTGCAAGCCTGTGCTTGCTCTCGGGCACTCCTACCAGTGTCTACCTGCACGAACAGCTGCATCTTGCTAAGTGGTTTTTGTACAGAGTCCATGTTGAGACTCTTTTAAAAAAGAAGCCCAGGGGCTGAACTCAAAGCTAAAAATAACCTAGGATCAATTTAGGGACGGGGCTTGTCTTCTTTCTATTCTCTCTCCCCCAGGGCCTATAAATTGCTGCTGTTTGACAGCTGGGCTGGGCTGGCTTCCTGTAAAGCTATAATAATATGGAATTACCCTGGCTGGAACCAGGGCAAAGATGCTGGGGCTCTCACCGCAGGCATCTCTGAGCTGGAACCTCTGTCCTCGTTTTGGTCCACACTCATACTCACTTCCTCAGACATAACTGAGGCTGCTGTTACGGTCCTCACTATCAGCCTAGCACACATGAGTCTTAGGCAGGAGGATGGACGGTTCTAAGCCAGCCTGGGCTAAATACTCACACACTGTAAACAGATGAGATAGCTGGAGAGAGGTGTGATCCTGGATTTAGCCTCATAGGGAAGAGGCCTGGAAAAACTCGTGGCCTCTTAGAGGATACAGCTCATGGCCTCTGGGCTGGGCAACCAAGTAGCCACAGGACTGCTGCCAGCCTGGAGGACCCCGCCCAGGCTGATGAGCAGGCAGGACCCAGGAGTGCCAGCAGACTTGGGGCCTTGGCGGAGATTTCCAGGCTGGTTGCTGACTAGGGGGTATGCTTGGCTGGCTCCCAGCTGTCTCTGTGTATTTAATGTGTCCCCTCACCACTGCCAGCCACCCACATCCCACACAAGAAGACTTTCAAAATCCCACATTTTTGCATTACAGAACCTGATGGTATTAAATAGCATCAGAAGAACAGGCCTGTGCTCTTTCCTGTGAGGTCTGTCTTGTAGAACTCTTCAGGGGATGGAAAGGGCCTTTCCCAATAGCTTGGCCATTTGGAAATTGTCACCAAAGGCCTTGGCTGCCTATGTTTGGCATTATAAAGGTGGGAAAGAGATCTCTTAGGGACAAAGGGTTTAGAGATCTTCATTTACAGTTTACACACAGGCTGGGATTAATGGGTGGAAATTTTCAGGGGGGAAACTTGGAAATTCCCATTCTAGGAGAAGTGGGAAAGGAAGTCCTACACATCCTCCTCTCCTGTACCCATTGGCTTCGGCCAAGACCAGGTTAGGTCTAATTCTTGGGTTGTTCCTCGTGTGGGCTTTAAGTTCTGGGGACATGGTTCAATGGTAGAGCCCCTGCCTAGAATCCCCCAGTGAGGGGCTGGGGGCATGGCTCAGTGGTAGAGCCCTTGCCTAGAATCCCCAGGGAGGGGCTGGGGTGTGGCTCAGTGGTAGAGCCCCTGCCTAGAATCCCCCAGGGAGGGGCTGGGGGCATGGCTCAGTGGTAGAGCCCTTGACATGAATTCACTTGTATAGGGCTGGATTTTTATTTCTAGCACTGGAGAGAGAGAGAGAAAATGAGAGAGAATGAGAACATGCCAGAATATCCAAGAAGGAAAGCTTTCTCTTAGCATTGACTGTATGTCACAATGTTCTGGAGTAGCTCTAAAATACTGGTGTATAGTCTGTCAAGAAATAGGTGACATAGCTGGGCGTGGTGGCACACGCCTTTAATCCCAGCACTTGGAGGCAGAGGCAGGTGGATTTCTGAGTTCGAGGCCAGCCTGGTCTACAAAGTGAGTTCCAGGACAACCAGGGCTATACAGAGAAACCCTGTCTCGAAAAACCAAAAAAAAAAAAAAAAGAAAGAAAGAAAAGAAAAGAAATAGGTGACATCAGAAACCCTAGGGTAGTACCAGTGTCTTAGACTGCAATGTAGAGGCCAGCTTTTTTGTCAGGACTGGGATCCAGAGTTACCCAGAATGCCATTTCCTATGCCCTTTGGATTTACTGAGGCCTGGAAGCCAAGTGGCGTAGGCTTTACAATCCAATCACGGGGCAGGCGGACACAAGCAGATGCCTGGCAGTTACTTGCTGGCCAGGCAGCCTAGCCTCTTGTGAAGCTCAGGCCAGCGAGAGACTCTGGTCCAAAAACTAAGGCAGGGTCTGGCAGGGCAGCTTACACCTTCAGTTCCAGCATTCAGGAGGCAGAGCCAGGCAGAGCTCTCTGTGCGTTCCAGGCCAGTGAGGGATATATAGTGAAACCGTGACTCTGCATAGCTACATAAAACAAAGAAAAGGTGGACATTTGTCTTACGGTTTTTATTGCTGTGTTGAACCACCATGAACAAAGCAACGTGGGGAGGAAAGGGTTCACTTGGCTCACATTCTCACATCGCTGTTCATCACCAAAGGAAGTCAGACAGGAACTCACACAGGGCAGGAACCTGGAGGCGGGAGCTGATGCAGAGGCCTTGGAGGGAAGGGGTGCTGCTTACTGGCTTGCTCAGCATGGCTTGCTCAGCCTGCTTTCTTGGTAGAACCCAGGACCACAGGTCCAGTGGGATGTTTCCACCCACACTGGGCTGGGCCGTCCCCCATTGGTCATTAATTAAGAAGATGCTTTACAGCTGGAATTCCTTAGTTGAGGCTCCCTCCTCTCCGATCAGCTTGGCTTCTGTCACGTTGACAGAAAGCTTGACAAACGACACACAAAGTTAATTCCTGGCCTCCATATGCACGAACAACATACAACATTCCCCACCCTCCCTTCCCCCCGCCCCCGCCCCCTCCCCAAACATACAGAAAATATTAAGGCTGAGTCCATCCTCTGGGTTTATACACACTTTTGTGGGGACGAGAAGATAGACACTTGAAGCTCCTCAACTGTCCCTTCTAGGAGCCAGCTAGCCCTTTGCCAGACCAGGAGGCCATACTTGCAGACACAGTGTGTCAATGACGGTGTCTCCTAGGCTCTTGACGGCCCCAGACTGATCTTCACCGTGATAGCTGAAGAACACTTAGCTTTTGCTGGCTCCGTCCGAGTGATGCTTCAATCCTCTTCTCATTACTCATTGATGCCGAAGCTCTCAGCCTTCCCCAGGGACAGCTCTGACATCCCCAGCTGGTGCCCAGAGAGTGCCCCAGGGCAGACCTGTCTTTGCTGATGGCCTCACTCCCAAAGAACAGACAAAGTGTCAGCAGCAAGTGATTGGCGCCTTTGCTGGTCTGAGTTGACCAGAGGATATGGAGGGAACAGAAGTTACTACTTATGGTGGGTTTGATTGAGGCACCATCTTCGCTGTGGCTCGGTGTCCAGGCTGGGAGTGTGGTAGGGTGATAGATTGGGCCACACAGACACATCCTGGCACGCCACCGTGAGAGAGCATCCTGATCCCATGGCAAAGTGCAGCTACACAGACCTTATTAGTTTGAGCGCAGGCTGTGACTGGGCTTCTTTGTTTAATTGTTGTTCTGTCTGTGCACACGCAGCCATCACACGTGTGTGTGTGTGTGTGTGTGTGTGTGTGTGTGTGTGTGTGTGTAGGTCAATGTCAGGCACTCATGAGGCAAAGGCAGAAACATCTCTATAAATTCGAGGTCAGTTTGGGCTACATATCAGTTTCCAGGACAGCCAGGGCTGTGTGTGTGTGTGTGTGTGTGTGTGTGTGTGTGTGTGTGTGTGTACATGTGCATACAACCCTAACCCCATGCTCCAGTGCTTTTGTAGATGTGTTCTCTTCCTTCACCATGTGGGACCTGGGGATCAAATTCAGGCAATCAGGTTTGGTAGCAAGTAACTTTACCCACTGAATGGTCTCCTGCCCTTCACCTTGTTTTTTTCTGAGGCAAGGTCTCTCACTGGACTAGGAGCTTCCTGGGTAGGCGGGACTGGCGGTCCCCTGAGCCCCAGGATCCTCCTGTACCCCCTGCTCAGCTCCTGGATTACAAGCATGCGCTGCAATACTGGTAGGCCTTCTCACTGGGTGCCAGGGATCGAACAGGTCTTCATATTTATGTAGCAAGGATTTGACCGACTGAGCCATCTTTTTACCCCCTGTTTGTGAACACTGGGTCTCACGTAGCCCAGGCAGACCTGTAACTCACACTATCTAAGACATGACTTTGAATTCTTCATCTTCCTGCCTCCGCATCATGAATGCTTGGGTTATAGGCTGATGCCATGATGCCCTGTTTGTGTGGTGCCAGGGATGGAGCCAGAGCCTCATGCATGCTGGGCACGCGCTCTATCAGTCGACTTAAGTCCTCAGCTCTGGAACTAGGCCTTTAGTGAGCTGCCCTCACCAGTACTTGGGTGCTGCCACGCTAATGCCCTTGAGGGAGGTTTGTGGAGTTTGCAGTCCGCTCTCCTGTTTGGTCCATTAGGCAAACCCAACACATATGGGGCTGTCCCTCCCTCAGATGATTGCTTGTGGCAGGTCACCAGGGGACCTGAGGCCCAGCACCTGCTGTGGGGTCAGCTCAGGACTCCGTCCAGAACTCCTGACTACTGTTTGTTTTGTCAGGAACACAGAGGGAGACATGCCTGGGAAGAGCCATGGGCATTCTAATAGCTAAATTTGTCATTCTGAGTACGAGTACGAGAAGTCCAGGGGACCAGCTGCCCCAAGACTTGCTTAGCTCCACCCTCTTCCTGCTGTATGTGGTGACTAATTGCCTACTTGCTGAGATTTAGAATCTTGAGTCTTGGGCCAGCAAGATGGCTGGGCTGGTAAAGGTGTCTGACACCAAGACTGACAACCCAAGTTCATCCCTGGGACACACTGTGTGGAAGGAGAAAAGTACCTTCAGGTCAGCCTTACTCTCTCTGATATACACTGCATACACACATACACACACACACACGCACACACACACACACACACACACACACACACACACACACACACACACAAATGAATAAAACCTGCTAGCTGTGGTGGTGCACACCTCTAATTCCCCAGCACATGAGAGGCAGAGGCAAGCTTATCTCTGAGTTTGAAGCCAGCCTGAACTACCTGTTGAGTTCCAGGCCAGCCAGGGCTATGTAGTGAAACCCTGTTTCTAAATAAATAAATAAATACATAAATACATTAAAAACATACAATAAATAGAAATGCTGAGGTGTTTGCAGAGGTATTTAATTAGAGAGGGAAGACCCACCCCAATGTGGGCACTGATATTTCATGGGCTGGGGTCTCAGACGATTAAAAAAGGAAAAAACACAGGGCCAGGTGCTGGTGGGGCATGCCTTTAATCCCAGCACTCAGACTGGCAGATCTCTGAGGCCAGCCTGGTCTACAGAGCTTAGATCCAGGACAGGTAGGGCTACTCAGAGAAACCCTATCTCAAAAAACAAACAAACAAGAATGAAAAAAGGAAAGAAACAAAAAGTAAAAGAGAAAGAAAGGGATTGGGGATGTAAATCAGTGGAGTACTTGCCTGGTATTCACAAGGCTCAGAGTTCCATCCTTGGCACCACACCAACTGGGCACAGTGGGAGGAGCCTGCAATGCCAGCGTGCAGGAGATGGAGGTAAAAGGATCAGGTACATACCAATTTTGAGGTTAGCCTAAGCGACATGAAATGCTGTTTCAAAAAAAAATAAAGTCATACCCAGTGACTTTCCTCCAACTGGGCCACACCCTACCTTTGACCACCTTCTATAATAGCATATTATGAATACATTAAATAATTAATCCTCTGATTAGGTCAGACCCCTCCAGATCTGTCTCTGGAGGCAACTGATAGACACACCAGAGAGACGCTTAGCCAGTCCTTAGTCAGTCCTTAGGGTTCTTTTTCTTATTCTTTCCCTTTCCTTTCCTTTCCTTTCCTTTCCTTTCCTTTCCTTTCCTTCCCTTCCCTTCCCTTTCCTTTTTCTCTTTCTTTTTCTTTTTCTTTTTCTCTTTCTCTTTCTTCTTTTTTGTTTTTCTTTCTATTTTTTTAGACAGGGTTTCTCTGTGTAGCTCTGGCTGTCTTAGAACCCACTTTGTAGACTAGGCTGGCCTCAAACTTACAGAGATCTGTATGCCATGAGGTTCAGCTCCTTTATGTTGCTGAGTGGTGGTGACGCACGCCTTTAATCCCAGCACTTAGGAGGCAGAGGAAGGTGGGTTTCTGAGTTCGAGACCAACCTGGTCTACAATGTGAGTTCCAGGACAGCCAGGGCTATACAAAGAAACTGTCGGGGGGGGGGGGATAAGATTTATGTTATAGCTGGGTGTGGTGGCAGGCGCCTATAGTTCCAGCACCCAGGAAGGAGAGACGGGATTATCTCTGAGTTTGAAGCAGGACATCCCAGGGCTACACAGAGAAATCTTGTCTCAACAAACAACAAAGACTTTCTGTATGGTTTTATTTGTGTGTGTGTCTGTGCTGTACATGTGTGTGCAGAGTGTGCAGGTGTTCACAGAGGCCAGAAGGAGGCACAAATCCCCCGGAGCTGGAGTTAGTGGTCTTTGTGAGCCAGCTGTTGTGGATGCTACACACTCCAAACCCTGGCCCTCTGACGCAGCAGTGGTGAATGCCCTTAACCGCTGTCTTCTCTTACCCTCTCCTTTATATCACCGTCACTTCCATCTTTCCTAATTTTTCTGTTTATTTAATTATTCTTGTGTGTGTACCTATCTGTCTTGGCACACACACAAAGGTCAGAGGACAACGCTGCGGAGTCTGTTCTCTCCTTTTTGCCTTCTCATGGGCTCCAGGGTTCGAACTCAGCTTGCCAAGCCTCTCCAGGCACGAGCCTTTATCTGATGGGCCATCTCTCCAACCCACGTTGGATGTTTGGAAAAGTGTCTCTTGTAGTCCAGGCTAGACTTCAACTTGCTTCGGTAGCCAAAGATGATCTTGAATTTCTAATCCCCCCTGCCTCTGCCTCCTGAGGACTGTGTTCTGCCATGCTGGGTTGATGTGACACCAGAACAGAGCTCAGGGCTTCACGCGTGCTAGGGAAGGATGCTACCTACTGAGCCACAACCTAGTCCCATCTCTTCACTGCAGATATTAAAGCATAGCACACAAAGTTGAAGAAACTTAATGTGGGTGTGGCAGTGCACACCTGGAACCCCAGCACCCTGGAGGCAGGTCAGGAGCCAGAGAGATGGTGGCTCCCTGGTTAAGAGTACTGCCTGCTCTTCCAGAGGTCCTGGGTTTGATTCTCAACACCCACACGGAGGAGGCTCACAACCACAAACAAACAGTTGAAAAAAAATACAAAAAACAAAACAAAACAAATCCAAGGCCTATCCCTGCTTATCCCCAGGTTCCATGGTCACTGCTCCTTATTACACTATCAGCAAGTATCTCCGTAGTCATAACAGTGCATTCTGCCCCAACATCCCTGAGTAGGATTGAATGAGACAGTAGACCCAAAGGTATTTTGTAAACACTGCAGCCCTGTAGAGAGAGACTTATTTTTAAAAACAATAGTGTAACAACTAAGGCTACAAGCCCTTTGACAAGCATTGTTTGATTACTAATAAGTAAGCTTATCACAGGGAATTACTGAAATTTATCACCTCTACAACACAATGCTCTGTATCAAGGCCCTACCCTGGCTTGGCACCCAAGGCTTGTGGTGTGGAATGTGTAGGGCCAGGCTGCACAAATCTGGTCACCAGTAGGTGTCAGCCTCCACCAGGACACATCCACTGGTCTATATACTTGTCAAAGAATGGCAGCTTTCTCCCTTTTCCATAAAACTTTCTTTTATGTGTAGTACTGAGGCTTTCACACCTGCTAGGAAAGCACTGTCACTGAGCCACGCCCCCAGCCCCTCCCTGGGGGATTCTAGGCAGGGGCTCTACCACTGACCACACCCCCAGCCCCTCACTGGGGGATTCTAGGCAGGGGCTCTACCACTGAGCCACGCCCCAGCCCCTCCCTGGGGGATTCTAGGCAGGGGCTTTACCACTGAGCCACGCCCCCAGCCCCTCCCTGCAGGATTCTAGGGGGGGGGGCTCTACTGCTGAGTCATGCCCCCAGCCCTCTTTATATTTTGTTTGTTTAGGGTTTTTTTTTTTTTTTTTTTTTGGTTTTTACTTTGAGGTAGGGTCTCACTTAAATTGCCAAAGATGAGAAATATGGTGAAGTGGGGGGGGGGGGTGGAGACTGGGAGAAGATAGACTACAAGGGTGGAAGGGGAGGCCAAAGCAGTAAAGGTCTTGATTTCAAAAAAAAAAAATAGGATCTGTTTTTTATTTGAGGTTGGCCGATGAGAAATTATAATTAAATTACTGTAAGAATAATGAGAGAGGGCGAGACTACAGGCAAATTTGTAGATCAGTTGAGAGGATGTTTTTGTTTTGCAATCTTTACTCCATTTATTTATTTACTTATTTATGTGCTAGTCTTTTATTGGTGGGGCCCACACATGTCCCACATATGCCACTGTCCTTGTGTGTAGGTCAGAGGGCAGCTTCCAGATATCAGTTGACTCCTTTTATCATGTGGGTCCCAGGGATCCAACTTAGATCTTTAGGTAAGTGCCTTTATGGGCCAAGCTGTCGCAGCAGCCCCCAGAGGCTGTTTTCTGAGGCACTTCTGCACAGGCCTCGCCCCTATAAATGGAGCAAGGTGCATTCTTGCCCCTAGCTAGCAGTTTCAGCAAGCTTGTGCACTTCCAGTAATCACTACAATAAAGCTGACCACAAGCTCAGTAGTTAAAACATCAGAATTCTGGGGCCAAAGACAGGGCTCAGTGGGTAAGGGTGCTTGCCACCAAACCCAGTGACCTAAGTTCAGATCTCCTGGAATCCACATGGTGGAAAGAATGGATTTCTGCAAATACACATACACATACACACACACCCACACGCACACGCACGTGCTCTCTCTTTTGTAAATGTAATAAAAATAGAAACAGTAACTTGCCCCCTCATCTTTTCATGGCTCTGGAGCCCAGAAACTGGAAATTATGTTACTAGGTCACAATCAAAGGTTTTGAATGAAAAAAAAAAAAAATTGCCGGGTGTGGTGGCGCATACTTTTAATCCTAGCACTTGGGAGGCAGAGGCAGGCGGATTTCTGAGTTCGAGGCCAGCCTGGTCTACAAAGTGAGCTACACAGAGAAACCCTGTCTTGAAAAATCAATCAATCAATCAATCAATCAAAGGAAAGGACGTGACTCCTAGGTGTGGTGGAGGAGAAAGTTTATTGTAGATACAAGGGAGAGCATAGCCAGAGGCAGGGATACCTTACAGAAATCAGTTGGGAGAGTCCAGATGGGCATGCCCTTAACTGCATGAGGAGGGGAGGGAAGGGGAGGGCAAGGTAGGGAGGGGGGCAGGAAGGTAGGGAGGGGAGCCAGGTTCAGTAACTAGGAAGGCTCAAAGAGAGAAGAGGGCAGGTAACCAAATGGTTGGGTTATAAAGGGAAGGGCATCTGGGGGAAGGGCAGCACAGCTCCTGACTGGAGAGTTGGGGGGGGGGGTGCCATCCAGGAGTAGGGACTAAGAGGTGCATGGAGAACCTGGTGGCCAGTGTGCCCTTTGATATCTTAAGCAGGCACCTCAGCCATTTGTGCCAGGTTTGAAACTTTGTGTTGATAGTAGGTTAAGTGTTTGTTCCTCAAGCATGAAGACTTAAGTTCAAATCTCCAGTGCAGTTTTAGCTAGGTATTGATGCAGACGCTATCTTTCCAGCGATCTGCAGGCTTTGGCAGGGGATTGAGACTGCTGTGAGTTCAAGGCTAACCTGGGCTATATAGAGTGAGTTCCAGGGCGGGGGAGAGGAGAGTGAACACCCCTCAGCTAGGTGTGGTGGTGCATACCTTTAATCCTATCTCTTTTTGTTTGTTTGTTTGTTTGTTTGTTTGTTTGTTTTTTCGAGACAGGGTTTCTCTGTGTAGCCCTGGCTGTCCTGGAACTCACTTTGTAGACCAGGCTGGCCTCGAACTCAGAAATCCACCTGCCTCTGCCTCCCGAGTGCTGGGATCAAAGGCGTGCACCACCACGCCCGGCTAATCCTATCTCTTAAGGGGCAATTCCAGGCCAAGTTCTAGGTCAGCCAGGGAAATGTGGTGCCTGTCTCAAAAATAAATAAAATTAAAAAGCATCACCCAAACTCCGGACATTTACAGCTGGACACAAAAATTACACACCTTAGATCTCAGTAGTCTGGAGGCAGAGGCAGGTGGATCAAGGTGATTTTGAGGCCAGCACAACTCAGCATTTGTAAAAGACGGAGAACAGAACTGCTACCGAGCATATGAGACCTTGTTGGAAAACAACAGAAGCCCACACTCAAATATAAAAGCAACTGTTGGGAATCCTTGATCTGTCAACCATTTCCAGGCTTAAAGGTTCACAAACTTCCATCCTTGAGCAGTGCCTTGCTGTGGTAGCACCTGGCTGTGCAGCCTCGGCTACTTGGGAAACCCTGGTTCTCCTGCCTTAGTGCCGCTAGGCTTTTGGCCAGGAGCCACCACACCTAGCTCCCAACAAAACTTCCTCTTTTAAATCACTCTGATTGCATGCTCACCCCCACCCACCAGAAGGCTAGTGGAAAAACAGTCCCAACTTCATAGATAAGAACTCTGATTCCAGGGGAGGGGGAGATGCTCTCCTGCCTAGCAGGCTCCAAAGAGACCCGGGGTTTGCTTCTTGGTAGTGGGTGGACCCTATGCCTTCTTCCTTTGAAATGCTTGTCAAGCTCGTCCTCAGATCCACAGTATGCTTGAGGCCAGCCCTGGCTCCAAACAAGAGAGCCTGTCAGGGCTATTGGAGGTCTTTGGTCCCAGCACTAGGGAGGTAGAGGCAAGCAGATCTCTATGGGTTTGGGACCCACCTAGTTTACATAGAGATTTACAGGCTACCTAGGGTTACATAGTGCAAACCATCTAAAAAAAAGAAAAAAGAAAGGAAGGAAGGAAAGGAGAGAGAGAAAGAGGGAGGGAGGGGGAGAGAGAGAGAGAGAGAGAGAGAGAGAGAGAGAGAGAGAGAGAGAAAGAAACCAAGGGTTAGGGCGATGGCTCAGAGTCTCAGAGTACTGGCTGTTCTTGCAGAGGACCTGGGTTCAGTTCCCGGAACCCACACTGTGGTTCATGACCATCTGTGGTTCAGCCCCAATTCAAGGGAATCCTGTGTCATCTTCTAACCCCTACATGCATCAAACATGCACATGGCATGCAGGCAAAACACATATAATGTAATTAAGCCATTGAAGGAGTTGGTGGTGGTTCAGGGAGAGGACTTGCCATGGAAACAAGAGCATTTGAATTCAAAATCCCAGAACCTCTGGGAAGAGCTAGGCACAGTGTCTGTGACCCTTATGTTGGGGAAGTGAAGGCAGATGTATTCCTGGAACTTTCTGTCCTACTAGACTAACCAAATGAGTAAGAGACTCAGTCTCAAAAAAAAAAAAAAAAAAAAAAATCAGTGCTGGTGCATGGCTTTAATCCCAGCCCTTGGGAGGCAGAGGCAGGCTGGTCTCCTGCTCTTTGTGAGTTCAAGGCCAGCCTGGTCTAAAAATCAATTTCCAGGACAGTCTGTTATCCAAGACTCTACATGATGGAAGGAGGGATCTGACCCCTGAAATTGCCCTCTGACCACCACCACACTTGTGTTATGACACCGTGTGTTAATGTTTACAGAGACTAAAAAGAAGAAATGCTGGAGAGGGATTGAAGAGGACATGTGCCCTCTGGCCTCCATCTTACCTCCCTCTCTATACACAGTACACATAAAACAAAGGTTTTAAAAGCAGTATGCTCCAAACGTGGGGCATCTCTGGAAGTTTGGGATTTGTGGGGCACTGTCTGCATTGAGGTTCACTACCAGGGGTCAGTTCACTCTCCTCTGGCCCTGTTTCCTTCCTGTATAATTGAAGAGTTGGCCTAAGTGGACTGTCAGGTCCCCGGTGTCTCTTAACTGCACGCCAAACCGCTCTGCTTCTGATTTGGGAGGGATAAGATGGCAAGCTTTTGTCTCCTGGGAAACCTTCCACCAAAGGAGCCTCTGCTGGGAAGCCTGTTCAAGGCACCAGCTGTGCCTTGCCGAGCAGGGAGCCGGCTGAGGGATTCTCTAAAGGATGGGCAGCGGGATTGGGCTCTGACGGTAGAGGTTCTGAGAGGGGATAGACACCCAATTAAGAAGCCAGTCCATTCTATCTCTTCTCCGGAAAAAGGCAAGCTTTTGGCCATTTGGGAGCAGGGGGTCTGTCCCTAGAACGCTGGAGGGGAGGGATATTTGATACCATCATTCCCATTCGCCCATCTGTTTGGAGCCCCCAGCCTCGTATTGGAAGGCCCCTGGGGATTAGCCTCAGGAGGCCAACCACAGCCTCTCAATTACCTCATTGTCCACATGGGGGGGGGCGGGGGAAAGCCATGTGGGGAAGGGACAAGGGGGTGGACCCCTGCCCTTGTTGGAATGTGCATGCTGGTGTTTGAAGGGACATCCACTGAAACACGCGCGCGCGCGCATGCATGCACACACACACACACAAACACACACCACACACACACACACACACACACACACTTCCTGGCGGTCTCCAGCTCCTGGCTCTCCAGTGATCCTGTCCCATCCGCCTGGACAGCTGCCGAAAGAGACCTTTTGTTATTCAAATCACACCCTCCTCTCTGAGCTTCCAGGGACCTCAGGGTCCGGGAATCCATCGCTGGGTGCCCTCACCTCTTGCGGCGGATCTCCGGGTTTCCCGGGCCCCTCCCCTCAACAGCACATTCTCCAGCTCCACCGAGGAACCGCGCCTCCCCCCGCCGGCGCGCTTCCCCTCCCGTCCTCTCCTCTTCGATCCCCTCCCCTCCCCGCCCCGCCCCCGCCGTGCTCCGTCCAGCCGCGGTGCCGCCGGCCACCACCAGGGTCCCCGTCGCCCGCTGTTGCCAGCAAGCAGCATGGCACCCCCGGGGCTGCAGTAGCTGCCACCAGCCTTCACTGGAGGGGGTACCCGGTATCTCCCGGGGTGTGGGGCGGACACCCTATCGTTTCGGCCATGGATGTGAACAAGATGGTAAGTGAGAGCTTTGGAAGCTCTATCTCCCCGCCCCCACCCGGTTCGCATCTCATCTCTCCCCCTCCCCCCTAGTCTGCAGCGTGATCCATTGAAAGTTTTCTGGATTGTTGATTCTTCCTGCCTGTTGGCCCCGCTCCGCAGAGCGCTGGGAGAAAGGGAGAACCCGGCCAAGGATCTGGAGGCGGCTGGCCCGCGGGGCTGGGGCTCCCGGTTTCCCGCCGCGCCAGCTGCCTGGGCTGCCCTGGGCCGGGCTCCCTTTCCTAAATTAGTCAACCTGTGAGGCGGAGGAAGGAGGGCAGCGCTGCAGGAAGGGGCTTCTGCTGTCCCTTCCGAGCCCTCTGCTAGCACAGTGCTGGGGTTCTTCTTGGAAGGTTTGTGGGCTGAGAGGTACAGGTGTCTCTGGGAGGGCTAGTGAGGAGAACCCCTGTTTTGGCCAAAGTGAGGGGGCGGGAACGAAGACACCCCCTCCCCTTCCCGCATCCGAGCCCCGCGCGCGGGCTCTCAGAGGGGCCGTGTTCCTAGATTGGTCACTTGTAAGCCTCAGACTTGGTGGGCTTGGGGAGCAGCGACTCCTTTCTTGGCCCGTTAAAGTATCTAATCTTTTGGGCCCTTTAGAATGGAGGGGTCTGTGATCTGCCCCAGAGCAGCCCCGCCCCCACTCCAAATACTGCGGGAGATGCCAAGATTGTTGCTCATTGATCCAGACCAAGGAGCGAATCTCAGCGGGAATCAGGTTGTCCTTTGGGAGATCCTAGATGGATGGAGGGAGTATCTCTGGAGGGCACTGCAGGTTTTCCCAGAGGGATCGCTACCACTCTGGCTGAATTTAGACCTGGTTTCTCCATTTTTGCTGTTCCCCTCAATGGTGAGCTATGCTTTTGAGAGTCCCGGGGAAATAGATTTGAAATCTATGTGTGACTGTAGGCGGCTTGGGAACCTGTAGCTTACAGAGAAGAAGGGTTGAGGTTAATTTTCTATAGAGGGTGCGTTTTTTAGGGTGCAAGCATACCCTAGAGAAGACAAGTCCATTTTGGTCCCTGCATACATAACATAACCTTTGGTGCTGTATCTAGATTCTGGATCAAAGCTGGGTGACAGGTGTGATTTCCCCCCCCCCCCCCCACGCAGGAGGCCCTTTTCCAAAAGTCTTGAGTTTCAGCACACCCTCCTCCTGCCCCCGCTGTGAGGAGGGAGGACTGGGTGAGGTATCTCCTGAATCCTTGTCTTTCTGTGAAGAAAAAATTTGTCTATGGTGGGACAGTGCCAAGAGGCTAGACCCTGCCCCCATTCCCTGTGTTTGCATTGCAGACAACTGAGAACCCTCAAAAAAAAAAAAAAAAAAAGTCCTCTTGAGGGCTAGAGAGATAAGTCTTGTAAGGTGCAAGTATGAGAACCAGAGATTAATCCCCCAGCCCTGTGAAAACAGCCCCAGGTGTGGCAGCCACACTTGCAATCCCTGCTCTGGGGAGGTGGAGATAGGTGTATCCCTCTGGATTTCCTGGTCGGCCCGGGTAGTTTCATTTGCAAGTCCCAGGCTGAGTGAAAAGTCCTGTGTCAAACAATGTGGAGAACACCTGAGGAACTTCTGCTCCCTCCCCATGAATGTGCTCACTTGAACCTGAGCGCACACACACGTGCCCACACATAGACACCCACAAAAAGAAGGGGGAAAGAGGGTTGATGAGATGGCTCAGCTGGTGAAGCACTCTCCGTGCAAGTCTGACAACCTGAGTTCAATCTTCACAACCCCTGCGAAGGCGGAAGGAGAGAACCAACCCCATGAAGTTGTCCCCTGGCCTCTACATGGGACACACACACACACAAATAATGGTGGTGGTGGTGATGATGAAAATTTAGGACTGATGAAGTGGGTAGAGGGACTTGTTGCAAAGCCTGACAGCTTGAGTTTGGTCCCTGGGACCCACATGGCGGAAGGAGAGAGCCGACTCCTGAAAGTTGTCCTCTCTACCTGAAGAAGTGGCTTGGTGGGGAAACTTGGTTGGCTGCTCCTTTCCTGCAGGTGTCAGAGCCACACAAGAGTCACCTGTGTGAGCTTTAGTGGAGGGTCCCATGGCTGCTACTCCAGATGGCCCTGAGCCTCCACTTGCTTTCATTCCAGTTGCAGCCAACCTGACAGGGTCAGGGACTTCTGCCTTTAAATTCTTAAAAGATAAATTCCCATCTATATATGTATGCATATATACATATGCCATGGATCATGGGTGGCAGATGGAGGACAATTTACAGGAGTTAGTTCTTGGTCATCTATCTAACCTCCTATTGTGTAGGCTCCAGGGATCAAACTCAGATCTTTATTTAGGCTTGGCGGCAGGCACCTGGACCCAATGAGACTTCTTGCCACCCAGCTTATCCCCACCTTTAGTTAGTCACATTACTTCTGGCGCTTCTCCTCCCTCCAATCCTTCCCGTATGCCATGGTATTTATTTATTTCCTATCATTGTTGTACCAAGTGCTGGAGTGAAGGAAGGGCACCAAGAAATAAAGCCCAAGGTCTCCTGCTCCCTGGGACCGGCAGGCCAGGCAGCAGGCAGCTTCTGCACAGGCTCTGAGCAGTTGGTACAGAGGGCCATAGAGACTCAATACAGAGTTCAGATGCTGTGTGAGAAAGAGATGGGGTGGGGGTGGGGGTGGGGGAGGGTGAACAGTTGTATTCCAAGCAGTGGAAAGGTGGGGACAGGCAGATATCCTTGGGGCTTCCTGGCTAGCCCAGCTGAACCAGGGAGCTCAGGGCCAGTGCGAGATCATAAGTGTGAAGTGGGAGATGGTTCAGTGGGTAAAGTGCTAGGCGCATGAATGAAAGCATCCAGGCTTGGGTCCCCACCAGTCACCTGAAGGCTGGGCATGGTGGCATATGTCTATAACCTAAGGGTTTGAGGCAGACCCCAGAAGCTGGCTGGCTAGCCAGTCTACGCAACCAGTGAGTATCGGTTACAGTGGGAAATCACGTTTCCAAAAAGAATGTAGAGATAGGTATGGTCTTGCATGCTTTTAATCCCAGCCCTGAGGAGGTGGAGGCAGGTGGAAGTCTGTGAGTTCAAGACCAGGCAGGGCTACATAGTGAGACCCTGCTTTCAAAAAAGACTAAAAGTGGAAAGTGAATGAGGAATATGTCCTAATGTCAATCAAGTGCTGGCCTTCGAATGCATTCACATGGGTAAGCACACATATGTATAGCATACACACGTGCAAACTGGACAGTTCATGAGGACCAGCATCCAACTTGGCCTTCACACACACACACACACACACACACACACACACACACACACACACACACACAGAGTAATAAAATTAAAAGCCCTGGCTGTCTCTGGAGGGCTGGGTGGAGTTGGTTTTTCTAGAGCAGTGAAGGGTATTGCTCATTGGCAGGGGAATGGGCAGAGCCTACTGGGTGAGGCTGGGCACGGAGATTAGAGATCAGGAAATAGCTGGCTGGTCAGTTGTAGCCAGGCCAGGAAGGCCTTAAATGCCAATGATGGCGCTCAGCCTGTAGGGACTGGAGACACTCTTGGGAACTGTAAGCAGAGGCTGTGTATTGATGGCCTCTCTCCCCTTTTAGCTTGGAGTCCAAACAAAAGTGATATTTGATTCTCATTAATCATTGAGCAGCCCAGTGCCCAGCCCAGAAGCCATTGTCCCCAATTCTTTGTGAGGAACACAGACCCTGGGTTGTGTCGCTAAGAGAACCTTTCCAATCCCGGGCACTTGGCGCCTGCTTCCCGTTCCCACAGGAGGCCTGGGTTGCTTTCTGTTCTGACCCTTCCTACTCCCATCTTTGGTATGAAGCCTCTCTACGGTGGCCTAGAGCTTTAGGGTTGACCCCCCCCCCCAATCCATTATTCCAGATGCATTCCTGACAGAGCCTATCATTACTAGCCTTGAGAGTTTGAACCCTGCAGTGGTCTTTGTTGAATGAGAAAAGCCAGGTTAAAGTTCACCTAACTCCCTGCATGACTGTTAACAAAAATCAATTACATTTGCATATATATGAATGTTTGCACACATATACATATATGTGTGTGTAGGCTGGGGAGAAAAACTTGCAAGAGTCATAACCTCTCCTACCATGTGGGTGCCTTGGGGACTTAAGTTGTCAGGCATAGAGGCGGGTACCTCTGCATATCTGCTGAAGAGTTGTACTTGGATTGTATCCAAGGGTTATTCTTGATGTGATGGAACACTATGACCAAAGCAACTTGGGAAGAAAGAATTTATTTGGCTTATACTTCCATATTACTGTTCATCATCAAAGGAAGTCAAGACAGGAACTGAAGCAGGGTAGGGACCTGGAGGCAAGGGCTGATGCAGAGGCCATGGAGGGGAGCCGCTTACTGGCTTGGTCCTCCTCACTGCTTGCATAGCCTGCTTTCCTATAGAACCCAGTACCACCAGCCCAGGGACGGCTCCACCCACAATGGGCTAGGCCTGGACACATCAATCACTAATTAAGAAAATGCTCAGGCTGGTGAGATGGCTCAGCAGGTAAGAACACTGGCTGCTCTTCTGAAGGTCCTGAGTTCAAATCCCACAACCACATGGTGGCTCACAACCACCTGTAATGAGATCTGATGCCCTCTTCTGGTGTGTCTGAAGACAGCAACAGTGTATGTATGTATAATAATAAGTACATCTTAAGCCGGGCGTGGTGGCGCATGCCTTTAATCCCAGCACTCGGGAGGCAGAGGCAGGCGGATTTCTGAGTTCGAGGCTAGCCTGGTCTACAGAGTGAGTTCCAGGACAGCCAGGACTACACAGAGAAACCCTGTCTCGAAAAACCAAAAAAAAAAAAAAAAAAAAAAAAAAATAATAATAATAATAATAAAGAAAAAAAGAAAAAAAGAAAAGAAAATGCTCAACAAGCTTGCCAACAGCCTGACCTTATGGAGGCATTTTCTCAATTGAGGCTCCCTCCTCCCAGATGGCATTAGCTTGTTGTCAAGTGGACAGAAAACCAACCAGCACAGATTGCTTCTGAGATTTTTATAAGGTAACTGGATACGGTGGTGCACACCTTTAATCCCAGCACTAGGGAGACAGAGCAGGTGGCTCTCTGTGAGTTCAAAGCCACCCTGGTCTATTCAGCGAGTTCTTGGACAGCCAGAGCTATATAGCAAGACCTTGTCTCAAACAAAACAAGGCAAAAATAGATAAAATAAAAAACAGTTGGCCATCATTGGAAATCATTTTATTAATTTGATTTAGTTTTTTACAATGCTAGAGATGGAACTCGGAATTCTGCAAATGCTATGCAAATGTAGCTTGAACTTGTTCCAGGTTCCTCACTGGGGGATTCTATGCAGGGGCTCTACCACTTAGCCACGTCCCAAGCCCATCCCTGGGGGATTCTAGGCAGGGGCTCTACCACTGAGTCATGCCCCCAGCCCCTCCCTGGGGGATTCTGGGCAAGTGCTGAGCTATGCCCTCTGTCTTTTTTTTCCTTTCCTATATTCAGATTGATTATCACTTTATAGTAGAGACTGACTTGGAACTCCTAACCCTCCTTCTTTGGCCTCCCAAGTGCTTGGGATTATGGACATGTGCCACCATGCCACATGTGTAGCCACAGCTACACCTGTAATAGAAAATATTTTTACTTGGTGGGTTTTTTTGGTTTTTTTTTTTTTTTTTTTTTTTTTTTTTTTTTGGTTTTTTGAGACAGGGTTTCTCTGTGTAGCCCTGGCTGTCCTGGAACTCACTCTGTAGACCAGGCTAGCCTCGAACTCAGAAATCTGCCTGCCTCTGCCTCCCAAGTGCTGGGATTAAAGGCCTGCGCCACCCCGCCTGGCTCTATTGTGACAATATGATACCCCAAAGCCTGGACTAATTCTCCCCATAACCCTTTAGGTCCTTGATTGGCCTGAAGAGACGAGCCTCATCTGTTTTAGTTGACAGCTCTGGGAACTAATTTTCCCAGCTCTCGTGTTATCTCTCTGAATGAGGATACAAGTGAGTGGGGACAGCGGATTCACCACCTTATGCCACTAGTGAATATTTGATGACATCAGATGTCTGCCTTCAGGGAAGCCATTGAATGCTGGCAGAACTTGGGGGTGAAGTACAGATGCTGTTGTGGGCAGAGGATGGAGCCTCTGCCTTGAGCATACAGAGAGCAAGCTGAGTGCTGACATGTGGGGAGCAGACAACCGTGTCCATCCTCACAAGAGCGTGGCTGCGCAGGACAGTTTGTGTTTGTGTTTGCTCACCAGTGCACAGAGCATTTTCATACCTCCCAAGTAGGTAGGGCAGAAACAAGCAGCTCTGTTTTTTTTTGGGGGGGGGGGTTGGTTTTTTGAGACAGGGTTTCTCTGTGTAGCCCTGGCTGTCTTGGAACTCACTTTGTAGACCAGGCTGGCCTCGAACTCAGAAATCTGCCTGCCTCTGCTTCCCGAGTGCTGGGGTTAAAGGCGTGCGCCACTACGCCCAGCGTAGCTCTGTTTTATAGATGGAAAAACTAGCATTGAATAAAGTGAAACTGAGGAGCCCAGGAGAAGGGCAGAACCAGGTCTTATACCCAACACACACACACACACACACACACACACACACACACACTCGCACTTGCACGCGGGTATGTTCATTCTTTCTCCCTTCCTCTCTCCTCCCTTCCTTGCCTCCTTTCCTCTACTTCTCTACCCCAGTCTCATTTTTAGACTAGATCTCAGTCATGCTGGCTAGACTGGAACTCGATACGTAGACCAGGTTGGCCTCGTTCGCAGAAATCCACCTATCTCTACCTCCTAAGAGCTGGGATTAAAGGCATATGCACCTGACACACACTTAAAAACAAAAAACAAAAAATCAAAAAAACGAGAACATGATTTATTACTATCGTGTGGGTGGAATGTTTGTGTGGAGTAGTGGTTCCAACCTATGGGATGTGTCCCCTTTGAGGGTCAAATGATCCTTTCACAGGGGTCACCTGAGACCATCAGAATATTTACACGATGATTCATAACAGTGGCAAAATTATAATTATGAAGTAGCAATGAAAATAATGTTATAGCTGAGGGTCTCCACCACATGAGGGACTCTATTAGAGTGTTGCAGCGTTAGGAAGGTTGAGAACCACTGCTGTGGAGGGTGTTCCTGCCTGGAGGTCAGAGGGCAACTCTGTCATCAGACTCAATTCATCAGGCTACCTAGCCAACACCTTTACCTGCTGAGCCATCCTGCAAACCCTTGTTTCTTTGCTTGTTTTTGAGAAAGGGTCTGTGGTGTAGCCAAGGCTGGCCTCAAACTCACTGTATAGCCAAGGATGGCAGTGAACTCTTGATCTCCTGCCTATAATTCTCAAGCGCTGGGACCTTCCCTGTTGTAGATATAGAACCTCCCAGGACTGATGAGTCCACTCGCCAGAGTCTGTAAAGTCATTTAATCAATGCCTGGCACAAGGCAGGTGCTTGGTAAAATGTCAGAGGCTGCTCTAGTTTATCCAGCTGGTGATAGGACATCATTCTGTCCTGTGTCCTATGCGGACTAATGTCCCTTGTGGCTGTGGGATCTTCGTATGTATGTCAAAAGACAGTTTATCCATTTACTGCTGCTTAAGACAGGGTCTCGCTGGGCATGGTGGCGCATGCCTTTAATCCCAGCACTTGGGAGGCAGAGGCAGGTGGATTTCTGAGTTCGAGGGCAGCCTGGTCTATAGAGTGAGTTCCAGGACAGCCAGAGCTATACAGAGAAACCCTGTCTCGAAAAACCAAAAAAACAAAACAAACAAACAAACAAAAAAACAGGGTCTCACTGCATAGCTCAGGGTGGCATCAAACTGGAGCCTCCTGCCTCAGCTTCTTCAGTGTGGGAGTTACAGGTACACACTACCATGCACAGCTACAATTTGCATCTTTATATTTTAAGGACTTGGGCCACAATGCTTCAGCATGTGTGTGTGTGTGTGTGTGTGTGTGTGTGTGCATTCAAATGTGGAGTAGCAAGAGATCTCAGATGTCTATTGTCTCGTTACTTTCTGATATATTTATTACCTAAGGCTTTTCTCACTGAATCTGCACCATACCTGTTCCAATTTAGCTGGCTGCTGAGCAAGCCTCATCTCTCCTCTTGACTCTTTGTCCTCTCCCTTCTTCCTGACTCCGTCCCCTGCACTGGAGTTGCTGGTGTGCACCCAGCTGTTCCCAGCTTTTCCCTCTTTCTTTTGTTATGGGTGCAGGAGACTGGAACGTAAGCCCTCATGCTTGCCCGGCAAGCACTCTTACCCACTGGACCATCTTTCCAGCACAAGGTTTCAGCTTCTCAGAATCGGGGGACTGTAAAGATGGTAGCTCAACAGTTAAGAGTGCTGGCTACTCTTCCAGAGGACCTGGGTTTGGTTCCCAGCACTCACATGGTAGCTCACAACCGTTTGTAACTCCAGTTCCAAGGAGTCCAATGTCCTCACATACATGCATGCAAATGCTCACACATACACAAGATATAAAACACACACATCTTTTAAAGGTATGGCAGGCAGGTGTGGAAGTGAGATCCTGTCTCAAAAAGAAAAAAGAATTCTTTTTGTTGGGCTAGGGAGATGGTTCAGTGGGCAAGATACTTGTTACCAAGCCTGAGCACCTGAGTTCCATCCTGGAAACCCACAGAGTGGAAGTAGAGAATTACCTTTCCTAAGTTGTCCTCTGGCCTTCATAGCTGTGTTTTTTGGCACATGCACACATACACAAATAAATAAGTATTAAAAAAGAATTATTTAATTGATCTTTCTTTAGCTGGGTAGCGAAGGCACAGGAGCAGTTTCCTGTACTTTGCCCTGTAAGGTTTCTCTTTAGTCTTAGTCCATTCCCACTACTATGACAAAATGTTCAAGATGGATTGATTTATAAGCCATAGAAGGTTGCCTTTCACAGTTCTAGTGGCTGAGTAAGCCTAAGATCACAGAGGCATCAGATAGGGTGTCTAGTAGGGGCCCATTCTATATCTAGTATTCCCTAATCACTGGAAAGGAGAGATGTATCTATTCTGTGTCTGAAGAGATGGAAGGACCCACCTCTTTTGTAAGGGCGCCTGTGCCATGCACAAGGGCAACGCTCTCCTGACTTCATTATTTATGAAAGATCTTGCCTCTTTTTCCTACCACATGATGAGTTCAAGGCTAGCCTGGGCTACATGAGATGCTGTCTGAAAAAAGGTCAAGATTTGCAAAGAGTTAAGAAAAGCTAGATGGTACAGTGCCAGTATGTATAGGGCCATTGTTTCAAACTCCAGTATAGAAACAAACAATGATACGATATTGTATAGGCTGGGATTCAAACCTTCAAACAAGGGCCCGTGAGGGACACTTAACCAAGCCATAGCATGTATTACTGTTGGAGCAGTGCTTCACACATTTTTATAATTATGCCTTTATTTATTAGGTGCACATGTGTGTGGGTGTGCCCAGAGGTCTAAGGACAGCTTTGGGGAATCAGTTCTCTCCTTCCATCATGTAGACCCTGCGGATCAAACTCATGGCATCAAGATTTGGCTGCAATCCCCTTTCCCCACTGAGCCATCCTGCCTGAAGTGTGCTTTAGTAAGATAAGCACGTTCTGAGCTGGGCATGTCCCTTGATGGTTGTTGCTTGGTCTGCCTCCACGTCTGAGGCCGTGGGTTCTATCCCTCACACTGCATGAAACTGGACATGGTGGTACACACCTGTGTCCAGCACTTGGAAAGTGTCAAGGGAATTTGAGGCCAGCCAGAGCTATGTGAGACTCTGTGAGAAACAGGGAGGCAGGGAGGAGAGAGGGTGAAAGATGGATCTGGTGGGGTTGCCACCCTGAGCTGATAACCCGCAGACTCACCCTGCGGGGGCAGGGGGGGGGGGAGTCCATCTGGGGGTTTCCCTACCCAGGCATTGTGGAGTGCCCACCTCATCCCTACCCTTCTAGGTCTTCCTCTCCCCTGCCCTAAGGAAGCAGTCAGTCCCCATGGCCCTGAAGACACAGAAGTGAGAGTTCTTGGTGGCTTTGCTTTGAGGAAGTCAAATGTCAACCCTGAAACTGATGAATTCTGTCTCCAAAATTAGCAACTCTCCTCTACGCCCCCCAACCCTGATCCGGAAAAAATTCTAGAACATTCTCCCCAGCTTCCGCTGACTCTGTGGTCAGGACAGGGAGGTTCCACTCTGCCCCTGCCCTGTTAGTGTGGCAGTCTGTTGCCTGCTGAGGACGACTGTGTCCTTTATCACTGGGTCACTTTTCTCCTGTTCTGTCTGTGCACATGAGCTTGTATGAGACATACAAGCTGTGGGTATTCCAGCATGTACATGCAGAAGGCAGAGGACAACCTCAGGCGCCATCCCTCAGGCATCACCCACCCCACTTCCTTGAGACGTGCTCTTTTACTGGGCTTGAGCTCTCCAAACTAGCTGACCGGGGAGTCCCTGGGATCCGCCTCCTCCATTTCCCCAATGCCAGGATTATGACTGTGTACCAACACCTCATTTTTTTAAAATGGCTTCTGAGAATTAAGCTTGGGTCCCCATGCTTTACAGACTGAGCTATCTCCGCAGCTCTTTCTATCCCCCTCACCCCTATTCCCATGTCTCTTTACAGATACGCACTGAACTCCCTGTATAGCTGGGAAGGGCTGAGGGTGCCCCCCGCTGCTGCCTAGTCCCCCTGCCTCCACCTCCCCAGATTGCATACATGCGGGCCAGTATACACTTTTAGTTTCTGACCTCCTGCATTTCTGTTGAGGCCTGCATTATGTTGCCTGGTTAGGTAGGTCCCCAACTGGGGGCTTGGCATGTGTCTGATGTAGGGATCTGACAGTGTGTTCTGATCCGGGGAAATGACTGGGCTATCCTGGTCTATTCTAGTTTGCTTTCTGTTGCTGTGGTAATAAACACCGTGACTGAAAAGCAGTTAGGTTTTCTTTGTCTTCTAAGTTACGGTCCACCCTAGGGGGAAGCTAAGACAGGGACTCAAGGCACGCACACACTTGGATGCAAGAGCGGAAACAAAGGCCACAGGAACACTGTTTACTGGCTTGTTCGCCTTTTCTTTATTTTTATTTTTTATTTAAAAAATTTTTTCTGTATTGGTGTTTTGGCTACATGCCCACCTGCTGCCCAAAGGAGGCTGTCTTAGTCAGGGTTTCTATTCCTGGACAAGCAACATGACCAAGAAGCAAGTTGGGGAGGAAAGGGTTTAAAAGGCTTACACATCCACATTGCTGTTCATCACTGAAGGAAGTCAGGACTGGAACTCAAGCAGGTCAGAAAGCAGGAGCTGATGCAGAGGCCATGGAGGAATGTTCTTTACTGGCTTGCTTCCCCCCTGGCTTGCTCAGCCCGCTCTCTTATAGAACCCAAGACTGTCAACCCAGAGATGGTCCCACCCACAAGGGGCCTTTCCCCCTTGATCACTAATTGAGAAAATACCCCACAGCTGGATCTCATGGAGGCACTGAAGCTCCTTTCTCTGTGATAACCCCAGCTGTGTCAAGTTGACACAAAACTAGCCAGTACAGAGGCCAAAAGAGGATATTAAATCTCTTGAAACTTGAGTTACAAACAGTTGTGTATCACTATGTGGCTGCTGGGAATTGAACTCAGGACCTCTGGAAGAGCAACCAGTGCTCTTAACTGCTGAGCCGTCTCTCCAGTCCCACTTCTTCTGCCCCAGTTTGCTTTCTTGTAAATTCAGGCCTACTTGTCTAGACCTACCTACCAACAGTGGGCTGAGCCCTCCCACGGCAGTCATCAACCAAGAAAACGCCCCACAGACAGTAGGCCAGTCTGATGGAGGCAATTCCTTTACTGAGGTTCCTTCTTCTCAAACTTCTAGTTGTGTGTTAAGCTAAGAAAAACTTAAGTAGCCAGGAGGATGTAGATAGGATGGCTGGACTTGGCAATCTGTAGAGATCTGAGTTCAAATTATGACCCTTCTGTTCACAAACTGGGTCATCTCAGCAGGGAGGTATACTTGTTAGCCTTTGCTGTGATACCATTCCTGACAGAGGAGCTTAGAAAAGGATGGTTCATTGTAGCTCACAGCCCATCGTGGCGGGGAAGACATGGCGGCAGGAACGGGAGGCGGCTGCTCACACTGCATCCCAGTCAGGAAGCAGAGAGAGATGGACGCGGGTGCTCGGCACGCTTTCTACTTTGAGTTCAGATGGGAGCCCCAGCTCATGGGAGGGTGCAACCACATCCAGGGAGGGTCTAGTCTTCCTGCCTCAACTAACCAATCTAGATGTTCCTTACAGACACCCTCAGAGGGGCATATCATAGTGATTTAAGATCTAGTTGTGGGACCCTTCTTCTTCTACTGGGTTGCCTTATCCAGCCTTAATGTGCTGGTATGTGCCTGGTCTTATTGTAACCTGTTATGCTGTGTCTGGTTGATGTCCCTGGGAGGACTATTTTTCTCTGAGGAAAGGAGGGGCATGGATCTGGGGAAGAGGGGGAGGAGGGGAAATTGTGGTCAGGATGTAGTAGTTGAGAGAATAATAATAATAATAAAAATTAGAGCCAGGCATGTTGGTGTACACCTTTAATCTCAGCACTTGGGTGGCAGAGGCAGGCCTGTGTCTCTAAGTTTGAAGCTAGCCTGGTCTGTGAAGTGAGTCCAAGACAGCAAGGACTCTGTTACACAGAGAAACCCTGCCTTGAAAATACAGATAAATAAACAAAAACAAATACTTTTTTAAAAAAATTACAAAAATAAAATCTGGTCAAGTTGGCAATGGAGATTAACCCTCATACCAGGTGTGGTGACCCCGGAAAGGTTACTCAACCATTCTGGGCCTCAGTCTCCCCATCTGTTCAGCAGAGTTAGACCCAATGTTGGTGTGAGTGCTAAGTGAACTGATGTGTAAGCTTGAATTCAGGATCTATTACAGGTAGGAGGGGTTAAAAGAGGATTGTGTATGTGCTGAGAATCAAACCCAGGACCTTACACATGCCAGACAAGTGTACACTCACTGCAGGCCAGGCCCCTGCTGTAGAACTGTCTTCCTGTCTTCCCAAAAGCAAACAGCAAGCAGTTTTTTTTTTTAAAAAAAAAAAAAAAAAAAAGTTTTGTTTTTGTTTTTTTTTTGGTTTCTCGAGACAGGGTTCCTCTGTATAGCCCTGGCTGTCCTGGAACTCACTTTGTAGACCAGGCTGGCCTCGAACTCAGAAATCCGCCTATCTCTGCCTCCCAAGTGCTGGGATTAAAGGCGTACGCCACCACGCCCAGCTGCAGCGAGCAGTTTTGTCTCTCTTTTCTGTGATGTGTATGGCCTTTGTGTCTGTGTGTATGTATGTATGTCTGCATGTATGTATGTATGTATGTAGTATGTACGCATGCATGCATGTATGTATATATGTATGTGCTTAACGAGCATGCCTAGTTCCATGAAGGTCAGAAAAGTGGGCACTGGGATTCCAGATCCTCGGGGACTCTAGGAGAGCAACCAGCCCTCTTAGCCACTGAGCCATCTCTTAGCCCCGTGTCTCTTCTTCTTAAAGCTCTCCTCAGAGAGGAGGAAAAGTCCCAAAGGGACTGAATATGTTCCAGTATTGATCTGTCTGGCCTGAGCATTTTAAAAGCTAAACAAGGAATAAAGGAGAGGGGGACAAACTGGAGGGAAAACACAAGGCCTGGGGAGGAACAGGGCTGGGGCGGGGCGGGGGGGGGGGCTCAGGCTGATGTCACTTCCTTCATCCAATGGTATCTGCACAGGATTCTCACCAGCTCTTTGGCTTCCTGATTCCTCCACTCCCGGCCTTGCTTCCTCTTTACCCAGAAGATCCAGTCGGTCCCTCGAAAGCTTGCACGGCCATTACTGTCTGGACCACCTGTGCCCATCTGGTAGAACTGGTGACTCCCAAGTTCGAAAAAGCCTTGTCATCAGTCCATTTGAAACAAGCCAGCTTGACCCGCCACTCCTTTTCAGCTGTCCCCCAGCTCTGCCTCATGAAAGCAACAGAGATAACTGTTAAGACCTAGCTGCCTGCACTTCCCATCCTCCTGTCTTTCACGGCCTTCGAGAGGGACCATTCGGTCCTTCCAAGGGACCCGGGCAGCCCTAGTCACATTCACTGTGATTGTCTGCAGCAAGGCCTATTTTCAGCTTAGTCCCTCAAGGTCTCACCACGTAGAACTGGCTGGCCTGAGACAGGGCATTCGCCTCTGCCCCCTTCCCTCCAGTGCTGGAATTAATCTATGTGCCATACCCCACTCTCTTTTATTCCTTTTGATGTCCTTGGTTACTCACTTGAGGATTCTGGGTGTCTTTGTAATGATTTCAATGGCTGTGATAAAATGCTATGACTTTAAGCAGCTTGGAGAGGAAAGGGTTTATTTCATCTGACAGCTCTCTGGCCATGCTCCATCACTGAGTCAGGGAAGAACTCAAGGCAGGAACTGAAGCAGAGGCTGTGGAGGAACACTGCTTACTGGCTTGCTCCCCATGGCTTGATCAGCTTATTTCTCGTACACCCAGGACTGCCCATCATTGGGCCCCTCCCACATCCTCACTAAGAAAATGCTACCCAGCCTTGCTTTCAACTCCATCTTACTGATGTGTTTTCTCAATTGTGGTTCCCTCTTCTCAGAGAACTTTAGCTTGTGTTGAGTTGACAACAACAACAAAAGACAGTCGACATGCAATTGTTGTGTCAACTTAACACACCAAATGTATCACTATTCAGCTATAACCTTTCCATTTTTATCCTCAAGCTCTCAATAATGGCATCAAAATATACAGATAAGTAACTTTAAAAGTCCTGTAGTGTTTAGAAATTCAAATACTTTAGAAGTTGTCTCTTTAAAATATCCAAAGTCTCTTACAAACTTCAAAGCCTCGCTAAAATTCCAAAGTCTCACAACTGTGGGCTCCTGTAAAATAAAAGAAAAAGTTACATACTTCTTGTTTCAAACAAGAACATCCGGGGCACAGTTGAGTCAAAGCAGAGTGAAACAGATGTCCCACAGTGCAAAGCTCCGTGCTGGCCTTCTGGGACTCGCTCAGGATCTTCTGGGCTCCATGGGGCTTGAGCCTCTCTAGCCCTGCCAATCACAGCCTATTCAGCTTGCCTGGTGGGCTCATACTAGCTCCACAGCACACCTGCTGATGTCCTGGCTGGTCATGGTACTGGCACCTCCAAAATACTGGGGTCTCTGTCATGGCTGGGGCTGGGCTGCATTCTCAGCAGGAACCTTTCCTGAGCTCTTCTTCAGGAGCTCTGATCCTGTCACACTGTGCCAAGCCCCAAGGTCTCTCCATGACCCTTTCAATCCTGGGGCTTCCACTTCAACTGAAGCTGCATTCACCGTTGACTTCTTTTGACCTCTTGTGGTGCCAAATCTCAGGTGCTCTTCACAGCTCCTTCATGCGTTCCAAACCAGTACCACGGAGAGATGTTTACACATTTCCCAGTTTGGCTGCCAACATGAGAGCCTGGGCTCCTCTGGACCACAGCTTCTGTGTGCTAACCCTGGGGAAATACTCTCGGGAGATTTCACCTCAGTGATGCTGGTCTGCTCTTAATGCCAGCTGATTCTTCAGCCCTGGCTGCTCAGTATCAATTGTCCAAGCAAAGCAAAGGTTTCATCTAATGGTTCCTTGTTGATTACAGCTGATCAGAGTGACTGATTCTTCACGGTCTTAGTAGAGTCTTTAAGGGACCGTCAAAGCTCCCTCTGAAACTTTACAAGCCAGGCCACCCTCATTTGCATTGCTCCCAGAGTTATCTTCTAGGTTCCCACAGTGGTTCGTTAAGCTCTGAACACTGGATGGCTTTCCTAGCCCAAAATCCCAGAGTTCTACAAGCCTTCCAAAACCCAATCAGGTCTGTCACACAAATACCCCATTCCTAGTACCAATTTCTGTCTTAGGGTTTCTGTTGTTGTGATTTAAAACACTACCAACCAGAAGCAACTGGGGGATGCAAATATTTCAGCTTATAACTCCTGGGTCCCAGTCCATCACAGGGGGAAATCAGGGGAGGAACTCAAGGCAGAAACTGAGGCAGAATTCATGGAGGAACGCTGCCTATTGCCTTGAATGTCCACCTTGGGCCACCTGCCTCAGGAGTGCCACCATTCACAATGTGCTGGGGCCCTCCCACGAGACCACTAATGAGGAAAATGCCCCACAGGCTTACCTATAGGCCAGTCCTTTTTTGTTTTGTTTTGTTTTGGTTTTGGTTTTTCGAGACAGGGTTTCTCTGTGTAGCCCTGGCTGTCCTGGAACTCACTCTGTAGACCAGGCTAGCCTCGAACTCAGAAATCCGCCTGCCTCTGCCTCTCCCGTGCTGGGATTAAAGGCGTGCGCCACCATACCCGGCTCAGTCCTTTCTTTTCTCTCTCTTTTCTTTTTCTTTTTTTTTTTTAAGATTTATTTACTTGTTTAATATACAGTGTCACTGTCTTTAGACCACCAGCACCAGGAGAGGGCCTCAGATCCCATTACAGATAGTTGTGAGTCACCATGTGGCTGCTGGGGATTGAACTCAGGACCTCTGGAGTATCTGTTAGTGTTTGTAACCACTGAGCCATCTCTCCAGCTTCCCCCCTTCTCCCTCCCACCCCCCCCCCCCCCCTTATATAGGCCAGTCTTTTTTTTTTTTTTTTTGGTTTTTCGAGACAGGGTTTCTCTGTATAGCCCTGGCTGTCCTGGAACTCACTTTGTAGACCAGGCTGGCCTCGAACTCAGAAATCCACCTGTCTCTGCCTCCCGAGTGCTAGGATTAAAGGCGTGCACCACCATGCCCGGCGATATAGGCCAGTCTTATGGAGACATTTTCTCAATTGTCCTACCATCTCAGATGACTCTAGATTGTGTCAAATAGACAGAAATACCATCAAGGACACTAGTCATGTGCTCTCACTGAGCCACACCGCCAGCCCCTTCCTGGGGTGTTCAAGGAAAGTGACCCATGTTCTCAGCCACCCTGGCGTTCTTCTACCTTCCATTATGTGGCACAGCCTTCCTGTTCATTTCTCCACTTGTCACAAAGAAACCCCGAGGCAGGAATGTAGGTCAGCTGGTAGAATACTTGCCTGGGTTGCTCGCCTATAGCTATAGAGTGCATATCTGATAGGTTGCTTTTATTGAACATACCTGAAAACAAGCTCCCTTGTCCTCAGACAAACTTTTCCCACTATTCTCTCCATTGCATTCATTTATCTTGGGAATGGGTCTCACTGTGTTGCCTAGACTAACCCCACCCTCTCTGTATAGCTCATGCTGGTATTTAATTTGAGATTCTCCCGCCCTGGGCCCTCGAGCTCTGGAATTTCACACCTGTGCCACCACACTCACCTCCCTGCCTTCTTAATAGTAACTTGGTTCCTCTGTTTCCTCTGGAAGATATGCACTGCTCTTTGATTCCTTTCTCCCTCTCTGCCAGCACTCACGGAACATTCCATCAGCAAATCCAATGTCAGTTCTACCTTAAAAATAAATTCTAGACTGAGGAGCCACCTCGGCCAATAAAATGCTTGCAGAGCAAGCATGGGAATCCGCGATTGGTTGTTGCAGGTGCTAGGTAAAATCCCTCAATCCCAGCCCGGTGAAGGCTGAAACAGGATTCCTGGAGCAAGCTGGCCAACCAGATAATGAGCCATATTGCTAAGTTCTGGGTTCAAAGGAGAGACCTTGTGTCTAAATGCAAAGTAGCAGGAGTGTGATTGAGGAAGATAATTTTATCAGCCTCTGCCTCCTCACATTTGCTACACAGAGAAACCTTGTCTCTAAACACACACACACACACACACACACACACACACACACACACAGAAAGGCATACATATACATATGCACACTATTATATCAACATGTAAAAATAAATTCCAACAGCATTCGCATAATCCTTGAGTTCAGTCCCGAGTGTAGAAAAGAGAAGGCAGATGAGGAAGTAAACTGTCAACCCCAGCACATGCTCATCATGTATCTCATCACTACATCTTTTGGTCCCTGCTTGAGAGCCTGTTGCTATAGCCAGAGGCTGGGGGCGTGGCTCAGCCAGTGGCTAATAGTCCCTAGCATGCACAAAGCCCTGGGATCAGTTCCCAGCACTGTGTAAAACTAGGCACAGTGATGCATGTTTATAATCCCATGCTTCTACTCTGGAGGTAGAAGCAGGAGAACCAGAAGTTAAAATTCATCCTACTTTACATTGTGAGTTCAAGGCCAGCCTGAGATGCATGAGATCATGTTGCAAACAACACATGAAAGAAAAACAAGTCTAATTGTGTCATCCCTGTGCTCAAAACCTTTAAATAGACAGCTATGGTGACATATGCCTATCATCCCAGCACTGGGAGACTGAAGCAGGAGGAATGGGCCAGCCTGGGCTACATAGTAAGTTCAAGTCAGAGTGATCTATGTTTCATGACCATATCTCAAAGAAGCAAAAATAAGCATTACATGTATTAAAGAAATGTGTGTTGACTGCAGAAAGAATTTGGAACTGTTTATCCAAGTTTGAAGGAGACCAGAGACTTGGGGTAACCCCTAAAGACTTAACAAGATCGGGATTATTTTTGTATTGGGTGAGACTGGTATCAAGTACCTTCTGGAAGGCAGGTGACCCTCTGTGCTGGGCTGGCTCTGTAGTTAGAGGCTACATGGGAAGGAAGATCCTCCTGAGCATTATGTAACAGATGTGGTCTTGTGTAAATCACACTTCTGTAAACACAACCCAATTTTAAATGTACTAGCGGAGATTGCTATTTAAAGGCATGCGATGCCAGTCTCTTCTGTGGAGTGAATAAGGAATCTCTTCATTTTGCACTGTGTCAATTCCTATTCCCCATGAAGAAAAGTTACATTTACTTAAAAAAGAAAAAGGAAAAAAAGGGCTGGAGCGATGACTCAGCGGTTAAGAGCACTGACTGCTCTTCCAGAGGTTCTGAGTTCAAGTCCCAGCAACCACATAGTGGCTCACAACCATCTGTAATGGGACCTGATGCCCTCTTCTGGTGTGTCTGAAGACAGCCACAGCTTACTCACATACATGAAATAAACAAAACTTTAAAAACATTACTGTACACCCATCAGTGCTTGCATTGCCACTGTCTATATTTTTCTCTCCTTCCTCTTGCTGCCTGATATCCTTTTAAATTTATTTTTATTTTTTCCCCCAAGGTAGGGTTTCTCTGTGTAGTGCTGGCTGGCCTGGAACTCAGAAATCCGCCTGCCTCTGCCTCCCCAGTGCTGGGATTAAAGGCGTGCACCATCACCGCCCACGGCTTCCTGTCTTCCCTTATAGCTGAGTTCTCTCCTCACGTATGGAATGTTCTGTTGTGGCGTGGTGGTACGTGTTTGTAACCCCAGCTAGTGTAGAGGTGAAGGCATGAGAATCGGGTTCCCGACTATGTACCGGCAGTGTGGGTCAGCCGGTAGAGTGCTTGCCGGGCATGCGTAGCTCCAGGTTTGATCTGAAATATTGCTTTGAGCCGAGCATGATGGGACATGCTAATAATCCCAGTTCCTCAGGAGGTGGAGGCGTTGGGAGGGTCAAGAGTTCAGGTCGTTCTTGGTGTAGCAGGTAGGAGGTAGGATAGGCTGAGCTATCAAGGCCATGCTCATGACCAGACGGAAGATCCAGGGTAGCCAGATTTGGGACTAGCAACCAAAGTGACAACTAGGTACTATTTGTACACGTATCATACTGTATTAGTTTTGCTTCACTGTGACCAAAATACTACACAGAAACAACTTATGAGAGAAAGAGTATGTTTTGAGTCATCATGCTGGAGCCCCCCCCCCCGCCCCCATCAATGGGGTTCTTCACATCCTGGGTGACCAGGAATCAGACCCGCTGTAAGGGGTGGGGCTGGAGGGGGAGGGGAGGGGCTGGTTACCACCCCACAGGCTTGCGTAAATCCTGCTTCCCTCAGCTGGACCTCAAGATAGCATCCTCAGCAGGGGGTGGGGGAGAGGACATTCAAATCAGGAGCCAGTGAGGGACAGTTCAGATTTAAATCATAGCAGACATTCTTGTACTTACACTCTGATGAGACCTTAGGGGTCGGTGCTTTGCAGAATGTGACTAGAGTAGCACATGACCAGACTGCCTGATGTGGACCTGGGAGGGTGGCGTTTAGGACTCTGGAATGTCCCCTCCCTGCACATCACCTGTCCTGCTCATACTGATGGTTATGTTCTGACTTCCTGAACGGTGGCTGCCTGCAGTGAACGCAACCTCTGTTTGCCCCACACTGGGGTAGGTCTGTATGTGTGTGCGAGGGCATGTCCCTACTGAGGACACTCAGCAATGAAACCTAGGGGCAGATGGTATGTGAGCAGCCAGCACAGACTGTCTCCTTGAAGACAATAGGTCAGTTTGTTAGAAATCTGTTCAAGTTTACATTGTCTTCAGTGGTTCTCCTTCTTGGTTGTCTGACAGACTTTGTCCTATTGGCTAAACGTCTGCTGGTAGGAAAAGTTAGATTTTTTTTTCCCAATTTTGGGGTGCTGAGGGTGGAACTATACCTGGGCCTATCTCATACCAACCAAATGCTCTGCTGCCTAGTCACACCCCCACTCACTGGGGGATTCTAGGCAGGGGCTCTACCACTGAGTCACGCCCCCAGCCCCTCACTGGGGGATTCTAGGCAGGGGCTCTACCACTGAGCCACGCCCCCAGCTCCTCAATGGGAGATTCTAGGCAGGTGCTCTACCACTGAGCCACGCCCCCAGCCCCTCACTGGGGGATTCTAGGCAGGGGCTCTACCACTGAGCCATGCCCCAGCCCCTCACTGGGGGATTCTAGGCAGGGGCTCTACCACTGAGCCACGCCCCCAGCCCCTCCCTGGGGGATTCTAGGCAGGGGATCTACCACTGAGCCATGCCCCTGGCTCCTCACTGGGGGATTCTAGGCAAGGGCTCTGCCACTGAGCACTGAGGTAGGAATGTCTGTTGTAAAATTAGAACAAGAGTTAGGAAGGCGGAGGATGTTTCCGGGGAAGAAGAGTTGGGCCTTAGCATTGCTGGGCTTGCAGCAAGCAAGTACTTCCTGTCTCAGTCATGGGATAGGCGGGTCACTAATGAATCAGATCTGTGACAGATGCGGGAATCTCAATACTGCCCATCTCAGCCCCTCACCTACTTTGTTTTGTGAAATCGTTGGTGTGATGCTGCCGGTGGGACCTTATTAGAGGATCGAGAAGCAAAGTTCCCACCAGCTGTGGAAATGGGGTGTGGAAGAGGGCACGAAGAGGTTACAGAGCAGTTGGGCAACATAGTGGTTTGAGAGCAGACTCCGCCCAGCCCTGTCCATTGGAACATTTCCTGCAGAAGCCCGGCAAGGTAGGATACTGCCGGCAATATGGATAATTTTATCTTGGGCCGTGCCTTACCTGTCTGCCACTGTCACCGAATCCTGTACATGTAACTTAAGGGTAGAATGGTTTACTTTAGTTCACAGTTGGAGAAGTTAGTCTACCTTAATGGGAAGGCGTAAGAGCGTTCACAATGGCAGGAACTTGTGGTCAAGACTCCCTTTCTCTGGACCAGGAAGCAGAGAGATCAGAAAGAAAACAGAGCCAGGCTATCAAGGTTTGACACCCCAGCATACAGTGACCCACTTTCTTCAGAAAGACATTGTCTTGAGGGTGGTTTGTATCTCTGTTGGTTCCTTTTTCTGTTGAGAAGAGAAGAAGAAGAAGAAGAAGAAGAAGAAGAAGAAGAAGAAGAAGAAGAAGAAGAAGAAGAAGAAGAAGACAAAAGCAGATTAAAGGAGAAAGGATTTGTTCTAACACATTCCATCATGATGGAAAGGCCAGGCCAGCAGGCAGGCAAGGCTTACTGGGAGCAGATGCCCTATTGTGCACATTGTATTCACAATCAGGAAGCAAATGGAGCTAAGCCAGAAAGGCTCAAGGCCCGCCCCGACTGGCCCATTTTCTCCAGAGAGACTCCACCTCCCCAAGGGTCCCACAACCTTCCCAAACAGTGCCACTTGCTGGGGACGAGCACTTTCACACATAAGCCCTGTGGGGACATTTTTCATAGCACAACAGACTGTGAGGGGCCGCCAGCTGACGGGCTTCTGGGAGGTAGTGAGAATAACGATGGTGGAGAAATTGGAGTTCCTGTTCCTGACAGATGATATGATGGCTAACACTGTCAACAGGACCTAGGATCGCCCAGAAGGCGAGCTTCTTTCCCAGCCTGTCTGTGAGGTCTGGGGTGTGGAGATTAATTGCAGTGGGCTGTGAAGGCCTGCCCTGGATGTACGTGCACCGTCCTACACCCTGCTCACAGACTGCCACCAGCAGCTCACACTCACTTTCTGTTCATCTCTGGCTGGACTCCTGTTCGGCCCTACTGTGCAGTTACTGAATATTTCCTCTTAAAAGGAAGCAAGCCCGGGAAACGAGAGCAGGAAGGGGGAAAGGGAAAGAAAAATGGAAAAGGAAATGGAAAGAAGGAAGGAAAACAAAAAAGTTAAAAGAATCACATATAAGTTCTTTCTTTTCTTCTTTTATTTAATGTATATGGTGTTTTGCCTCTGTGCATGTCTGTGTACCATGTGTGTTCCTGATGCCTGCAGAGGCCAGAAGAGGGCATCAGATCCCTTGGAAGTGAAGTTTTAGACAATCATGAACCACCATGTAGATGCTGGGAGAAGAGCAACCAGGCTCCTGACCACTGACCCTCTTTTTATTTTTGTGTTATATGAATATTGAACTGAGGGTCTCCTTTATACAAAACAAGCACTGTGCCACTGAGCCAGCCTTCAGTGCTCTACCAGGTGATTCTAGGCTGGGGCTCTACCACTGAGCCACGCCCCCAGCCCCTCCCTGGGGGATTCTAGGCAGGGGCTCTACCACTGAGCCACGCCCCCAGCCCCTCCCTGGGGGATTCTAGGCAGGGGCTCTACCACTGAGCCACACCCCAGCCCCTCACTGGGGGATTCTAGGCAGGGGCTCTACCACTGAGCCATGCCCCAGCTCCTCACTGGGGGATTCTAGGCAGGGGCTCTAAAACTGAGTAGAGCCTGTTTCCTTCCTTCCTTTCTTTCTTTCTTTCTTCCTTTCTTCCTTTCTTCCTTCCTTTCTTTTTTTTTTTTTTTTTTTTTTTTTTTTTTTTTTTTTTTTTTTTTTTTTTTTTTTTTTTTTTTTTTTTTTTGGCTTTTCGAGACAGGGTTTCTCTGTGTAGCCCTGGCTATCCTGGAACTCACTTTGTAGACCAGGCTGGCCTCGAACTCAGAAATCCCGCTTGCCTCTGCCTCCCGAGTGCTGGGACCAAAGGCGTGCACCACCACGCCCAGCTTAGAGCCTGTTTTCTGTATGTCTTCTATTTTGTTTCCTGTCCCCCTTCTTCCTTGCCTTTTTCTGGGGTGTTCTTTCTGGCCTCAGCAGTTGGTCTTCCGCTGGCCTCTTGCCTCAGGGCTACATCCGAAGCCTCTCTGCCTACTTTTGCTATGGAACCTTTACAAACTAGCCTGGCCTTGGTAACCCAAAGGCTGGGCTGCAGCCCAGAGTTGCGTGCGTGACTGGACAATGCCCCAGTTGCTCCACAAGCCAGCCCAGGCTACACTTCCTGCTCTATCTAGTAGCGAGACCCCAAAATTTCCCATTGGTTACATCCAGGCTGATATGCCTGGAGGGAGTCTGTAAGTAGAGAGGACTGGAGGGGGAGGCAGAGAAGTAAAGAGAGAAAGCTTCCCTTCCTTCAGTGCCTGCTGATAATTGGCTCTCAGGGACCAGCTGGGGACACAGGGGCCAGCTGGGCCAGGAAGTACTGCACAATGCTGTTCTTTCAGGAGAGCCACTGCTGGCCGTAGGTCCCGTGTGACTCCAGCGGAATAAAGAGAACAGAGTGTTCTCAAAGGATGTTCTCGAACCTAGACCCCCCTCCAGAGGTGAGACACAGAGCCCCCAACTTCCACCCTGTGCCCTAGGAGCACCCCCACCCTCTGCTCCCACTTGCACCCCGCTGCAGAAGAACCAGATCTGTCCAGACTGAATGATTTCCCTCAAAGTCTGGGCTGCAGCTGAGCCGTATGTGGGAGCAGGCAGCACTGAGGCCTGGGGACTCCATCCTGCCCTGCTCTAGAGGGTGTGGGGCCATACAGAAGACAAACCAGAGCTTACAACCTGGATGTGTGTCTTAATTTGTGTTGATATGTGCATGTATGTGTGTGATGTATAGACATGTAAGTGACTCTGTGTGAGTGTGTGCATGTGTGTTCGTGTACATGTATATGTGTGTGATGTATAGACATGTCTCTGTGAGTGTGTGCATGTGTCTGCGTGTGCATGTGTGTGACGTATAGACGTGTCAGTGTGGGTGGGTGTGATGTATAGATTTGTGTCTGTGTGGGTATGGATGAGTGTGATGTATAGATGTCTGTACGCGAGTGCATGTGTGTGTGTGTGTGTGTGTGTGTGTGTGTGTGTGTGTGTGTGTGTTTGCGCACGCGTGCGTGCGGAAGCCAGAAATCAACTTCAAGGGTCTTACTTGCTTGTTCTCCATCTTGCTTTTTTCCAGACAGGGTCTATCCCTGAGCCCTGAGTTCATCTGACCAGTGAGCTCTAGGAACCTGCCTGTCTCTGCCTCTGTGTGCGTGTGCATGTGTGTGACGTATAGACGTGTCAGTGTTGTGCACCCCAGATGGAATTGTACAGTATCACACCTGGATTTTTTTTTTGGGGGGGGGGGATTGAGACAGGGTTTCTCTGTGTAGCCCTGGCTGTCCTGGAACTCACTCTGTAGACCAGGCTGGCCTCGAACTCAGAAATCTGCCTGCCTCTGCTGGGATTAAAGGCATGTGCCACCACGCCCTGCCACACCTGGATTTTATATGGGTGCTATGGATTGAACTTGGGGTTCATGCTTGTATGGCAGGAACCTTACTGAGATCTCTTCCTTAGCCCCTTGGGTTTTACTTCTCCTCCTCCTCCTCCTCCTCTTCTTCAGTTTTTTTGAGACAAGATTTCTCTGTGTAGCCCTGGCTGTCCTAGAACTTGCCCTGTAGACCAGACTGGCCTTGAACGCAGAGATCCACTCACTTCTCTCTGGATAGAGTGCTGGGATTAAAGTCATGTGCTGCCACCACCTAGCTTAGATGTTAGTCTTTATGGGAGAAAGGCAATTGCTAAGTATATACAGCATTGTTACCTGCGTGTGGTGGTATACATTTCTACCCCTGGCCTTGGGAGGCTGATGTAGGAGGCTAGCCTGGATGGTATAGTGTATCCTAGTACAGCCTGAGCTTCATAAGACCTGTTTCTAAACCAGAGCCGGGAGGCGTGTTATACAAAAAATGGTAAAATGTTGTCTTTAGGTCTTTTAAAGTGACATTTATTCATGTATGCAGAGGTGGAGCATGCACACGACTAGGCATGCATGTGGACTTCAGAGGACCATATGCCGATGTCTCCTGTGTGGGCTCTGGGGATTGGGGACCCAGGTTGCCAGGCTGTGCAATGAGCACCTTTTCCTGCAGATCCATCTCACCAGCCCTAGAATATTGTGTTTGCAGTATGTGCGGATATATGAGTATGTGTGATGTAGGATGGGATATGAGGATATTATCTGGGCAGAGTGGTCTCAATGGAACTTCTGTCCCAGACACATAAAGGTGACTGATATCCTGAGGGCTCTGGGTGACTCAGATCTGCCCGCATCCCCCTTCTTTTGCCACATGGTGTTAACATTTCCTAGCACGGCTTGGAACTCACTCTGTAGCCCTGGTGAGCCTTGAACCATCTTCCTGCTTCAACTTCTTCCAGTGGCTGGGATTATAGGCCAGCACCTCCAAGCCTGGTCACATCAGACCTTGCTTTTAAAAGCACAGTATGAGCCACACATCGGGGGCACATACCTGTTAATCCTAGCACTGAGAAGACTGGAGCTGGAGATATGTGAGTTCCAGACCACTCTGAACTGGTGAGATCCTGTCGCAAAACGGTGGAGAGGGGGGCTGAGGATAAGATCTGTTGGTGGACTGCTAGTCTAGCATGTGTGAGGGCTGTGGGTTCCATTCCTGGCACCATATAAACAGGGCATGGTGGTGCACACCTGTAATCCCAGCCCTCAGAAGGTGGAGGCAGAAAAATCAGAAGTTCACGGTCATCCTCTGCTACATAGTGATTTTAAGGCCAGCCTGGGATAAATGAGACTGTGTCTCAGCAAAATCCAATACTCAAGAATGTTGGAGCGCAGACCTGCCTTGTGCCAGAGAGTCCTGAAAGGCCATGTTGGTTATAGAAGCTGATCTGTAGCCAAGAACCACGGTCAGGTCTCTTGATTCATAGGCACCTCCACAGTGGTAACACTGAATGAGCTCTTTTGAGTGTAACCCCCCCCTTGCCCCAACCCCACCCCCACTCCATCCCATGTACACTCCCAGCTACAGGAGAGGATATGGGGTAACATTTAGGTTCCGGGAGGGGATGCGGGGAAGGCTTTACACTCCCCCCAAGGAACTTATGACAGTTAGTATTTTCATTTTACATTTACTCTGTGTGTGTGGCAGGACTGAAGTCCGAGGGTACATGTGTGACAGTCACACATCCCTTTTTCAGAGTGGTTTCTCTCCTACCATGCAGGTTCTAGGGGATTATTGGCAAGCATGTTTAACCTACAGAGCTGTTTTGCTAGCCTGGTGGTTAATATCTGTTGTCAGTGTGGCGGGGCTCAGACAAGCCCTTGCACCTGTCTGTGAGGGAGTTTCTGGACCAAGTTAAAGTAGATGGGAAAACCCACTCTTAATATGAGCCATGCTCACCTCTCTCTGCTTCCTGACTGTGGGTGCAGTGTGACCAGACACCTCACGCTCCTGCTCCTGTGTCTTCCCCACGATGATGGGCTGTACCCTCAAATTGTGAGCTATAATCTACCTTTTGTCTCAGGATTGAGCGATGCCACTAAAACAAGGGCTTCTTCCCCAAACCCAGTGCTAGTCCAGTTCCTCCTCAACTGTGCTGGACTCAGGACTGGAGGCGGTGAGCCCTTAAGTACAACACTGAAGAAAATACCTCACAGGCAGCAAGCCCTTGCCTTGCTGGAGAGCCTTCTGTGGGGCCCCAGCACCAGTCACACTGTCCTTATGTCTGATCCTCTCCCACACAATGGGGGCCTCTTCTAGCTTTAACCGGTCAGTTTTTCTCACAGTCAACCAGGGAAGTGATTGACAGGCGAAGTGATCTAGAGTCTGGCTTTGATCTGCTTCAGGGAATTCGGGGTCATTGGTTGGTGATATCTGAGTACAAGATCTACAGCTGGCAACTGCGAGAAGCAAAGCCCACCCGTCACAGGGTTTTAGTTTATTCCTTTGGAGGCAAGGTCCCATGTAGCCCAGGCTGGCCTTGGGTGCGCTAGGGACCTGAGGATGGCTCTGAAGAAGATCAAGGAGGTCCTCCTGCCTCTATCTCCAAAGTATTAGGATCACAGAGGAGGTACCACATACCACTGTATCACCCACTTTTGAAGGGGAAGTTTCAGGGTGCTTGGATGTAGCTCAGTTAGTAGAACACTTACCTACCATGCATGGAGATGGGGTCCCAGCACCATTATAAATCAGTAATGGGGGACACTCAGGAGGTGGAGGCAGGTGGATCAGAAGTTCAGGGTCATTCCTGGCTATATACCAAGTTTGAAGCAGGCCAGTCCAGGGTGGATTTATATATGTTTGAGTGCTTCTACAATGAGAGGTTTAAAAAGAAAATTTAGGGAAAAAAAGGATTTTTATGTGTATAGATGATTTGTCTCTGTGTGTCAGTGTGTTGTGTATGACAGAAAAGAGAGACAGAAAAGGCCATCAGGTCCCTTGGATAGTTCAGAGTTACAGATGGTTGTAAGATGGTTGTAAGATGTGGGTGCTGGGAATTGAACCTGGGTCTATTGTAAGAACAGCTGGTGTTCTTAACCACTGAGCTCCAAATAAACCTTTTCATCTGGCTGGGTGTGGTGGCACACGCCTTTGATCCCAGCGCTCTGGGGGCAGAGGCAGGCAGATTTCTGAGTTCGAGGTCAGCCTGGTCTCCAAAGTGAGTTCCAGGACAGCCAGGGCTATACAGAGAAACCCTGTCTCGAAAAAAACCAAAAAAAAAAATTTTTTTTTATCTGCATACTCTTGCTCCTGGAAATCTAACCCTTAGAAATAAAAATATCAGTTACAAGCCGGGCATGGTGGCGCACACCTTTAATCCCAGCACTCGGGAGGCAGAGGCAGGCAGATTTCTGAGTTCAAGGCCAGCCTGGTCAGCCGAGTGAGTTACAGGACAGCCAGGGCTACACAGAGAAACCCTGTCTTGAAAAAAACATATAAAAAATATATATATATATATATATATATATATATATATATATATCAGTTACTATGAATATGTGGTGCTAGACCTGGTGGTACATTCCTGTCATCCCGTCTGCTTTAGGAGGCTGAGGCAAGACTGTGTGTGTGTGTGTGTGGGGGGGTGTCTTACATCAATCTATCTGAGGTAGAGAGTTCATTAGTGAGACTTTGCCTCAAAAAATCTAGCAGTAAGCACCTGGAGGTGGTGGTGAACACCTTTAATTCCTGTACTCAGAAGGCAGAGGCAGGCGGATCAGTTAAACATGAAACAAGAGGTTACAGTCCACTTCCACGATATACAAAATAAGTAAATGTAATAGCAATAGTAGTAGTAGTAGTAATAATAATAACAATAACTTTTTAGAAAAACAAACAACAGAGTCTTGGGAAATGGTTCAGCGGCTAAAAGCACACAGTGTTCTTGCAGAGTACCTGAGTTCAGTTCCAGGCGCCCACATCAGGCGGCTCACAACCCTAGCTCTAACACCCCTGGCTTCCTCTGGCACCCGCACTCAAGTGTGTGTACCCACAGTCACTTGTGCATACATAACAGTTTAAAAAGATAATAAATCTCTTGAGAATTTTCAAGGAGAGTTGTGACTTTTGAAAACAACAGGAAAGGAATAGTTCCATGTTTTTCTGTGTAATTAAGGAAGGAAAGGGGATTTGCTCTCAAGTTGGAAGTTGGCCAAGAGTGAATGGCAAGTCAGAGAAACCCTGTGGAAGTTTTGTTTAAGAAGATCAGGGGACATCTTTGTGTATTGGGCTGTCCCATGCCATCTTCATGGGGGTCCTGGGAAGGTTTGCTGGGCCAGCACCTTTACTTGCAGATCCATCTTGCCAGCCCCAGGTGGGAAGGATTTAGAAGTGGCAAAGGGGTGGTTGGCTGGGCTCAGGCCGCAGTGGCCCCCCAACATCAGCGTCTCTTCCTCTTGCATTCTGAGGAATAATGTTTCCCCGGGGGTGAAGAAGCCTTTCCTTTGTGTGGCCCCTTAATTACCACGCTGTTGTGCCAAGCCAACGAGCAGCAGGCGGGGACAGCAGCTGGGCACAGCCAATGCCAGGCAGCAAAGCCTGCTCCCTTGGGACAGCTTGGGACAGCTGGTCTGGGAGTGCTGCCCACCTCTGCGCCCCCTCCCCTAACCTGGGTACTCAAGAGGATCTGGAGCCTGGATGTTCTCTTGGCCCCTGGCAATGCCAAGGGTCACTGGAGGAGTGGGGCGTTGGGGAGGCGGGAAGGGGAGGGTCTCAGTAACTCTCAGAGGCTTATTTATTTCATCTTCTTCCCTTCCCCCATCTTGTTTTTGCAGACGGTCAGCGTCAATAAGGCCATTAATACGCAGGAAGTGGCCGTGAAAGAGAAACATGCCAGGAATATCCTTTTGGACTGGATCCTCCGGAGGCCGACCCTGGAAGGGGGTCAGATGGTGGGAACTGAGGTCAGGAGGAGGTTTCTTGCTCAGCAACAGGAAGAGTAGCCCTTGCCAGGAACAGGAGGCTGCAGATGGAAGCCACTTCTGGTATAGCTACAGACTCAGAGAGCTCTAGTCCCCCAGCCTGGCAGTGTCCAAGGGTACTAGGAGGCCAGCAAGCCTTGACTTTTCTTTCTTAAGATTTATTTATTTCATGTATATAAGTATTCTATCTGCGTGTACACCTGCATGCCAGAAGAGGGCATCAGATACCAGTATAGATGGTTGTGGTTGCTGGGAATTGAACTCAGGACCTCTGGAAGAGCAGAAAGTACTCCTCTAACCGTTGAGCCATCTCTCCAGCCCTCAGCTCGAGCCTGTTCCATTTATTTATTTAGTTAGTTAAATTTATCTTGAGACAGGGTCTCCTGTAGCCCAGATTGGCCTCCGATTCACTGTGTAGCTGAGGGTAACCTTGAACTCCTGACTCCTGGAACGCTGGGATTTCAGGCATGTTCTACAGAGTTGGGATGAAACCTGGGGCTTCATGCATCTGAGGCAAGTTACTCACCAACTGAGCTACATTTAACTATTTTATTTGCTTGTTTATTTGATCGTATTTATTACATGTATGGGTGTTTTGCCCACATACATATCTGTACATGCTTGCAGTGCACATAGTGGCCAGAAGAGGGCATGAGATCGTCTGGAACTGGAGTTAGGGACAGTGGTTTGCTGGGAACTGAATCAGACACAGACCTAGATGGGCAGCTGTGCTCTTAACCACTGAGCCGTCTCTTCACTTCTTTATTGATGGGGTTTGATGGTGGTTTTGAGACAGGGCTTCATTGTATCCACCAGGTTGGTCCCAAAATTGGGATCCTCCTACCTCAGGATCTCATTGGGATTGTAGGTGTGTGTCTCCATGCCCAGCCTCTAACCTCACTTTAATAATGTACGAGAAAGCCTCCTGAGCTGGCAAAGGCACGCACCTCATTTAGTCAAGCCTGACATCCTAGGTCTAGTTGGCAGAACACACAGTGCAAGAGAAACCCTCAAGGTTGTTCTCCAACATCCATGTGTAAGCCGCAGCTCCCTGACACACAGGCATGGCACACACGTGAACAGTGACCATAGGCATGGCACACACGTGAACAGTGACCATGAGCAAAACAAAAGTCAGAGAGGATCCAGGTGGCATGGCACAAGGCTTTAATACCAGCCAGGAGGCAGAAGCAGGAGGATCTCTGTGAGTTCAAAGTCAGCCTGGTCTACAGAGTGAGTTCTAGGACAGCCACCCAGGGCTACACAGAGAAATCCTGTCTAAAAAAAAAAGGGACAGAGGAAACAGGTGTCAAAATGTTGGCATTGGTCCCAAGAGTGAGTCCCGTCCTACATCTGGCTGGGCCAGAGACAATAAGCCAAGACCAACCCTGGTCCAGGGCCACATGTTTAGATTACAGGTGACACATGCCTTTAATCTCAGCCACTGGGAGGAAACAGGGTGATTGCCATGAGTTGGAGGCCAACCTAGGCTGCAGAGTGAGACTATTTTATTAATACCAAAACGGGGCAAGGGGCTGGGGGTGTGGCTCAGATGGTAGAGTGCTTGCCGCAGGGCTCTCAGGCATCATATAAACAAGGTGTGAGCCTGCATGCCTGGCATGCCAGAAGTCTCTGGTGGAGATAAAAGGATCAGAAATTAACATACTAAGTTCTAGGATAGCCTAGTTCCTGGGCTGCTTAAATGTTGACCCTGTCTCAAAAAGACAGGGGATGGGGCCAGTAAGATGGCTCAGCAGGTGGAAAGGAGCTTGCTGTGAAGCCCGAAGACCTGAGTTCAATCCTGGAGACCCCACGTAGAACTGATTGCCAACAAAGTGCCCTCTGACTTCTACACATGAGTGCTCACACATATACACACACACTATTACATAAGTAAATTTAAAATGTAATTAAAAAGAAAGAATTCTTTTTCAGGGGAAATTGTTATAAAATAGGGAACGAGGTATTTATACCCTCAACCTCCAAGCTGCCAGGCAAACATGTAGAACTGTGGGGTCTTAGCCATGAGCCGTGCCCGGCCTCCCCCTTACCCAGCTCCACCCACCAAGCCCTTGTCTCCCTTGACTCTTTCCACCGTGTATTCTGGGCACCCACCATGAGAAAGGAGCGCAGACCTTTTGGTCTGTGGTCAACCGACTGCCTCTCTCCAGCAACGCCATGCTGTGCTGGAAGTTCTGTCATGTGTTCCACAAACTTCTTCGAGATGGACATCCGAACGTGAGTCCCTGGGGCATCAGGGGACGCTGATGGCATACGCAGGGACTGTGACACCTGAGTTCCTCTCCTGCTGCCCGGTACAGATGCCTGCAAGCCGGGACAGGAATCGAAGCTTTAAAGATATGTTTCTATTTATATGTGTGTGTGTATGTGTGAGTTTGTGCCACATGTGTTCAGTTGCCTGACGAGGCCAAAAGCAGACATCAGATCCCCTGGGGTCGGAATTATAGGATGTTGGGAGCCCCTGGGAAAGAAACTTGGGTTCTCTGCCGGAGCTGCAAAACACCCTTAACTGCGAGCCCCTGGAATTGAACGTTAAAACTATTTTACTCAGAAAGCTAGCAATTGGAGATCATGTCTTCTAGCTCATCTTAAACTAGCCCATTAGTTAGGGATGAGGGGGAGGAGACAAAGGCTTGCCAATCACTTCGGGATTCACGCTTGCCCCTTTGGCCAGGTGATCGACCATATTTCTGATCATAAAATCCCACGCTTGATATTTGTGCCTCTTGTATTATCATCTCTTGCAGTCTTCTCATTTTGTGTATCTCTGGGCTCAAATGTTTTGTGAAATACTGAGCCAAGTTAGTGTCTACCAGTAACAACCTGTCCCAGAGGCACCTGGGCTGAGAGGCTGACACTCAGAGCAAACTGTATGTGCTCAGTAACATTGTAACATTGAGTGTGTACTGATTACTTCTAACAAGACGGAGCAAGTATATTATAGTATAGAGTATACGGAGCAAGTATATTATAGTATAGAGTATAGATGAGCTCCCTCACCTCCTTTCACCCATCCTGGCCCCTATCAAAAGTAATTGTCAGCCCAGCACAACAGTCTGTGGAACTGAGATGGAAGGAGAGAACTGATTTCTGAATGTTGTCCACTAATCTCTACATGTGTGCTCTGATACCTGCACGTGCGGGTATCACACACACACACACACACACACACACATTCTATTAAAAAAAGAGGCTGCTGCCTGATGCCCACCCTCGCCTCTGATTTCCCGCAGGAGGTGGGTTCATCCCTTCTGATGGGTCTCTGACCCACCTGAGCCCAGGGTAGGCTGCTCTCTGGCCACCCCGTCTCCCCTCATGACTCTTCTTCTTTTCTAGGTGCTGAAAGACTCTCTGAGATACAAAAATGAGTTAAGCGACATGAGCAGGATGTGGGTGAGTATGAAGATGTACTGGGGAGGACCCCTACTGCTCATCCCGACACAGCCAGACACAGAGAGCACGAGATATAGCAAGTTATCTCCTGCCTCTTGGTTTGATTGAGACATCATCTCTTGGAACCTGGCCCAGCCGTGGCTCACCAAGGTTGACCTAGAACTCATGATCTTCCTGTCTCCCCTTCCTGTGTGCTGGGATTACATGTGTGCATAGCCAAGTTCAATGTATACAGAGGAGAGGAACCACATCCCAGCCCATCTCTTGATCATTTAGTTTCTTCCATGAGTCTTAGGGGTGAGCTAAAGTGTCCACATGTGTTGTCTTGCCGGAAGTCCCAGAAGCTACAGGAAAGCTCTAGGTTCCCAGAGCCATAGAATTTCATATCATGGATTTAGTCTCCCTCACAGGGACTTGTCATTGTGCCTGTGCCCTTTGTGATCACAATACACTGCAGAGACATGGCTCATCGGTTAACGACACTAGCTGCTCTTCCAGAGGCCCCGAGTTTAATTCCCAGCACCCACATGGTGGTCACTAACACCTGTAACTCCAAGGATCCAGTGATCTTTTCTGGCCTTCTCAAACATGCACATGTGCAGAGCACAGACCTACATACACACAAAGCACCTATACGCATAATAATAAAGGGAAAAAAATTGAAGATTGATTGTTTGTTTGTTGGAGGGCTCCGTGGGTAGAACTTGTACTCTTCTACTTTAGCCTCCTAAACACTGGGATTATCAGCATGCAGTTTGGGGAGAGTGTGGTGAGGATTCGAGTATATGCATTGGGAGTGACGGCCAGCTGTGGTCACGCCAGCTGTCAGCCACAGGTGTTCCTCAGGAGCCATCCATCTTGGGGTTTGTTCTTGTCTGTTTTTGAGACAGGGTCTCTAGTGCTGGCTGTTTGGGGATTCACCAGGTAGACCAGGCTGGCCTCAAATTCACCGACATCGCCCCACCTCTGCTTCCCACGTGCTGGGATATAAGGCAGGCCACCACACCACACAAGCCTTCCACCTTGAGTTCTGAGACAGGAGCTCCTCAGACGTGTCCAGTTGAACACGGAGCTGGTTGTCCAGTGAACCCTGGGCATCCTCCTGCATTTGCCTCTCCGGCTCTGGAGTTACAGCGTGCCTCATAAGTCCTGAGGATGTAGCTCAGGTCCTTTTGCCAGCCCCGTTTTGCTTTTCTCTCAAGCCTCTTTTTTTTTAATGGACCAATTGGGTTTCACTGTGTAACTCAGGCTAGCTTCCATTACAGAGCCTCCTGCCTCAGCTTCCCCGTGCAAGGGATCACAGATGTACAAGGCCACAGAGTGTGCCGGCTCTAGATCTAGCCAGCACTAGATCACACCTGGATTCCTTTAAAATATCTTTTCCTTCCTTCCTTCCTTCCTTTCTTTCTTTCTTTCTTTCTTTCTTTCTTTCTTTCTTTCTTTCTTTCTTTTTCTTTCTTTCTTTCTTCCTTTTTTCCTTCCTCCCCTCCCTCCTTCCCTCCCTCCCTTCCTCCTTTCTTTCTTTTTTTTTTCTTTCTTCAAGACAGGGTTTCTCTGTATAGCCCTGGCTGTTCTAGAACTCACTCTGTAGACCAGGCTGGCCTCGAACTCAGAAATCCACCTGCCTCTGCCTCCCAAGTGCTGGGATTACGGGCATGTGCCACCACTGCCCGGCTTCCTTCTTTCTTTCTTTCTTTCCTTCTTTCTTTCTTTCTTTCTTTCTTTCTTTCTTTCTTTCTTTCTTAATTTTTATTTGTCTCTGGGGTGGGGGTGGGGTTCTGACAGAGACCAGAAGAGGGTGTCCCATCCACTGGAGCTGGAGTTACAGGCAGTTGTGAGCTTGGAACTGAACTCAGGTCCTCTGCAAGTGCAGCATGCACTCTTGACTGCTGAGCCATGTCTCCAGCCCATCTTTGCAGGAGCTCATGCCTTGCAAATATTTTATGGCTATAAATATGGCTATATTAATGATACCCATGCCATACATTGCATTTTATAATCCCTTTACCCGTCCTTGGAGCTCTGCTTGGCCATCTGGCATTTCTGATGAATTTTAGTTTTTCTGCACGTTTTCCTTTTGTGCATTTTTTATTCCCCCCTGGGAATGCAATTCTTTGAAGTCAGTAACGAAGACAGGTTCCTCCGGAGAGAACCCGTGTTCGCCTCCATAGAGATCGCTCTCAATTAAATGGTCCGCTGGATGTTTATGAAGTCTGGGGAGGTGCCCCAGGAGTGTTGGCTGGGTCTCCTTCCCGACACTGAAATTTACCTCTTTTTAACCACAGAACTAAGTGGAAGAAACTGAAATTGATTGTCCCTCAGGATTCCCTCCATGTTAGAGTGCCGGCTGGAAATGAACACCCTTTAAATTTCTATTTATTATTTTTTTTAGGTTGCATGTGTATGTGTGCATGTATGTGTACGTGCATGTGAGTGGAAAGGAGGGTCCGTGCATGCCACCACACATGGCTGCCAGAATCCTTGTTTCTCCTCCACTGTGTGGGACCCTGAAGTTATCAGGCCTGGTGGAAAACAGCTTTACCCTCTGGGCCATTTTTCTGCCTCATCTTTTTTTTTTTTTAAGATTTATTTATTTATTATTTGTAAGTACACTGTAGCTGTCTTCAGACGCTCCAGAAGAGGGCATCAGATTTCATTACGGATGGTTGTGAGCCACCATGTGGTTGCTGGGATTTGAACTCGGGACCTTTGGAAGAGCAGTCGGCGCTCTTAACCACTGAGCCATCTCACCAGCCCATGCCTCATCTTTTAAAAATAACATTTATTCTGTGTGTTGGGGTGGGCCGGACACACAAGTGATAAGTCAGATGACACCTTGTCTGTGGTGGTTAGTTCCCTCCTTTCACCAGGCAGGTTCCAGGGATTAAACTAAGGTCGTTGTACCTGGCAGCGGCAGCCCTCGTCCACTGAGCAATCAGCCGGCCCAAGAAGAAGATTTAAGAGGTAGCACTGCCTCGAGACTGATGCAACTTCCCCTCTTCTTCCCCAAGGGTCACCTGAGCGAGGGATATGGACAGCTTTGCAGCATCTACCTCAAACTGCTGAGAACAAGGATGGAGTACCACACCAAAGTGAGCATCTGTCTGCCATTCTGCATGGCTCCACTCGCTTAACCCAACCTCCCCCTCCAGCCCCGCCTTGGTCTTTATCATCACTTTGAGGAACAGCCTGGGACCTCGGGGAGTGGGGATGCTATGGCCCGACTCTGTGAGGGACCATCAACTGATAGAACAGTGGTGCGAAGGAGCCCAGGATGTGACCAGCTTCTGAGCTATGCTAATGGGTTGTACTGTTCCTCATTTCACAAATAGGAAAACCACCAACATCTAGTGAGAGGTGTTCCCTGGGAAAATCTAGATATCTAGATATAGAGATAGATAGATAGATAGATAGATAGATAGATAGATAGATAGATAGAGGTTTTATGTGGTCTGCATATATGTATATGCACCATGTGCATGCAGTGCCCAAGGAGGCCCGAAGAGGGCAGCAGCTCTTCTGGAAGAAGAGGTATAGAAAGTTCTGAGGTTCCCTAGTGGTGTTGGGAACTCAACTTCCCTTCTATGAAAGAGCAGCAGGTGCTGTTAATTGCTGAGCCACCTCTTGGCTTATTTTGGATTGTTTGTTTGCTTGTTTACTGGTGGTGGTAGAGTCAGAGGACATCATATGAGAGTCATTTCTCTCAGGGATGGGAAGATAGCTCAGAAATTAAGAGCACAGGCTACTTTTAAAAGAAGAGTAGGGTTCAGTTCCCAGCACCCACCCTGAAGCAGTCACCTGTCATTGCAGTTCCAGGGGACCCATGGCTCTTTGAACACTGTGTGGGCACCAAGCCTACACACAGTGTACATTCATATGTGTGAGCAAAACACTCATACACATAAATAAAAATAAACCTTAAAAAAAAATTCTTTTAGAGCCATGTGGTGGTGACTCACACCTTTAGTCCCAGCATTTAGGGAGGCAGAGGCAGGCGGATCTTTGTGAGTTTGAGGCCAGTCTGGCCTATAAAGTGAGTTCTAGGACAACTCAGGATACACAGAGAAACCCTATCTCGAATCCCCTCCCCGCAAAGGAGTGATAAAGATGGAGTCTCATCTTGTTTTAGCTCTATGTCAAAGTGTCACTCTGGAATTTAGAAGCTCTGCGATGCAATGGCCACCTGTCTCATTATGATCTGTTCCCTTGTCCTACGGTGTCCAGCAGCTGAGGCAGGAGGCTTACTTGAATCCAGGAGGAGGTGTAGCTAAATGATCAGAGCACTTGCCTAGTGTGCACGAAGCCCAGCACGACAAGCCTAGTAAAGGTTGCATACCTGTAACTCTAGCACTTAGGAGGTAGAGACAGGAGGATCAGTAAGTTCCACATTGTCCTTAGCTACATAGTATATTTCAGTAGATCCTGGGCTACATGGGATGACCCTGCCTCAAAACAAAACCAAAACAAAATACAAAAAAAAACCACTTGAATACATGGGCCTGTGTCTTCTGGACTCCACGAGCTCACAGTAGCAGCTGTGGTAAACTGCCAAGGCTGAGGAGATTGACTGGGAATCAAAAGAGACCCATTACAAATTGCCCAGGGATTCCAGATGATTGGTGGGGGGTCATTCTCACATGCTAGGTCTCATTGTTCCTTGGAAGACCATACTTCGAGTGTTGGGGGGGGGAGGGGGGGTGGCTTGTGTTGCAAGAGAGGAACCTTCAGTTCTGATGATGGGTATTCAATAGTATGTGTTCTTTCTTGGGAGCCAGGAAAGGGTCTGTCTGTGTTTGGGAGGTCATATAGACTTACCCAGTCTTCTTCAAAAGGGTGTAGTTGACCTAGGGCTGCTACCTGCTTACTATAGGCAGCTTGTATCCACCCTGGTCTCCTTGGGCTGTATAGGGGCTTTTTTTTTTTTTTCCTTTTTCCTGAGGTACCAGTGCTTGCTAGGGAACCACTACCTCTAATAACCCTCTCTGCCCACTGACCCTGCATCCTCAACCCTCTTGTGCTTCATTCTGTCTTCCTTACAGAATCCCAGGTTTCCGGGCAACCTCCAGATGAGTGACCGACAGCTGGATGAGGCTGGAGAAAGTGACGTTAACAACTTGTAAGTGGCCATCTTTCTGCTCCAGACCCCGTGGGGAAGTATGCCTTTGCGATTTTGCCCCTGGTGATGGTGAGAGGGTCTGACGGAAGGAGGCAGAGGCTGGGGTGAGGGTTAAGTCCCCTGGGTAACTTGTCCTCAGGGCCACTTATCGCTAGTGCTGAATCCAGCTGGAATCCTGCCCAGATGTATTTCACCATGGCTTACTTGTCTCAGCCTCCACTTTCTTTCTTTTTTCTTTTTCTTTTTCTTTTTTTTTTTTTTTTTTTTTTTTTTTTTTTTTTTTTTTTTTTTTTTTTTTTTTTTGGTTTTTTGAGACAGGGTTTCTCTGTATAGCCCTGGCTGTCCTGGAGCTCACTTTGTAGACCAGGCTGGTCTCGAACTCAGAACTCTGCCTCTCAAGTGCTGGAATTAAAGGCGTGCACCACCACACCCATCGATTCTTTCTTTCTTTTTTTATTTTTTAAAGATTTATTTATTTATCTATTTTATGTATATGAGTACACTATAGCTGTACAGATGGTTGTGAGCCTTCATGTGGTTGCTGGGAATTGAACTTTAGGACCTCTGCTCACTCCAGTCCTGCTTGCTCTGGCCCAAAAATGTATTATTTTAAATAAGTACACTGTAATTGACTTCAGACACACCAGAAGAGGGCGTCAGATCTCATTATGGGTGGTTGTGAACCACCACATGGTTGTTGGGATTTGAACTCAGGGCCTTCGGAAGAACAGTCAGTGCTCTTAACCACTGAGCCATCTCTCCAGCCCCAGTCTCCACTTTTTAACCTAAAACTAAGCACTGTCATCTCTCTTTTTCCCTGTGTAATATTGAGAGGCTTAGTAGGGGGAAGCAAGGGTGTGTGCATATGCCGACAAAAATAGACCTGTGTGTACATGGGAACCCTCAGCATAGGGAAGCAGGACAGAGCACAGGGGTGGTGTAAAAACTTGGCTTTAGTGGCTGAGGGTGTAGCTCAGTGGTAGAGTGCCTCCCTAGAATCCCCCAGTGAGGGGCTGGGGGCGTGGCTCAGTGGTAGAGCCCCTGCCTAGAATCCCCCAATGAGGGGCTGGGGGCATGGCTCAGTGATAGAGCCCCTGCCTAGAATCTCTCAGAGAGGGGCTGGGGACATGGCTTATGTGTATCATACTTCCCTTCCAATGTGAAAGGTCATGGATTTCATCCCCAGCATTGGGTTGGGGTGTCGAGGGAGAGTCAGGCCTATAGACTTTAATTTCTGTTTCGTCTTCTGTTAGTTTTCAGCTCACAGTGGAGATGTTTGATTACCTGGAGTGTGAACTGAACCTCTTCCAGACTGGTAAGTCTCTTCCCTCTTAGCCGAGCCAGGCTGTCATGGGAATCATTCTCCTGATTCCCAGCCTGACTCTGCTTGGTCCAGCTGGTGTAGCCCCTTTGTTGTTGGTCTTTTTGTATCACTGTAGTGCAGGCTAGTTTCATATTCACAGCATCCTCCTAGCCCAGCCATCTGAGCATCAGGAATACAGGCTTGCACCGCCATGTCCATCTGGCTGAGCCAGCCCTGTTTGTTACGCAGCTCAGAGAGTGTCGAAGCAAGCCTGTCACACCAGCCCTTGCTCTCTCCTTGCAGGCAGAGGTGGATGCTCCTGTAGGTTTTTTTTAGATCCGCCCACCTCTGGCTCCAGAGTGCTAGGACTAAAGGCAAGTGTGCCAGGCTGCTCCTGAATATTATTGAACAAAGTTATTCCATATCAGATAAGGAGACCAGCCCCTCTGCCCCTCCCAAGGAGATTCCCTCTGGAAGTCCTGGCCATCAAGTCCCCAGAGGCTACTTTGTCCTTTCTGAGAGCCATTGGATGGTGACCACAGTTCCAGCTAGTCCTGTCTGTGATTGGAGCAGGCCTTCTACCAAGGCATACTTTCTGCTAAGAAGGATGGTTGTTCATGAGCTGGGGATACGGCGCAGCTTGTAGAGTGCTCGCCTAGCGCACACACACACAGCCCTGGGTATGTGTGTAAGACTGGATATAGTGCACATACCTGTAATTCCAACACTGGATCAGAAGTTCAGGGACAGCCTAAACTCCTAGCAGGTAGTCATGAACCGCTCACTGGTTTCATCAGACCTTGTGAGACATGGGCAATCATACCCATGATGCTTCACAGAAGAACTTCTTGAAGCCCAGCTAGGCTGAGAAAGGTGTCTACAGCCACACTGCTGTAGCTGGTGTTGGGAGTCAGGGGGCATTCCTGGGGTTAGATGGGGATAGCTCTGATTTCTTGTTAAATAGGAGCCTTAGGAAGTGGGTCCACACAGATACCTGCTTTACAATGACAGCTGCTTTTAATTTGTGTGGAGAAAGGCTGCCTTTGTTTAGGGTGGTTCAGTGTGGATGGTTCTTTTTTCTCTGTCTCTCTGTCTCTGCCACCAGACAAACTCACTTACGTGGTCCATGCAGACTGACAAGGTGAAACAAGCCCAGGACTCTGTGCCTCTCATGGCCCCTAGCAAGCTCCATGCAATTTGAGACAACAGGGAGGTCTTGCATTACTGCTACATATATTCTCCAGGCTCAGTGGCCAGCCAGTGCAAGAAAACTGTCGGCCTTTGCCAGTGGGTGAGATGACAGCCTACAGCCAGCTCACCCACCACCCGAGTATAGAGTAAGGTAATGTGGGTGGACGCCAAGAGTAAGAGAGAGAGGCAAAGTCTGTAGCACCATTGGAAGAGTGCTTGCCTAGCATGCACCAAGTCCAAGGTTCAAATCCTACATAGATGGTGAATGGCAGTACATACTTCTCCCAGCGCTGAAGAGGTAGAGACAGGAAAGAATGGAAATATGGTGAGTGTTCCTGATCAGTGTCAGCTTGTGGACAGTCTTCTTTTGGTTTTCTGAGACAGGGTTTTCTCTGTGTAGCCCTGGCTGTCCTGGAACTTGCTCTGTAGACCAGAGTGCCCTCGAACTCAGAGATCCACCAGCCTCCTGAGTGCCGGCAGGCACATTACGTCTGGTCGTATGTCATCCTCCTGCTTCTGCCCTACGGTGGAGTTTCCTACTTCACTGTGGTCTTCCTCCACAGTGTTCAACTCCTTGGACATGTCCCGCTCGGTGTCCGTGACCACGGCTGGCCAGTGCCGCCTCGCACCGCTCATCCAGGTCATCCTGGACTGCAGTCACCTCTATGACTACACTGTCAAGCTGCTCTTCAAGCTCCACTCCTGTGAGTATCTCGGTCTCAGCCATCTTGTATCAGGCTAGGCACAAGGTTGCAGCTTCAGCAAGCCCCCAGAGGTCTGCAGGAGTGCACACAGTACGCGTAGCCTTTAGCTCTGGTCTAAAAGGCCTTTGGCTCCCAGTCATCTCAGAATGAAAGGGAGCGACCCAAGCTTTAGATTACCCAGTCCTGCTCCTGTCTTTGCAGTCCTATGTCTAAGGATGGTTCTCTCTGTTCACCTCCAGCTCCAGCTCCACCATTCCCCAAGATAGGATGTATTCTTAGACCCACATAAAGGACAACACACCTACAGGAGCTAATACAGTAACCTCCAAACCATGTGGCAGCCCAGTCCTTTATAACAGATGGAATTTTATAGAAAACAGAAAACAGCTGCAGGGCTAGTGTAGAGTGGGAGCACACTTGCTGGGAAGTCGCAAGCTGAGGGTATGGTTTATGGTACAGCATTTGGTATAATCACCCACTGAGGGGCTGGGGGCGTGGCTCAGTGGTAGAGCCCCTGCCTAGAATCCCCCCAGTGAGGGGCTGGGGGCGTCACTCAGTTATAGAGATCTTAACTAACACACAAAATGCCCTGAGTTCAATCCCCACAGTACAGAATGATGAAATACAGGTGGATGTGGTGGCATTTGCCTACAGTCCCAGCAGGAGGCAAAGGCAGAAGGCATCTCTGCCAATTCAAGGCCAGCCTGAGCTACATACTCCTTTCAAGGCTAGCCTTGTTTACACAGTCGAATGCTTTCTTAAACATAAGATATTTTCTTAAAAATAAAGCAATAAACAAATACAGTTGATCCAAGCAAGGGAGGGCTGTACCCTTGTCTAAGAGCTGCTGCTTTATAGAAGTACTTATTCTTGTTGACCTCATTTTAAAATTTGGGGCAATGGGATGGACTGGCAGCGGGTTAAGGGCAGGACAGGATAGGGGTCAGCTGGCTGGGGCTAGAGGATATAGGCATGGTGGCTCAAGGGATAGGCACTTGCCACCAGGTCTGATGACCTGAGAGTTCTCTTTCCAGAGCCCACATCATGGAAGGAGAGAACCCACCACACAAGTTGCCCTTTGACTTTCATACATGCACATGGATGTAGGCACACACCCACACAGTCAATCCATCCATCTTTTTAAATGTCGGGGAGCAGGCTCCTTCTGGGCCAGCTTGGATAGCTGCCTTATACCATTCAGAATCTCCCATCTTTAAATGCAGTTTCCCCATATAAAGCTGTTGTAAATCCTCACTGGCAGATTTTAGGCAAGTGTTCTATCACTGAGTCATGATCTTAGCCCCTCACTGCCATATGCCAAGGTGGCCACCCTGCCGAGTGCTCACAGCATGGTGGGAAACCGAAAACCTTGTAGATACGAATGGACACTGTTCAGCTGTCATAACCCAGAACAGACAAAGGTGTGGGGCTGAGCGGTGGTGGTAAGTACCATAATCCCTGAATTTTGAAGGTTCAAGAAGAAGATTAGAAATGTATTGTAAACCAGGACTACATAGTGAATCCAAGGGGCTGCCCAGCTGACATAGCAAATCCCTGTCTGAAGGGGAAAAAAATAATATTAAACTTAAAAAAATATGTGTGCATACAACACACACATACAAAACACATGCACACCCACATGAAACAGGCGATATTTCATAACAGTTGACTTACAAGTAGTGACCTAGTTGTGGTTTTGTTTTTACGTGCTTTTTTATTTTTAAGATTTATTTTATTTATTATATGTAAGTACACTGTGGCTGTCTTCAGACACTCCAGAAGAGGGCGCCAAATCTCGTTACGGATGGTTGTGAGCCACTATATGGTTGCTGGGATTTGAACTTATCACCTTGGGAAGAGCAGTTGGGTGCTCTTACCCGCTGAGCCATCTCACCAGCCCCTTTACGTGCTTTTTATTTCATGTATTTATATGTTTATTCATGTGTTTGTCTTGGCACAGACAAGGGGTCAGTTCTCTCCTTCTATCATGGGTCCCAGCAATAAAATTCAGGTCCTCGGGCTCCGCAGAAAGTGCCTCTGCCTGGAACCACTCCGTGGCCACACCTGGCTATTTGAGACTGGATAAGAGAAGCAGACACTGATTGATCTGGGGTTGTTTCCCTAGAGGGTGCCTGCAGTGTGCTCTTCCAGGATTAGAAGGGTTTGGTGCCCTAGGGTGTGCTTACAGGAAGCAGAGAGGGTAGACCAAATCCCAAGGGAAGGAGAGAGCCTGTTGCTTAGAAACGCCATCAGTAAGCTCTGTTGGCAGAGGGCTTTCCTTAATGGCAGGTGTGGAAATCTGTGGTCCCTCTCCCCAGGACCACATAACCAGGGTATGTGGCCCACACCTGTAATCTAAGCCCTTGAGATGTAGAAGCAGGAGAATCAGGTAAGCCTGGATTACATGTCAAAATATAAATAGATATAGATAAGGGCTGGAGAGATGGCTCAGCAATTAATAACACTAACTGCTTTTTCAGAGGATCTGGGTTTGATTTTTAATATCCACATGGTGGCTCATAACCATCTGTAACCTCAGTTCTAGTATATCCAACATCCTCTTCCGACTCCTGAGAGCATTTCATCCACATTGTTCACAAGCATACATGAAGGTTAAACACTCATGCACAAAAATATATAAATTTAAAAAGTTAAATAAACATAAATACCAAGTATAAGTGAATTTATTTTTATTTATGGTTTTTGTTTTTGTTTTTCGAGGCAGGGTTTCTCTGTATAGCCCTGGCTGTCCTGGAACTCACTTTGTAGACCAGGCTGGCCTTGAACTCAGAAATCCACCTGTCTCTGCTTCCCGAGTGCTGGGATTAAAGGAGTGCGCCACCACGCCCGGCAGAAAGAACTGTTCTGTTCTTTTTTTTTTTTCTTTTCTTCTCGTACCGGTCAACCTTACTCACTCCAGTCGGCTCTGCTCCCTCCGGTCGGTCCCACTTGCTCTCTCCGGTCCAAGGATTTGTTTATTATTATTATTCATAAGTATGCTGTAGCTGACTTCAGACGCACGATCTGAAGGAGGGCGTCAGATCTCATTACGGGTGGTTGTAAGCCACCATGTGGTTGCTGGGATTTGAACTCATCACTTTCAGAAGAGCAGTCGGGTGCTCTTACCCGCTGAGCCATCTCACCAGCCCCTTGTTTTGTTTATTTGATAGAGTTTTATATATACCAAGTTGGCCTTGAACTCAAAATGTAGCCCAGGATAACCTTGGTTCCTAACCCTCCTACCTCTGATCTGATCCCAAACAGTGGGATTACAGGCATAAGCCACCAAACCCAACCTTCTGTTGTAATGTATTGGCATGACATTTGTTAGTATATGAGCTCATATTGATACTTTTTTGTGTCCTGTAAAGGAACATATACTAAGCAAGCACTTCCCTGCTGAGCCACGCCCCCAGCCTTTTACTGGGAGATTCTAGGCAGGTGCTCTACCACTGAGCCACGCCCCCAGCCGCTCACTGGGGGATTCTATGCAGGTGGTTTATCTCTGAGCCACACTCATTACACTTTATAACATATTTTCAGCTAAAGTTAGTACTTCCAGGCTGTTATTCATAATTGTTACCCAGTTTCCTTTTCTAAGATGGGATCCCATAACACGTAGTCATTGCTGCTTCTTAGGCCCATTGTAGCTGTGACAGCTTGTCAGACTTCCTGTGTTTTTGATGACCTTGACAGGTTTGAGTTCCGGTTATGTTTTTTTTGTTTTTTTTTTTTAATGGAATCTTCCTCAGTTCAGCTGCTCTCATATAACTGAGATTGGTTGTTTTGGAATAAGTGTAATGTCTATCCTGGGTGTAACTGTATCTTTTTGGTTTGTTTTTGAAACAAGGTCTCTATGTGGTCCTGGCTACCCTTCAGCTCCTTATCTGCCTGGCTCAAGGTCCACACTCCTCTCCTCCCGCCCCATCTCCCACCCCAGACAGGGTTTCTCTGTAATAGAGCCCTGTCTATCCAGGACTCACTTTGTAGACTCAGCTGGTCTTGAACTATCCAGATCTGTCTGCCTCTGTCTCCCGAGTATTGGGATTAAAGGCGTGCCCGACCATGCCCAGCGCATTAATTACCTTCAAAAAATGAGAATGTATAAATATTATTTGTGATTATATCATTCCTTCAAAACAATTAAGAATAAAGCTTGTTGGCATTTATCTGTAATCAGAGGCAAAGACAGGAGGAGAATCGGAAGTCCCAGGCCAGCCTGGGCTATGTAGTAAGTTCCAGGACAGTCAGCGCTACAGTGCGAGGCTGTATCTCGATTAAGTTAAAAAAAAAAGCACAGCACAGTGGCAGGGTTTGTTCTTCTGGGTACAAAAGATGCTGAGGTAGGAGTATGGCTTATGTCCAGAAGTTCAAGGCTAGACTCGTGTGTCAGAAAGAAAAAGGAGGGAGATATAAGGAAGGGAGGAGACTAGGGGAAAGGGGCAGTGGGGTTTAAATTGGTAAATGAAATCAAACTGAGCATGTAGCCTGTTGCCTGCCATCCCTGCACATAGAATGAAGCAGGAGTCTCATGAGTTCAAAGCCAGTCTGAGCTACACAGCCAGACCTCCTCTCAAAATTAAATAAAATGAAAACTGAGTCTTGATGCATAGTTGAAATACGCATCCTCTCTCGTGGTCTGCGACCTGAAGGGACACCAGAGAAGTAACTCCTTAGTCAGGGATTGACCCTGAGGACCAGTGCTTCTGCAGTGTGACAGAATTAGCCATACCCTGTAGCCTAGGATGCACCCCACCCCTGAGAAAGAACCCCACTTGCACTTGCCCTCGTCAGTCCTGCAGCAGCTGATGGAACCATGCCTCCCCCTGGGATGCAAGCCCCATCCCACCTAGCCGGCCCAGAGCAGTTAAGTGGAAGAACGCAGAGGCTGAGCATTCTGCCGTTCCTGCGAGGCTCCCTTAGTTACCAAACCTCCAGGCATCTCAGCTAGGAGTGCCAGCCTGGGAAGGCTGGCCCCTCCCTCAGCCCTGGTGGGGCTTGCCTGCCACACAGCCTCCCCTCTCCCCACTTCCATGAACTTACATACGCCTATGGTTTTTCCCCCCAGGTCTTCCAGCTGACACCCTGCAGGGCCACCGAGACCGCTTCATGGAGCAGTTCACAAAGTAAGTGGTCCAAGGGAAGGGAACAAAATCCAAGCAAAAAGTACCATCCCGGGTGGTAAAGTACCTGCAGTCTAAGTGTGAGGACCTGAGTTCAGATTCCTAGAACTCATGGAAAAAGCCAGGAGTGGCTGAGCACATCTGTAACATTGGAGACAGAGCCAGAGGGTCCCCTGAGGCTCAGTGGCCCGCCATACTAGCAGTGTCTCGAGTTCTAAGCTCAGTGACAGGCCCTGTCTCAAAATCAAGTGGAGAGTGAGAGGAAGACATCTGACATTGACTTATTAACATTAGCTTGCGTGTGGCATATACATACATATGGTCATCTATACACAGACGCTCATGCACACACCACACACAAATACAAACACATGCATACTGTGATGATTTGCATATGTTTGGCCCAGGGAATGGCACTATTAGAAGGTGTGGCCCCGTGGGTCTTCACTCTTCAGTTAAACCCCTGTGGAGAACCTGGAAGTGGTAGTGATGTATATCTTTAGTCCCAGCGTTCCAGATCTCTGTGAGTTGGTGACCAGCCTGGTCTACATGCTAAGTTCCAGGAGAACCAGGCCTACGGAGAGAGACCCTGACTCAAAAAGGGAAAGCCAAACGAACAAAATTTCTGTGGACACAACCCCACAAAGATGGCCCCGGGTGTGACGTGAACAATGCAGATCACACACACACACACACCCTTACCCTCCCCCATGCCTCTTGTATTTTCTTCCCTCCCCCCCCTTGGCTCCTCCCAACCATATACTACTCCCCTTCTCCTTAGATGTTCTATACATGCATATGTTTAAATCTGGAGCCTATGCAGTAGAGAAAACATGGGAATACTTGGCTGTGTCTGGTTTATTTCACTTAGCTTGATAGTGTCCAGTTCCCTGCACGAGACATTTATGTATTCTGTGTGTGTGTGTGTGTGTGTGTGTGTGTGTGTGTGTGTGTGTGCACGTGAATCCATGGAGCATGTGTGAAGATCAGAGAACAGTTTTCAGGAGTCAGTCTTCTCCTACCATGTGGGACCAAGGATCTAATGCAGGCCTGAAGCTTGGTGGCCCATTTCCTTCTCCACTGAGCCACCTTGCCAGCCCTGTAAGTTCTTCTCCTTGTGGCTGAATGAAACCCCACTCTGTACGTAGACCACATCCTTTTTACCCTTTCCTCTATCGATGGTATCTCTTTGTTGGATATTGAATTAACATTCCTTCAGATATGTACCAGGCCGTGTTACTGACAGACCATATGGTATTTCTAGTCTTTTGGGAGCCTTTTGAGTTCTATTGTGGCTGTACCACTTTACCTTCCTGCCAACAGTGTATTAGGATTCTTCTTAACCCATATTCTCATCCCTGTTTTATACTTACATACGTACATACATACATGTATATATGTATACATTGGTGTCTTAGTTTCACGTCTGTTGTGATAAAATACCCTGGCATAAGGCAACTTAAGGGCAAAGGGGTTTATTTGATGTAGAATTCCAGGTTACAGTCTGTTGTTTAAGGGAAGTCAAGGCAGGAACGTGTGCCATCTAGACACATCCCATCCACGAGCAGAGAGAGAATGGACGCATGCGTGCTTGTTGCTCAGCTAGCTTTCTCTCCTCCATGGCCCCAAGCCAGGGAATGGTGCTGCCCACAGTGGGCTAGGTCATCCACATCAAGGAAGACAAATCCAGGCAATCCCCCACAGTCAACTTCATATAGACAGTCCCATGATGAGACTCTTTCCAGATAATTCTAGACTGTGTCAAGTTGGCAATTCAAACTAACCCTCACGGTTGACCCTTTGTATTTGCTCTTTTGTGAATTGTTTGTGAGGCAGCCATCTTGACTTAGTTTGTTTTCCCGGTTAACGTCTTCATCCTTGACCATGGCCTCCAAAGCCCTGGCTGGTACTTCACTTATTCATTCCCTCAGGAGAAGTCAAAGGACAAGCACGGGGTTGAACTCCACACACAGGGTTGAACTAAGCCCCTAGTTTCCTCACTCCACTGGAGAAGCCTGGTGCGTGTCCTATGATGAATGACTTACTAAATCCTGAGAGACAGGCCCTGAGGCTGGTTTCCTGGAATGTGAATTCCAGTAGCTTGCAAAAGCACCGCTGTCTGTTACTGTTGGCGCCAGCCCAGAGAGCTGGGACGTGTGGTCAGCTCATTTTATTTCCTTCCATTCCCCGCACCCTGCCCCCTCCCCCAGCTTATGAAAAAGCCTCCTGTGAGCAGCTGCTTCATTTTCTCTTCCACACAGAGGTGAAGGTTCTGGAAGGCCTCGCTGTCCTGGAGTTCAGGGAAAGCTGTAACAATATTACAGGGACACTCTGGTTTGGGGGTCTGATGGGCCATGGTAGACCCTGAGGAGGGGCTAGTTGACAGTTGAATGAACAGAAGGTCTGAAGTTCTATGCTGCAACCAAAGTTGGCTAGAGCTTCAGTTCCTCCTTCATGTCGGCTTTCTTGTTCTATAATGTTTTTACTCAGATTAAAGGCTTGACAAGGAGGGAAGTGCTTTCTGGGGCCTGGAGATTGGCTCAGTTGCACAGTGCTTGCCTACCATATGTGAAGCCCTAGGTTCTAACCTGTGATACTGTGGAGTAGCCTGAGAGAGGGAAGGGGAATGAGGTAGGGTAGAGAAGAGGAATAGAATAGAATAGAATAGAATAGAATGCAATAGATAAAAATGGAATCGAATGTTACATGCATTGAATCCTGGAGGAAGAGATGGGTAGGTTTCTGTGAGTTTGACGCCAGCCTGGTCTGCATAGTGAGTTCCAAACCAGGCAGAGCTACACTGTGAGACTCTGTCTCAAAAACAAAATTAAATTTAAAATTTTAATAAATCTTAAAAAGAGAGAGAGAGAGAAAGATGAATGGGATAGAACTAAATTGAAGTGTGTAGACTAGAAGAGATGAGTGTTAGTTTCTGCATGGCTCTGTTTACGCAGGGTAAGGACTTGCTGTAGGGATAGGGTGTTTGAGTGACTCCCCTGTGCCTGGAACTTGCTGACTACAGCTCAGCAGTGTACTTGAACCCTGACTACTTGAAGTTTCTGTTCTAACCTAGTGATGAATAGTTCAGAAGCAAGAGAGGGATCTGCATTAGTCAGTAAGCTTCCCTCCCTGTGCCGGTGGCTCACTGCTTCGTAATTTTGGAGAAAAACCATTTCCCTTTCATCTTCCTCAGAAGAGAAATCTGCCAGTGGCGGTGTGTCTTCCTCTGCCACGATGAAACGAGTTTGAGGATTTGGGCTTGTCATTGTGACAAAATGCCTCTCAAAAGCAATTTAAGGCAGCGGGGGTTTTGCTGTGGCTCACAGTCTGAGGAGGTCACAGTCCATCGCCATGGGGAAGGCATGGTGACAGGAGCTTTGGCCAACTGGTCACACTGCAAGCACGGTCAGGAAGCTGCTGATGCCCTCAGTTTCTCTCTCTCTACACACATGCACGACACACATGCATGCATGTATTGATTTCGTAAGGCACATGCATGTGTAGACCAGAGGACCCCTTGAGAGAATCCGTTCTTTCCTTCCACCCTGTGGGCCCCAGAGACTGAACTCAGGTCATCAGCCTTGGCAGCAAATGCCTTTACCCCTCTGAGGCTTCTCCAAGGGCCTATTTAGTCTTCGTTCAGCCCGGAGGGATGGTGCCACCCGAAATCATGGTACAAGAGAGGTTCTTCCTTAAACCTCTGGAAATACCCTCAAGGCACACACAGAAGAGTGTCTCCATGGAGATTCCAAATCCCATCAAGTTTTCATTAAGATTGGCCATCTCTGAGACTGTCCAGTCTTCAATGAGCTCTGTAGTATTAAGTACTATTTTCTCACCCCTGGTGACTGAGAATTCACTATAAAAGACCGAAATTGGATCCGAGCATGGTGGCCCAAGCCTCTAATCCTAGCACACAGGAGGCAGAGGTAGGCAATCTCAGAGTTCAAGGCCAGCCTGGTCTACAGAGAGAATTCTAGGACAGGCAGTCCTATCTACACAGGGAAGCCCTGTTTCAAAACACCAACCAAACAATCTACAAAGACCTCAATCTGTTTCATTGTTTTTGAGATTTCATTTTCATTTATGTCTGTGGACAGTGCAGAGAGCGAGAGAGATGGATGTGTGTGCCATGGAGTCTGCATGTGGAGGTCAGAGGGCAACTTCGTGGAGCCGGTTCCATCTTTCTAATTTATGTGGGTTCTAGGAATCAAACTCAAGTCACCAGGCTTGCTCCGTGAAGTGACAAAGTGCCTTCACCCACTGAGTCATCCCCCTGCCTCTGTAGTATCATAATTGAATTCTGCCATTATGGAGGGCAAGCCACCCACAATTTGTGCCTTTAAGATGACAGAGGGTGGGGATGCTGAGGAGGTGCTACTAGCCATATTCAGCACCCCTGAATTCCTTCTGCATTCCCAGGTTGAAAGATCTGTTTCAGCGCTCCAGCAACCTACAGTACTTCAAGCGGCTCATTCAGATCCCCCAGCTGCCCGAGGTGAGTGTGCCCGATGGACCCCGCACGGCCTCAGGGCCTGGCAGCTGAGCATCCTTTAAATGTGGATCTCTTTTTGCTTCTCCAGAATCCACCCAACTTCCTACGAGCCTCAGCCCTGTCAGAGCACATCAGTCCTGTGGTGGTGATCCCGGCTGAGGTGTCATCCCCAGACAGTGAACCTGTTCTGGAGAAGGATGACCTCATGGACATGGATGCCTCTCAGCAGGTAGAGACCCCTGTAAGAGGAACTTGGCCCTTCCAGGACAGATAGAAGGATCAGAGAGGCTCCTAGCTTAGGTCTATCTGCTTAGGTCAGGTCTGCTCACCGTTATTACTTGGAAATGGTGTCCCACTTTGCTGCCCATTTTGATCTCAAACTCCCAGGCTCTGGAAATTGCCTCTGCCTCTGCCTCTGCCTCTGCCTCTGCCTCTGCCTCTGCCTCTGCCTCTGCCTCTGCCTCTGCCTCTGCCTCTGCGAGATGGGTCGGGCTCCTGGAGTGATCTTAGCTAGGTCTCCGTCAAATCAAGAAAACAGAGATTCTTGGTACCAAGTGTGGTCATGCAAGCTGCCAATCACAGAACCTGGGGTTGGTGGAAGCAGAAGAAGAATTCAAAGTCAGCTTCAGCCACGTAACAAGCACATCGTGAGGCCCTGTCTAAAAAATACAAGGGGCTAGAGAGATGGCTCAGCCATTAAGAGCATTTGTTGCTCTTGCAACATCCACAAAATGGCTCACAACCATCTTTTTTTTTTTTTTTTTTTTTTTTTTTTTTTTTTTTTTGGTTTTACAAGACAGGGTTTCTCTGTGTAGCCCTGGCTGTCCTGGAACTCACTCTGTAGACCAGGCTGGCCTCAAACTCAGAGATCTGCCTGCCTCTGCCTCCCAAGTGCTCAGATTACAGGGATTAAAGGTGTATGCCACCACCCCTGGCTTTACAACCATCTTTAACTCTGGTCCTAGAAAAGCCCCACCCTCTTCTGGCCTCTGTGAACACCAGACACATACACACATACATGCATGCAGACAAAACACTTATAATATAAAAATGTTTTATTTAATTACAAAGAAAGAAAAACAAGAAGAAATGAACCAAGCAAGGCAGCATACACTTTAATTCCAGCACTCAGGAGGTAGAAGCAAGCAGATATTTCTATGAGTTTGAGGCCAGTCTGGTCTGTATAGCAAGTTCCAGGCCAGACAGAGCTATGTAGCATAAACTAAACTTTGCAGTATAAACTGAAGTAATAAATTGCATGCACCTCCCCTGCACCTCTCCACTGCCCAGAGAATTTTCTAGGTCTCTGATTTGTGCTTCCCCTTTCCCCACCCCATACAGACTTTGTTTGACAACAAGTTTGATGACGTCTTCGGCAGCTCATTGAGCAGTGACCCCTTCAATTTCAACAATCAAAATGGTGTGAACAAGGACGAGAAGTGAGTCCATGCTGGGTGGAAGTACACGGTTGAGAAATGAAGCTAAGCTGTAGTGTGCCTGTGACAGCTACCCCAAGAGGAAGGAATTCTGTGTGTGTGTGTGTGTGTGTGTGTACATATGTGTTTATTTGTGTGTGTGTGAAAATACATGTGTGTTTATGTGTAAGTATATGTGTGTATGTGTGTGCATATGTGTGTAAGTACATGTATGTGTTTATGCCAGAATTCAAGCTCAGGTGCCCTCTCCCTCCTTTGTTTGGTGTTGGACTGTTTATGTTTTTGTTTGTATATGTGTTCACATGTGTGTTCACATGTGTGTGTTTACATGTGTATACATATGTGCTCTTGCCTGTGTATGCCTGTGTGGAGGCAAGAAACCAATGTGAGGTGTCTTTCCTTATTACTCAACCCCTTCTTTTTAGTGTCTGTGTGTCTGTATGCATGCCTGTGTGCCCAGTAGGCCAGGAGTAGATGCAGTTTTGAGTCACCCAACATACGTGCTGGGAACCGAACTTGGCTTCTCTGCAGGAACAAGTTCTCTTAACCGCTGAGCCATCTCTGTAGTACAGCACTTCTTTTAAAAGAAAACATTTTGTTGCATTCCTTTGTTTGATTATATGTGTGTTGTTGGTCGGGGGATGTGGCAAGGTGTTGTACGCGTTGAAGTTAGGGTTTTATGGGTCATCTCTCTCCTTCTGCATTTGTGTGGAGTCCAGGGATAAACTCAGATTCTTGGGCTTGGAGGCAAGGCCCTTCACCCACAGATCCCCTCATCCATACTAAGGATCCTGAACATCTGGGCTTTTTGGAACGAGGTGGGATGTAGCTCAGCTGGACCACTGCTTAGCATGCTAAGGGCTGGGGTTCCATCTCCCAACTATGAAAGGGACCAGGACTAGAGAAATGGCTCGGTAGCTAAGAGTCCTTGTTACTTAAAGTTCATTTCCCAGTACCCACATTAAGTGGATCATAACGTCCTGAAACTCCCAGGGATCCAACACTCCCTTCCGGCCTCCAAGAGAACCCACACACATGTGCACATACTAACGGGCAGAGACATACATAAATTTTAAAAACTGTCTTATCTTAGTCTCTTACCCCTTCTCTAAACATGATCAGCAACTGTGAACCTTGTGGGTATCAGGATAAGATACCTAATGTTTAAGGTATCCAAGAGTTGTTGGGTCCAGAATCACCTTCACAGACAGACACGGATACAAAATTCAGCCACTGTGCAAGACTCCTTTAGAAGATGGATACTATTTCTGTGGGGTTTTTTCTTTTTCTTTTTAAAATCCCTTTAAATTTTGTACTGGGACAGAGTTACTGTACGCGTGCTATGCCATTAGTGTATAAACAAGAGGACATCTTGCGGAAATCAGTTCTCTCCTTCTACCGCATGGGTGCCAGGGATCTCAGGCAGATTGTCAGGCTGGATGGCAAGCATCTTTACCTTCTGAGCCATCTCACCAGCCCCTGTTTTTCTGATGTTTCAGAAATAATGACAAAAACAAAAGTCTGTATGTGGTCAATAAAGATGCAATTTTTTTCCTCCCCAAATATTTTCCATCCCTGGTCATTTGAATGCACAGGTCTAGAACCGCAGGTGAGAAAAGTTGACTGTAAAATCTATACTGCAAAGGATTATTATTATTATTATTCGTGGATCTAGCGATGCGGCTTTATAGAGTGCAGAGTGCCTGTCTAGCATGCAGGACCCCCCAGTACTGTATAAAGCAGGAACTGTAGCACATGTTTATAATTGTAGCACCCAGAGGAAGGGAGAGAAGGGTGGTCATGGTAGGAATAGAAACGATCTTCCTCCAGTAAATATCTGGTAACAGGAAAAGTTGTTTGTTTGTTTTCTTAAAGAGAATGCCCCAATTAACACAAGCTTTGACCTCTTTTTGTCTCTTGACTTACATGAAGGAGAGGGGCGGGACATAATAACACCAAGCCTGTTTTTCTCTTCTCAGGGACCACTTGATTGACCGCCTGTACAGAGAGATCAGTGGACTGACAGGGCAGCTGGACAACATGAAGATTGAGGTGCATTCTGGGGTCCACGTGCGCTTGGGTCTCACCAACATGCGGCACATGGCATTCTTGATGTCTCATGATACTAGCTGGACCCCATCCTAAGATTGGGTTGACTGATAGACATGCCTTGCTGGGTGTGGTGGCCCAAGCCTTTAATCCCAGCACCGGAAGGCAAAGGCAGTGAGTTTGAGGACAGCCTGGTCTACAAAGTGAGTTCCAGGACAGCCAGAGCTACACAGAGAAACCCTGTCTCAAAAAAACAAAACCACTACCAACAACAAAATAGATATGAGAAAGTCAATGAATTTGCTCATCTCTAGGTCTCAATTAGAATTTGTTGTCATAACATGTGACTTTAGGATGGCAGTTAAGCTGGGTACCAGTGTCCCCATGAAGCATGACTATGGCTTGGCCATCAGTGATGGCAAAGACCACTTCTTCCCATAAGTTCTTGAGAAATTTGACTTAGGAGCTGGAGCTATAATTCAATAATAGATGACGTGCCTAAATCTGTCAGAAGGGCTGCGAGCGCTTGACAGAGCGCCTGTCTAGAATCCCTCAGTAAGAAGTAGAGGATATGCTTCAGTTATAAAGTACCTGCCAAGAGTTCATCAACTATGGCCGAAAGGTGTGGCTTAGTTGTAGAGAGCTGAGCTAAAGTGCCCTAGGAAGGGACAGGCGGTATGGCTCATTGATGGCAGACTTGCCTAGAATCACAGTAAAGGGTTGGGGGTCTGGGAGGGGTGTCTGAGCAGGAGAGCACCTGCCTAGAATCCCCCAGGGAGGGGCTTGGGGCATGGCTCAGTGGCAGAGCCCCTGCCTAGAATCCCCCAGTGAGGGGCTGGGGGTGTGGCTCAGTGGCAGAGCCCCTGCCTAGAATTCCCCAGTGAGGGGCTGGGGGCGTGGCTCAGTGGCAGAGCACCTGCCTAGAATCCCCCAGTGAGGGGCTGGGGGTGTCACTCAGCAGTATAGCCACTGGCCACATGAGCAAGACCCTAGGCTCCCTCTCTACCCAGAGCAGCAGAGCCACAGTAACAAAATGTTTTCTGTCTGTGATTGGTTGAATCTATGGGTCAGGAAATCGATTCAGAGATCAACCACACCAGTGCCAGTACCGTGATAAGTCATTCCTGTCCTGCCTGGTACCCCCATGGGGCAGCCTGGCAGTAGTGAGCTCCTCACCACGGCTTCCCCTTGACAGAGCCAGCGAGCCATGCTGCAGCTGAAGGGTCGAGTGAGTGAGCTGGAGGCAGAGCTGGCAGAGCAGCAGCACTTGGGCCGGCAGGCTACAGATGACTGCGAGTTCCTGCGCACAGAACTGGATGAACTGAAGAGGCAGCGAGAGGACACGGAGAAGGCACAGCGCAGCCTGACTGAGATAGAAAGTGAGGGGCGGGGCTGGGGCTGGGGCTGGGGCTGGGGCTGGGGCTAAGGGCTGGGGCTGGGGCTGGGGCTGGGGCTGGGGCTGGGGCTAAGGATGTGGGCGGGAGTATGGCAGATCACCCCTTTGTGGAAATAAAGCCCGGGTGCTGACTCGTCCTCAGAGGTAGGAACAGGTTTGGTGGCACTGCTGGGCTCAAAACAACCAAGGACGCAGTGATTGATGGCTTAAGCCCCTATCCTGGAAGAGGGACCTTCCTAGGAGAGGAAGCTGGACAAAGACCTAAGGGGGCGGGGCGGGCAGGGGCAGGAACATGTGAAGCTAAAAGCCCTGCTGATATAAATACTGTGTTTGTAGGCATCGGTCTGCAGGTGAATTTGAATCAGGGGAAAGTTTACTTAAAGAAGACAACCTTTTATGTCCAATGTAGTGGTGTTTACATGTAACTTCAGAACTCAGGAAGCTAAGGCAGGAGATGGCCATAATGCTAGCTTGGGTTGCATAGCAAGACCTTGTTTCCAGTAAACCCCAATTAATGACTATTAATGAAAGTAAATAGATATCTTCTAGCAGAGTGTGGTGGTATACATCTATAGTTCCAGCCCACAGGATCAGAGGTTCAGGATCATGTTGGCCTGAGCTACATGAGACCATAAAAAACAAAACAAAACAAAACAAAACAACCTTTAGTGCCCCCAGTTTACTGGAGGGAGGGTGAGGGGCATTCCAGCCAGGGCAGAGGCCTCACCCTGATCTTTCCATTGTAGGAAAGGCCCAGGCCAATGAACAGAGGTATAGCAAGTTAAAAGAGAAGTATAGTGAACTGGTGCAGAACCATGCTGACCTGCTGCGGAAGGTAGGTGTTGTGGCCCCTTCTAATCCTCCCATATGTTCCACATTACGGGAGAAACAGCTCAAGCCTGGGTGGGGCTTGGGGGGTCTCCAAGCTGCACTCGTATCTATGTATTCTTCCTCTCTATGTCTGAATGCTTGTGTATGTGCATGTGTGTGCAATTGATTGAGGAGGCCAGTAGAGGGCATCAGACCTGTGAAGCTGAAGTTATAGGCAAATTGTGAGTCTAGCATGGGTATAGGGAACTCAACCTACATCCTTTGAAAGAGCAGCACCGAGCCATCCTTTCAGCCCCACACTCCTAATTCTTGACCCCAGCTTGCTTCTTTCTTTCTTTCTTTCTTTCTTTCTTTCTTTCTTTCTTTCTTTCGAGAGATGGCTCAATGGTTAAGAGCACTGACGGCTCTTCCAGAGGTCCTGAGTTCAATTCCCAGCACCTACATGGTGGCTTACAGCTGGTTGTAATGGGATCTGATGCACTCTTTTGGTGTGTGTCTGAGCCATATCTTGAGTCCTAACCCCAGCTTTTTAAGACTTCTTGAGTTCTGTCTTGTGTGTCAGCCACACTTAGGATTACCCTTCATTTGAGCTGGGCATAGTGGGACATGCCTATAATCCTATCAGAAGGTGGGGGCAAGATCCTATCTCAAAAAAAAAAAAAAATAGCCATGAGTAGTGCCACACGACTTTAAACCCAACACTGGAGGCCAGGCAGGGCTAGTCAGATCCTATCTCAAAAAGTAAACAAGTAGGATACTATCCTCACACCTGAAATCCTCAAACATAGGAAGCAGAGGCAGAAGGATTGCTGTGAGTCTAAGGCTAGTTTGGGCTACATAGTGAATTCCAAGCTAGCTTGGAAAAACAATACACCAGACAACCCTACCCTTACCCCATTCTGTATTTTTGTAACCACCTGTAAGTCTAACATCTCTCTGAATGTCATGGCTGGTTCTGGCTTTCTTCTGGTTAGGAAAAACCTCCTCCTGTCTACCTCCTTGTTACTTACTCACAGTCTGATGATAGATCATTGCTGCTAGAAGGACGATGGGCTTTGAGCCTGAGTAGTGTCAGCTAAAGACTCTCTACTCCTCTTTCAGAACGCAGAGGTGACCAAACAGGTGTCCGTGGCCCGGCAAGCCCAGGTAGATTTGGAAAGAGAGAAAAAAGAGCTAGCAGATTCCTTTGCACGTGTAAGTGACCAGGCCCAGCGGAAGGTAAGCCAGAGAGACACTTGGGGATGTAGAAGTCGTGCGTGCGTGCGTGCGTGCAAGATCATGCATGTTGAAGTGGGTTTAGGTTTAGGTTCTTTTCTGGTGCCATGTGGGTCTGGGCAATAAGATCCTCCTGCTCAGCCCCAAGCCCCTTGAGCTTCAGTCATCTCGTAACACCTGTAAACAGGCTTGGAGGCCGACTTGGCCCAGAGGGCTTCATCATATGCTCCATGGGTAGTTTTCAGGGGGGCCTTGTGGGCTACACAGAGGAGCAGATGCTGGGGACTGGGCATGCCGCTCAGTTGGAAGAATTCTTATCTAGCAGGCTCACCTAGGAGGCCCTGGGTTCCATCTCTGTTACCACATGAACTAGGCATAGTAGTGCAAGTCTGTGATCTCACCACTTGGGAGGTAGAGGCCAGCCTGAGCTACTTGAAACCCTTTCTCAAGGAAGGACAGGGGGCGAGGCAAAGGAATGGAGGGCCAGTCAGTAGTGGTACATGCCTTTAATCCCAGGCAGAGACAGACAGACCTCTGAATTGAGGCCCGCCTAATCTACAGAGTTTTAGGACAGCAAGGGTTACCCAGAGAAACCCTATCTCAACCACAACAAAACCCTATCTCAACCACAACAACAGTATATATAAAATCAATTATTGTTTGTTTTATTGTTACTAGTAATTAATATTGTTGACATTAATATCAATTGTGATTTAATATTATGTTATTAATCATAGTCTGTAATATAGATGATTATATAATTGATGATATTGACATATTAAATTACTGATTCTAATTAATATTTATATTGATAAACTTTATTAATTATTTCTGTATTGATAATCAGTTATTTGTAGTAATTAGTATGTGTTAGTCCTGAATTCTTAATAACAGCTAGTAAACTAATCTTCAAAAATTACTATTGGGAAAGAAAGGCAAAGCTGTTGGTGAGGCTGGGTTACTGACTTCCTCCAGCCTGTCTGTTACGCATACACTTAGAACTCAGACCTATTGGAGGTACATTCTCGGTCAATAGCGTGGGAAATGCATCCCCACGTGCATCCCTTCCCCTGAGTCCCCAGCTCACACTGCTTCTGTTTCGCCTCTACTTCAGACTCAAGAGCAACAGGATGTTCTAGAGAACCTGAAGCATGAGCTGGCCACCAGCAGACAGGAGATGCAGGTCCTCCACAGCAGCCTGGAAACCTCCGCCCAGGTGAGCCCTCCCTGCCCAGCTGCCTCTGGGGCCTCAGCCCCTGCCCTGAGCCCTCTGGACCCAGCTGTAATCCACACATATTCCTGGAAGCGATGATAAGGATGGAGACACATAACACTACCTCCGGCCAGGAGCCAGGAGAAGTGGTCTGGAGTCCCAGGGAAGGGGACTGTTGAATTTCCTCAGTTTCTCCCTGTTCCCACATGGGTGACCTCTGCAGTCAGAAGCGAAATGGCTGACACAGATCGCCGAGTTGGAGAAGGAACAAGGCAGCTTGGCCACTGTCGCAGCTCAAAGGGAGGAAGAGTTATCAGCCCTCCGAGACCAGCTGGAAAGCACCCAGATCAAGCTGGCCGGGGCCCAGGCAAGTGACATATAGCCACTGGGGACACCATGGAGGCCAGAGATGTGCTGTGAAGGGTTCAAAGCCATTTGGCCTGGTTGCCAAGGTCTCCTGTGGACACAGTTTCTAAAGCCAAGTACCTCTATTTTGTATAGGAAGAAAATCACGTGGGCTGGGGATGGACCTTGGTGGGCAGAGCGCTCGTCCAGCATGCACGAGGCTCTGAGTGCAACCCCAGACCACATCAGCTGAGTCTGCCCACACACACCTGTGATGCCCCAAGTCAGAAAATTGAGACAAGGAGAATCAGGAGTTCTAGTTATCCTCAGCCCTCGAACACGAACACTGAGTTTGGGGCCCTGCCTGAGATACATGAGTCCTTGCCTAATAAAATAATAAAATAAACCAGGGCCTGGAGAGATGGCTTAGTGCCACGGCTCTGTCTGAGGACCCATGTTGGGTTCTAGTTATCTCTAGAAACGTTCTCACTGGCACAGACACAGATGTGCTTTATTAATCTAGGCTTATCTTTTTTTTTTTAATTAATTAATTAATTTGCATGTCACACAAATCCCTCCCCCCCCCAAAGATTTATTTATTTATTTATGTCTATGAGTATACTATAGCTATCTTAAGACACACCAGAAGAAGGTGTCCTGAGCCACTATGTGGTTGCTGGGAATTGAACTCAGGACCTTTGGAAGAGCGGTCAGTGCTCTTAACTTCTGAGCCATCTCTCCAGCCCCAATCTAGGCTTATTTTAATCAAGAGGACACAGTTAGACGTCCACTAACTGGTTGTGGAAGTGGGCCAGTGGGCCAAGGTCAAGTATTATTTTTCTGCATGGAGCTGACCACGGATGGATCTCCTTAGTGCCACAGTGAGAGGCCAGGAGCCCATGTGGTCCCAGGTATATACTGCTTAGGGTTCATTGCCATGTGCCTGGCTGACTCTCCCCTGCTTGGGTTTTTTTTTTCTAGGAATCCATGTGCCAGCAGGTAAAGGACCAGAGGAAAATCCTCTTAGCGGGGATCAGGAAGGCTGCGGAGCGTGAGATACAGGAGGCGCTGAGCCAGCTTGAGGAACCCGCCCTCATCAGCTGTGCAGGATCCACAGGTAGTCTTCCTTCCGACTGCCTACCTGCTGGGCCCTGTACTTCCAGTTGGTGTTGAATCCCCTCAGCACAGCTACATGCTGGAGCCCATGGGGTAAAGCCCACTCTCTAGGTCCGTGACATTGGAAGTTCTGTGGCATACTGCCCAAGTAATTGTGACTTAAGGGGCACTGTGGCTCACAGGTACAGAAGGTTCCAGTCCTCGGCTAAGAGGAAAGCCATGGAAGAACAGCTCTCTGGTGTCTGGAGTGGAGGGAGGGAAGAGCAAGACAGGAAATAGGCAGGGAGAACAGACTCCCAAGATCTTCCCCCTGTCACCTGTTTCCTCTCAGTAGGCGCCACATCCCACATGGCCATAGCCTACCAGATTTTGTGAGTTCCAGGACAGACAGAGCTGTATAGTGAGACCCTGTCTCCATAATAACAATGTCAACAATAATAATTCATGACCTTGTAAGAGACACTTGAGTCAAAACTTATAGTGTGCCATGCCCCTAAAATGAGCAGGACCCTGAGACGGTTGTGAAGTGAGAAACAGGGCAGGGACATGGCTCAGTTGATAGAGTGTTATATAGTGTGTACAAAGCCCTGGGTTCTAGTCCTAGTACCATATACACTGGGTATAATGGTACATGCCTGTTATCCCACCATTTCAGAGAGGGAGGCAAGAAGATCAGAAGTTTAGTACCAACTTTGGCCACATAGTGAGTTCAAAGCCAGCCTGGGTTACTTGAGTCCCTGTGTGGAAAGAAAGAAAAACAAATAGTGTACATCACGCCGGGCGTGGTGGCACACACCTTTAATCCCAGCACTTGGGAGGCAGAGGCAGGCAGATTTCTGAGTTCGAGGCCAGCCTGGTCTACAAAGTGAGTTCCAGGACAGCCAGGACTATACAGAGAAACCCTGTCTCGAAAAACCAAAAATAAAATAAAATAGTGTACATCACATCAGAACCAGCAAGCCAGTAGCCCTCCTGCCTTCCCTCCATCTCTCCCTCCCTCTCTTCCTCTCTCCCTGTGTCCCGTCTTAAGGAAAAGCGTGTGGGGCAGGGACTCTCAGTAGATCAGCCAGCCTACCCAGCTGCTTATGCAGAACAAATTGTGAGACACCCCCCCTTGTTCTGACGTCACCCTGTCTTCCTCAGATCACCTTCTCTCCAAAGTCAACTCTGTTTCCAGCTGCCTCGAGCAACTGGAAAAGAACCGCAGCCAGTATCTGGCCTGCCCAGAAGGTAAGAGGAACGAACGGAGGACATGGCCTCTGTCACCAGGGGCAACCGGGCCAGGTTCAAATATCTCCCTAGGGAGCTGGAGATATGGCCTAGTGGTTAAAAGCACCCGATAGTAAAGAGGACCTGGGTTCAAGTCCCAGGACCCATCTCACCTTGGGCTGTTTACAGCTGCCTGAAACTTCAGTTAAATGGATTTGACGCCCTCTGCTGGCCTCCAGGGGTATCTGCATTCAGATATTCCCTCACAGACATCTATTAAGTAAAATAGAACTGAACAGAATATACAGGAAAAAAGCGGCACCCACCACGAGGCCTGACGTTTTACTTCCTGTGCCCTGCAGATATTAGTGATCTTCTGCACTCGGTCACCCTGCTTGCCCACTTGACCGGTGACACTCTCATCCAGGGGAGTGCCACCAGCCTCCGGGCCCCACCAGAGCCAGCCGACTGTGAGTACCAGAGTAGAGGGGATGCCCCTGAGAGCAAGGAAAACAGGCAGCGTTTAAACATCTGTCTCTCCTGTCTCCAGCTCTGACAGAGGCCTGTAGGCAGTATGGCAGAGAAACCCTGGCCTATCTGTCCTCCCTGGAGGAAGAGGGAGCCATGGAGAAAGCTGACGTCACAGTCCTTAGGAACTGCCTCAGCAGGATCAAGACCCTTGGCGAGGTATTGTTAGTGATGGGATTTGCTTTCTGTTGTGTGGTTGTCTGTCACAGGGTCTCCTGGAGCCTCAAATTTTCTTTGAGGCTAAGGATGACCCTGAACTTCTTTCTTTTTCCCGCTATCTTCTGGGTGCTGGGGTTTCAGGCCTAGACCACTCTATCTGCTCTATGTGGAGATGGAACCCAGGTTCATGCATATTAGACAAGCAGTCTCCTGAGCCACATCCCCTGCCCTCTTGTTTTTTTGCTTTTTGTTGTTGTTGTTGTTTTTTGAGATGGTCTCTTATAGACCAGGCTAGCCTCCAGCTTGCCATGTAGCCAAGGATAGGCTTAGATGGCCAATCCTCCTGCATCCACTTCCCACATACTACGGTTACAAGCATCCTTCATCATATCTACCCAGAAAGTGAATGTGTGTGTGTATGTGTGTGTGTGTGTGTGTGTGTGCGCGCGCGCACGTGTGCATGAGTGCATGTGCACATGCATGTCAGTGTGCACATGCCTGCCAGATAAGGACAGCCAATGTCCTCTGTCATACTTTCTGTCATAGTCTCTGTCATAGTCTCTATTCTTTTGATGTTGAGTCTCTTCCTGAACCAGACTCTCAGACTCTCGAGTTTTCCTGCTAAACTGAAAGCCAGCCACCTCAACAGACCCACTATCTCTGCCCCACTCAGGTATGTGCCTGATGCTAGGGAGGCCCTTTATGATGCCGGTGCTGGGATACGAACTTCAGAACTGATGACTGTGTGGCAAGCCCTCCTACTGCTAAACCAGCTGCTTACTGCAGCTCCCAGGAAGTGATTCTTAGTTCAAGTATGAGTGCTACTGCATTGCCAGGGAATCTGCTATGCTCCTGCAGTCCTTTCCGAGTATGGAACTTGATTCTAGAAAGAGTTAGGCCTGAGAGCAGGTGACATCCTTGTTGTGTTTTGAGACAGGGTCTCACAAAACTGCCCCCTCAGCCTCTCCTATGCCGAGATTGCAGGCCTGTGCCGACACTCAAGGCAAGGCCGACCTCAGGAGGATTTTCCAGCCGTGTTTGATTCACTGGCCTGGCGAAGGCACTGTGCTACGTCATTGCCCGAAAGTGGAATAGTTACCCATCTCTAAGTATGTGCTGGCCTGGCAGAGAGCACCTAAAACGGACATGCACACCAGCTTGTGAGAATTCCCACCCTAGGGAGATGGAAACAATATTAGCCCTCTCCCTCTAAGGTCCCAGTGACAAACCAAAGTTCTGTCCCACAGAAGTTCATCCAGGGAAACCAATGAGTTTATTGTGTGTCCTTACAGAGCAGGGTGAGAGGTCACAGACAGGAGTGTGGGTGAGCTCAGAGCCACCTCACTACAGAGGTGGTCCCACAGCCACACGGCTGGATCAGCCTTTCTCTTGCCCCTCCTTGAGACCCTGAGGATTCAGTGCAATTATTGTAGAAAATATTTAATCCCAATCCAGGGTTTGTACCCCGCCTTTGACCATTTAGTTCCCAGATAAAAGACACACAGCCTTTATAATTATAATAAGCTTAAACACCTCAAAAGCTGGGCAGGTATCTGTCCTCCATGCTATTATGTCTAATTCCCAACCAGTAATCCCATTATATAATTTGCTATGTTTCATCTGGGCTGCTTTTAACTCCAATTAGCCAACCCACATGGCCATTATGTTTAGATTCTTGCCCCATGGTGCCTTCTCCTCTCTTGACTTTTTTCTTCTTCCTTGTGGGTCTCCTCCAACCCCAAGCCCAGGACCCCAAGATCCCCACCTATGTCTCTTCTGCCCAGTATTGGCTGTCGGCAACTTTATTCACCAATCAGGAGTCAAGGGCTGTAGCATCACCTGGGTCTAAGTGAGGTCTCTGTGAGCAACCAAAAGGCCAACCCTCAACATGCAATTCAGGTAGAGTTTGACCCCTATTAAAAAAAGTGGACCAGCCGGGTGTGGTGGTGCACGCCTTTAATCCCAGCACTCGGGAGGCAGAGGCAGGTGGATTTCTGAGTTCGAAGCCAGCCTGGTCTACAAAGTGAGTTCCAGGACAGCCAGAGCTATACAGAGAAAACCTGTCTCGAAAAAAAAAAAAAAAAAACAACAACAACAACAACAAATGGATGTTTTATTCAAAATGGCTTCACTTTAGTTCCTACTCATCATGGTTCTGAGAATGTGCCAAGAAGGGATAAATGTGAGGTTGGAACTTTCACATCATGGAAAGTGCCAGGTGGTTCCTGTGACAAGCTCTGCCTCTGATGCTTTCCGGAAGGTTCCTATGATGGGGCCTAGGAAAAGCAAAGAGAAGGACCAAGTGTCCTTTAACCTCTGTGCTACTGCTCACAGGAGCTGCTGCCCAGGGGCTTGGACATCAAGCAGGAAGAGCTGGGTGACCTGGTGGACAAGGAGATGGCAGCCACTTCAGCTGCCATCGAAGCTGCCACCACCCGGATAGAGGTAAGAGAATTCTGTAGGCTTTCCCACAGTGACACTCCTGTGGCTTCCCTAGAGCAGTGCTATGCCTCAGGAATGTCTTGGTTTCCCTGTCAAAGCCAGAACTGTCCAGTGTGATGGTGCACATCTGTGCTCTCAGCCCTTGGGAGGCAAAGGCAAGAGGTAAAGTAATTTAAGATTGTCCGAAGCTATATAGTAAATTTGAAGCCAGGCAGGGCTACATGAGATAGATAGATAGATAGATAGATAGATAGATAGATAGATAGATAGATAGATAGAGCAAGAGCACAAGAGAGCCAGTTGTGGTGGTGCACACCTTTAATCCAGCACTTGAGAGGCAGAGGCATTGGCAGGTGGATTTCTGAGTTTGAGAACACAAAATCAAAACCCAAGATCATTGCATCAAAGAGGGGGAAAAAGCCAAGGTTCTTACTAAGAAAGATGAGCATTTTCCTCCGAGTAGAGTGTTTTGGTGTCAGGCCACCTGGCATGCAATTTCCAGGCCAGCTAATAATAATTACATAAATGTGAGTTACATTCACCTAGTTGGGACAGCCACTGGTTCAGTTTCATTTCCGTTGCTCTGAGAAAAACTTCTTGACAAAAACTTAAGAGAGAAGGGTTTATTTTTGCTGATAGGTTCAGGATACTTCACCGAAGTCACTGTGGCCAGAGCTTGAAGCAGCTTTCACATCCCATCTACAGCTGAGAGCAGAAAGCAACAACGCATGCGCATTCGCTTGCTTGCTCGTTTGTGCTCAGCTTGGTTTCTCTACTCTTACACAGTTCACACAGATCAGGACTCATTGCGTAGGGAATGGTGCTGCCCACAGTGGGCTGGGTCTTCCAGCCTTCCTTCCACAGATGTGCCCGCTATCCAACCCAGTGTAGACAGTCTCTCAATGAGACTCATTTGCTGAGTGAATCTGGGTTGTTGAGTTGACAGTTAAAGCTATCCATCTCTGTCATAACTGCTAGGGGAAGCCTGATAGGTCTTAAAGAGTTTCCTCAGTAGAAGCAGAATGACATCCATTGGAAAGGTCTCATATGGCTCCCTTGGTGGAAGGCTCACTCGCTACTGAGCACCTGACTCATGAACTTGGTAGCAACCTGTCTGGTGTGTGTTTCATGTACCAAGATGCGGACACTTACTGGCTAGAACAGTCGGCTCTAACTGTCTACCATCCATATAGATGAAAGGTCTGGGCTTATTCTGACTCACAAGGTTAGAGGTGAAACTATCTAGCTTCTGCTTTCTATGCCACCACAGCTTGTTGGATCCAGACTGTATGTACCAAGGCAATAGTGGTTAATCGGGATCATGGTACATTCAGGGATCATGCATGTTGGGATGGAGATGTAGCTCAGTGATAGAGGGGCTGAGGTCATGGCTTATCAGAGCACACGCCTAGCACATTAAGAAGCCCGAGCTCAGCCGGGCGTGGTGGCACACGCCTTTAATCCCAGCACTTGGGAGGCAGAGGCAGGCGGATTTCTGAGTTCAAGGCCAGCCTGGTCTACAGAGTGAGTTCTAGGACAGCCAGGGCTATACAGAGAAACCCTGTCTCGGAAAAAAAACAAAAAAAAAAACAAAAAAAAAAAACCAACAAAAAAAAAAAAAGAAGCCCGAGCTCAAGTCCCAGTAATACACACAGAGAAAAGACAGGAATCCTGCCCTGCTTCTTTTTAACAGGAAATTCTCAGTAAGTCCCGAGCAGGAGATACGGGAGTCAAGCTGGAGGTGAATGAGAGGTCAGTGCGAGCCTTGGGGTCGTAGGAGGTAAGCAATGTGCTTGAAAACAAGGCCCGCAGGGACGTGTCACTCACCAGCCTCCTCCAGGGAGGGCATCAGCATCTTCCAGTGATCCCAATACCTTTCCTGCCCCACCCTCCCACTCAAGGTCTTCCTGGTTTAGGAATGAGAAAGCCAGTCAACCTCTTTCTTCTTAGTGTCCGAGTCACCAACTGTTTCTTCCCACTAGGATCCTGGGTTCCTGTACCAGCCTGATGCAGGCCATCAAGGTGCTCATTGTGGCCTCCAAGGACCTCCAGAAGGAGATAGTGGAGAGCGGCAGGGTGAGCATGCCTGTGATGTCAGCCCTTTCTCCCTCCATGTGTGCTGGCGTCTGCTTGCCTGGGCCCCAACTGTCCTCCATCACGGGTGGATCTGACATTCTAAGAAAATTCACAGACACTGTGGGGAGTTGAGGGTCCCTGGCCCAGCTCCCGGAGGCCACATAGAACTGCTGGAAACCCCTCCGACATTGCGAGTCTGGGTCTTACGGGAACACTGGGCAGACTGCAGGAATAAACCTGGTACTGTCACCCCTCAGACATGTGAGGCTATAGATTCCCAGACCTGCAGATACTTAACCCTTTAATCCAAGTGCTCGTAATGCCAAGACAGGAGGATCTCAAGTTTGACCTCAGCCAGGGGTACGTGCTGGTCCTCTCAAAACTCCCTTCATGAGTTGAGGATGTAGCTCAGTTGGTAGAGTCTCTGCCTAGCATCTATGAAACATGAATTGCATCTCAGACTCTGTATAAAACCATACATGGTTTATCCCCAGCATTGAGAGGCAGAGGCAAGCAGATCTCTGTGAGTTCAAGGCCTGCCTGGTCTATACATACAGACTCTGTCTCAAAACAAGAACTTTATGGGCTGGAAAAATGGCTCAGTGGCCAAGAGCACTGGTCTTCTGAGGGACTCTGAGTTTAGTTCCCCCCTCACCCACCGACCACCCCCCCCCGCCCCCGGCAGAAACAGCAGGTGGCTCACAACTACCATAGCTCCAGCTCCAGGAGCTGTCTCAGCAGGTACCTGTGCTTTCTTACACAAACATTCGCAATTAAAAGTTTAAAATGAATTTTTAAAATTATTTTATTTATTTACATTCCGGTCGTTGTCCCCCCGCATCCCCTCTCCCAAAAAATGAATCTTTTTTTTAAAAGCTGGGGACTTACTTCATTCATTGTCCCCATAGTCTTTTGCCTATATGCATCTTCGTTTCTTACAATTGAAGCGAGAATGCCTTAGTAGGCATTCTATAAAATTAGCTATTAACGGCTGGGTATTGGGCCAGAGAGATGGCTCAGCAGGTAAAGGCGCCTGCCGCTATGGCTGACAAGCTGAGTTCAATCTCCAGGTCATACATGGTGGAAAGATAGAGCCAGTTCCTTCCAAGCCATCCTCTGACCTTCATCCATGCACCATGACCTGGACACACCCACCAGTACATATACACTTACAAAATATATAAATACATTTTGGGGCACATGTTGGGGGGGGGTCCTTGTGCTCACAGAGAAACACGTAGAGAACCAGAAATGTTAAGGATTGAGGGCTGTCTCCTCAATGGAGAAGATAAAATCAGTAGTGTATTCCACCTACATTCCACCTTTCTGCTATCTAGAGGCAGACCTCACCCAAATTCTCCAGAATGGTTATCCCTGGATAACTCTTCCCTACCTAGACCATTACCCATCCTTAGGGGAGGCGTCACATGTACTTTATGGTCTGCTGACCTCTGTGCTATCAGAGACCACACTAACTAGATTCTAGGCCTCTTAGCTGTAGAACCTGTGCTCAGGGTCACAAGTACTTTGTAAAAGAGTTTCTATGTAGTCACACCTTAAGCTTTATTAGGCCTCTGCAATTGGACTGATGGGCATGGTTGTTGCCTGGAAACCTTTTCCCGAATTATACTGTGTTCAGTATGCTGAGTGAAGCACCTGGCTTAGACTCCCTGCAGGCTGATCCAGGCTGATGAAGCCAATCTGCACTGGGTTTTCATTCTCATCTCTTCAAGTACCCCACTTCCCTGTCTGACGCCTGCAGGGACCCCTCAATAAGTGTAATTTAAAAAAATCTGGGGGGCTGGTGAGATGGCTCAGCGGGTAAGAGCACCCGACTGCTCTTCCGAAGGTGATAAGTTCAAATCCCAGCAACCACATGGTGGCTCACAACCATCCGTAACAAGATCTGGCTTCCTCTTCTGGAGTGTCTGAAGACAGCTACAGTGTACTTACATATAATAAAAAAAAAAAAAAAAAAAAAAAAAATCTGGGTATGTTGCTACATGCTTATAATGCTAGCACTTGGGGAGGCTGAGATAGGGAGACCAAGAATTGGAGGGTAGTTTAAGCTATGTAATAAACCCTCTCTCAAAACAAATACTGCAGACTAGAGAGGTGGTCCATTGGTTAAGAGAGCATTGTTCTGTCGCAGAGGACTAGGGTTTAATCCTAGCACCGGAGTGGTTGTTCCCAATCATTTGGAACTCCAGATCCACAGCGTTTGACCCCCTCCTCCTACCTCTGTACACACGTGGCACATGTACATGCAGACAAAACACTCATGAGAAATCTGTTTAAAAATTCAAGTAAGACAGAGCAATGGTGGCTCACATCTTTAATCCCTCTTGGGAGGCAGAGGCAGGTGCATCTCTGAATTTAAGGCCCGTCTGGTCTACAGAGTGTGTTCCAGGACAGCCAGGGCTACACAGTGATATCTTGTCTTGAAATAAAATAAAATCTAACCAAAGTGTTATATATTTTTACTTCTATAGGGTACTGCATCCCCTAAAGAATTTTACGCCAAGAACTCTCGGTGGACAGAAGGGCTTATATCCGCCTCCAAAGCTGTTGGTTGGGGAGCTACCATCATGGTGTAAGTGACTGGTTCCAAGGCTTCCCACATCCTCTTCCCCGCTCCATTGATCCAGCCCAGGCAGTTACTTAGAGATAAAAAGTATCCTTCTCATAGCCTGGCACAGTGGTACCTAACTGTAATCCCAGCACTTGGGGGTGCTGAGGCAGAAGGATGATAGCAAGGTAGAGGCCACTCTGGGCTACCCAGGTCCCTGTGTAATAATAGCGGCATTTGCTGGGCTTACGTATGCCCCGTGGTCCCACCCTGAGTTGTTCCAAAGTGTTTGTTGGGGTTGGCGTTGGGCCAGTCCATTTTGTTTTTGTTTTTTTGTTTTTCAATTTTTTTTTATTAGATATTCTTTCATTTACATTTCAAATGCTATCCCAAAAGTCCCCTATACACCCCCCCCCCGCCCTGCTCCCCTACCCACCCACTCCCACTTCTTGGCCTTGACATTCTCCTATACTGGGGCATATAAAGTTTGCAAGACCAAGGGGTCTCTTCCCAATGATGGCCAACTAGGCCATCTTCTGCTACAAATGCAGCTAGAGACACGAGCTCTGGGGGTTCTGGTTAGTTCATATTGTTGTTCCACCTATAGGGTTGCAGACCCCTTCAGCTCCTTGGGTACTTTCTCTAGCTCCTCCATTGGGGGCCCTGTGTTCCATCCAATAGCTGACTGTGAGCATCCACTTCTGTGTTTGCCAGGCACTGGCATAGCCTCACATGAGACAGCTATATCAGGGTCCTTTCAGCAAAATGTTGCTGGCATATGCAATAGTGTCTGTGTTTGGTGGCTGATTATGGGATGCTGTTTTGGTTTTTAAGACAGAGTATCTCATAGCCCTAGAACTAGCCTGGAGCTCACTGTGTAGCCCAGGCTGGCCTTGAAGAGATCCACTAGCCTCTGTCTCCCAAGTGCTCAGATCAAAGGCCTGTGACACCATGCCTAACCCAAAAAGTTAGTGGGACTGAGAGATGGTCGGTCATGCAGGCCCGCATGGTGAACTGAGAGATGGGTCGGTCATTCACTGGACACCAGCCTAGGCCTAATCTGCCAGCTCCAAGTCCTATTAAGAGACAGTGTCTCAGTCAGGCAGAGTAGCCTTTAATACTAAGCACTCTGGAGCCAGAGACAGGTGGATCTCTATGGGTTCGAGGCCAGTAGAGATCCACAGAGTGAGTTCCAAAACAGGCAGTCCTACACAGTGAGAACTTGTCTCAAAACAAACAAACAAACAAACCAACAACCAAAAAAAAAAAAAAAAAAAAAAAAAAAAAAAAAAAAAAAAAAAAAAAAAAAAAAAAAAAAAAAAAAAAAAACGGTCCATATCTTAAAAAAAAAAAAAAGCTGGAGGGAGGCATGGGGTATATGCTTTCAATCCTATCCCTCAGAAGACAAAGACAGATGGTACTCTCAGCTTGGGGCTAACTAGGGTTATATACTGAGATCCTATCTCAAAAAACCTTTTTTTTTTTTTTCTAGATTTTATCTACTAATAAATGTATGTACACTGTAGCTGTCTTCAGAGACTCCAGAAGAGGGGGTCAGATCTCATTATAGATGATTGTGAGCCGCCATGTGGTTGCTGGGATTTGAACTCAGGACCTTCAGAAGAGCAGTCAGTGCTCTTAACCGCTGAGCCATCTCTTTAGCCTTCAAAATAACCTATATCTAATCTTTATCTATCTATCTATCTATCTATCTATCTATCTATCTATCTATCTAAAATGTGTGTGTGTGTGTGTGTGTGTGTATGTATTAAATTGCACCTGAGGAAAGACATCTGTGTTGGCCCTGTGGCTTCTACATTCTTTCTCTCACACACATATCTATTTATTATACATCCACAAATAAATACAAAAAGAAGTGAATAAGGGCTGGAAAGATGGCTCAGTGGTTAAGAGCACTGATTGCTCTTCCAGAGGTCCTGAGTTCAATTCTCAGCAACCACTTGATGGCTCACAACCATCTGTAATGGGATCTGATGCCCTCTTCTGTTGTATCTGAAGACAGCTACAGTGCACTCACATAAAATAACTAAACAAATAAATAAATAAATCTTAAAAAAAAAAAATAAGTGAATAGTACTGGAAGTTTGGAAGGGACCCAGGCTGTCCCAGCACAGGATGGGGCAGGGTGAGCTGGTGGCCCTTTCTGTCCTGCCAGGGACTTAGGGTTGGCTGGAGGGGGGACCACTATGCCTTCTGCCGTCTGTAACTCCATCCTTCGTGTTTCACCTGGGTTCTCAGGGATGCTGCTGATCTTGTGGTCCAAGGCAAAGGGAAGTTCGAGGAACTGATGGTGTGTTCACGCGAGATTGCTGCCAGCACGGCCCAGCTCGTGGCTGCATCCAAGGTAGGGCCTGCCAGCTGGTGTCAGACATGAGCCATGAAACTGCGCTCAGGGGCAGGTGGGAATCTACAGTGCTCCTTGTACTGTCCTGAATAAAAAGGGCTGCCTCTCAGGCGTTCCTCAGCACCCTTTAAGGCTGACATATGCTGGATGGTGGCTATACTCTAAATCCCCGCAAAGGGGATTTTCTTAAGAAAAAGGACTGAGCCAGGCGATGGTGGCACACACCTTTAATACCAGCACTTGGGAGGCAGAGGCAGGCGGATTTCTGAGTTTGAGGCCAGCCTGGTCTACAAAGTGAGTTCCAGGCCAGCCAGGGCTACACAGAGAAACCCTGTCTCGAAAAACCAAACAAACAAAAAAGCCTAATATTTGCCAGCAAGGAGCCCCTCTGCCTGCTTTTCACATGCACGCCTTCCTGTTCTTGCCACTCTTGTTGGGTAGATTTTGAAGGTCCCAGGCATGCCAGCATCCAGGTAGCAGTGCCATCAAGCAACATTCAGGTGAGCCAGGTGACATGGGCCTGTCATCCCAGCTACAGAAAGATGAGGCAAGAGTGTTCAAAGTTAAAGGCTAGCCTGGGCTTAAAGTGAATTTAGGGCCAGCCTGAGCAACTTCACCAGACTTGGGTTCAGAACAAAAATTTTAAATGGGCCAGCGAGATGGCTCTGTCAGGAAAAGGGACTTGCTAACAAACCTGATGATCCGAGATTAATCCATTGGTACTACATGGTGAATGAAATGACTCCCGCAAGTTGTTCTCTGACTTCCACATGCACACCTACACATAAACACATAAATAAAATAGGAAAAAGTAATTTTAAATTGCCTGAGGGGAGAGTTTAGTGTCAAAGTACTTGCCTTAGGTCTGCTGGTAAGAGGCAGGGGCCATGGCTCAGTGGTAGAGCCCCTGCCTAGCAAGCACCTGGCTTTGGGTTCCATTCCTGGTATTGAAAAATTAAAACAGCATCTGTTCACCAGGTATGGTAGTGCATGTACTTAATCTCAACACTCTAGAAGCAGAGTCAGGCAGATCTCTGTGAGTTTAAATACATCTAGGGCTGCATGGTTAGACCCTGTTTCAAGAAAAAGGTTTCTGGGGGCTCTAGAGATTTAGAGAGATGGCTCAGTGGTTAAGAGCACTGACTGCTCTTGCAGAGGACCTGGGTTCATTTCCCTTACAAAGACATACATGCAGTCAAAACACCAATGTACATAAAATAAAATTTATTTGAAAGAAAGGAAGGAAGGAAGAAGGAAGGAATGAGGAAGGGAAGGGAAGGGAAGGGAAGGGAAGGGAAGGAAAGGAAAGGAAAGGAAAGGAAAGGAAAGGAAAGGAAAGGAAAGGAAAGGAAAGGAAAGGAAAGGAAAGGAAAGGAAATCTGTTAGTCGGGCATGTTAGCCACACCTCTGATCCCTGCCCTCAGGAAGCAATGTTATGTGGACCTCTGTGAGTTAGAAGCAAGTTCCAGGCCAGCCAAGGCTATATAGTGAGACCCTGTCTCAAAACACAAAGTATCTGGTGATGGAACTACTTGGCAGTCCATCAGTCACCTGACTTAGCTCTTAGATTTGTGTATAACCAGTGTCTGCCCCTCCCTCGTCTCTGACCGTGAAGCACTGCGCTGCTTTAATCCTGGTGAAGCTCATTAGCGACTGAGCCAGAGCTTCCCCCAGGAATACTATTTATTCTTTATTCTTTTTTCCTCCCTTATTACTTGGGATTTTCCCACACATGGATGAGTTCACGCACATAACTGTGCAAGCTCGCATGCAGGGTAACCCACCCTGTGTTCCAGGGTGACGTTCCACTCTAGATGTCACGGGCCAGTCCCACAGGCCACGCTGGTTCTGAGAGCTGACAACAGGTGGTGTCAGGCCAGCTGCTTGGTCCCGTCCTCGCTGCCTCTAACACAGAGTGAACATCAATGTCCTTTGTCCCGGCAGGTGAAAGCAAACAAGGGCAGCCTCAATCTGACCCAGCTGCAGCAGGCCTCTCGTGGAGTGAACCAGGCCACAGCCGCTGTGGTGGCCTCAACCATTTCTGGCAAATCTCAGATTGAGGAAACAGGTAGCCTTTCGCACTCTGCATCTCTTTCCACATGATCTCAATTAGTTCTGTATTTTTAATTTTTTTTGTTGTTTGTTTCGTTTTTAATGTGTGATCTGTGTGTGTAGGTAAGCATACGTGACTTTACTAATGTGTGCAGGTTTCTTCCACTAGTGAATATTCTCTCTCTCTCTCTACATACACACACACACACACACACACACACACACAGACACATAGAGGACCTCATGGACTGGAGAGATGGCTCAATGATTTAGAGCACTGACTATTCCAGACAGAGGTCTTGTGTTCAATTCCCAGCACCAACATGTTGGCTCACAACCATCTGTAATGGGATCCGATGCCCTCTTCTCATGTATCTGAAGAGAGCAATGATATACTCATATACAGAAAATAAATAATCCTTTAAAAAAAGAAGGCCAGGCAGTGGTGGCGTATCCCTTTAATCCCAGCACTTGGGAGGCAGAGGCAGGCGGATTTCTGAGTTTGAGGACAGCCAGGGCTACACAGAGAAACTCTGTCTCGAAAAATCAAGGGAAAAAAAAAATAGGACCTCACTATGTACCCCTGAACTCAAGAGATCTGCCTGCCTCTGCCGTCTGAGTACAGGGATTAATGGCACGCACCACCTCACCCGTCTTTTTGTAGACACGCTCTTAGGCAGGATATCGGCTGCTGGGGATGCTGCCTAGTCAGCAGAGTGCTTCCCTGGCCTGTGTGAGGTCTGCTTGTCCTTTTGAGTTTATTACATCCATGTTGATCTCCTAAGGCAGATCACAAAACCATGGTTTTTGATTCTCACAGTGCCAGGATATTAAGCATGTTCCCCCCACCCCCTTATGCTGCTCCTCTGAAGTCAGAGAAAAGTCTTTACCGGTTTAGTTGTCCCCCGAGACGCAGACCCTGGTTACACATGCTTTAATCTTTTCACTATTGTGAGCAGACCAAAGACCTAAAAGCAACTTTTACAAAGGAAGGATTTGGGCTGGTAGATGGCTCAGGGGATAAGGGTGACTGCTGCCAAGTCTGATGGCCTGAGTTCAGTGCCCGGGACCCACATGATGTATCAAGACTGACTCTCTTTGGCCTCCACATGCATGTACGTGCACATACTAACACATGTGTGAAAAACAATAACAATTAGAGGCTGGAGAGATGGCTTGGTGGTTAAGAACACAGGCTGCTCTTCCTGAGGACCTGGGTTCAATTCCCAGCACCCACATGGCAGCTTCACAAACTGTAACTCCAGTTCCAGGGGAATCTGACTCCCTTGCACAGACACACATGCAGGCAAAATAACAATGTACATGAAATAATTTTTTTAAAAAAATGAAGGTAGGATTTATTTTGGCTCACAGTAGGGGGTACCGTCCATGGGAAGGCAGTCTGTCTGGAGCCTGAGGCAGGAGGTCATACTCTGTCTGCAGTCAGGAAGCAGAGAGAGATGAATGACTGCTCAGCCCGACACTTTCTTGCCTGCTCTTTATGCTTGTTCGTCTCTCTGTCTCTTGTTGAAATGGATTCTCACTGTGTATCCCTTGCTGGCCTGGAATGAGCCATGTAATCAGGCTGTCCTTAAACTCCCAGAGATCCTCCTGCCTCTGCTCCCAGAGTGCTGGCCTTACAAATGATCGCCCCTAGTTTCCACTGTCTCTTCTTAATTCAGACCAGGACCCAACTCGTGGAATATTCCTGCCCACATCTAGGGTGGCTTTTCCCACCTCAATGAACCTACTCTAGAAATTCTCTCTCTCTCTCTCTCTCTCTCTCTCTCTCTCTCGCTCACACACACACACACACACACACACACACACACACACACACGCGCGCGCGCGCGCACACACACACTCTAAGGCATGTTTCCATGGTGATGATACATTCATCTGGGGCTGGTGAAATGTCTCACTGGGAAAGAGAGCTTGTCACCAAGGTTGACCTCAGTTGGAGGCAGCACAGTAAAGTGGACCTGTGCAAACATAATTCCCAGAACCCACCCAGGCGCAGTGGCCTGGGCGCGGTGGCACATCTATCTCGGTGCTGGGGAGCTGGTGATGGGTGGATCTCTTGAGCTCACTGCTCAGCCAGATACCCAACTTGGTCATCTCTAGGCCTATGAGAGACCCTGTCTCAAAAAACAAGGTAGAAAAATATATAAATAAAATAATAAGAAAAGGTACAGTAGTCAGCTCCTGAGGATGACTTTTGGCCTTCCCTTGTGCATGTACATACATGCACCATATATATGAACATACATGACCTGCCTATGTGGGCTCAAAGTCATGCCTCTGGGGACTGACATCTGCCAGCCAGGCCCAACCTTCTAAACATTCCACAGCCTCCCAACATCACCCACAGCTGGGGAACAGCTTCTCCAAACAGGAGCCTGTGGGGACAGTTCAGCTTGCAACTCTTATGGTGCCCAAGGACAGGCCAAGCACTGCAGTGGGGAGTTTTCGTTGTCCCCGTAGTTGAGGGACAGCTGCAGCAGATCTTATTTGACTGGCTCTCCCTATATCTGTCCTTGCAGACAGTATGGACTTCTCAAGCATGACACTGACCCAGATCAAGCGCCAGGAGATGGATTCCCAGGTAAGAACACCACTGCCGCATCTAAGGTCGGGCTGTCTCCATTGCCCGCACAGCAGCCTTCAGTATCCTTCCCACAGGGAGAGGCCAGGTGTGGGTGGACGTTTAATAATCCCAGCACTTGGGAAGCTGAGGCAGGAGGACTGCCATGAGTTTGATGCCTGTGTGGACTCAGTTAGAAAGAACAACAGAGGAGGCTGAGCAGCTCAGAGCACTTGTCCACAACAACCTGTGCTGCTGCTCAGTGGGCACCTCCACTCATTTGCATATGTGTGTCACCCCTCACCCCACCCCAGAAAATAGATACACAATTAAAGATAAAAAAAAGAATGAAAGAGAAGTCTAAATGTCACATTGTATACCTGTAATCCTGGCTCAAAGATGTCAAAGCCAGTCTGTCTGTGTTACTTGTAACCCTGTCTCAAAAGAGAGTTCAACTAAGAGCTGGGCTGTAAACTTAAAAAGGCTCATCTCAGGCTGCACAGACACAGCTCAATCAGGAAAGTGGACTTGACAAGGTGTGGAAATAGGATAGATATGATAGAGGAAGGAACCTGAGACACAGGGAGAATGGGTAAGGTCTGAAGACCATCCCCAGAGAAGTGTCCAGAGGGACTTTACAAGGGCCTGCTGTCATTTGGTCCTAGAGCACCTGCCTAGAATCTGCCACTAAGATGCTTGGGGTGACTCTGCAGCTAAGCACCTGCTTATCTTGGACCACTGCCCAGCATTACTGTGCACATTCTTATAGCCATGAGAACAGATGTAACAAGATAAACTTTCCCAAAGTCATGCAGAGTGAATGCTGCATCCAGGCTCATGCTCTGCTGCCTGACTCCAGATTCTAGACACCATTTATGCATAGCCACTGAGCTCTGGAAGTTCAGCCAGTCCTGAGTTGGGATTGTAGCTCAGTGGTAGAGCTCCTGCCTAGAATTCCCCAGTGAGGATCTGGGGGTGTGGCTCAGTAGTAGAGCCCCTACCTAGAATCCCCAGTGAGGGGCTGAGGGCCGTGGTTCAGTCGTAGAGTTCCTGCCTAGAATCCCCCAGTGAGGAGCTGGGGGTGTGGCTCAGTGGTCTCCCTGTCTGTCTTGTATGAGGCCCTTGATTCAATCCCAGCTACTTCAAAGGAGAAACAGAGACAGAAGATACAAAGGAAAAGTACAGTGGTGGGAGCATAGCTCATCGGCAGAACATTCTGCATGAGTTTGACGTTGGCTGCAATCCCCAAGTTTGGTTTTGTTAACTAAATTAAACCAAAGAAATGTAAGACCCTTCCATCGCATTTTTCCATCAGGTTCGGGTGCTGGAGCTGGAAAATGACCTGCAGAAGGAGCGTCAGAAACTAGGAGAGCTACGGAAGAAACACTATGAGCTGGCTGGCGTTGCTGAGGGCTGGGAGGAAGGTGAGCCCCCCTTGGGCACTTTTGGTGCTTCCTTTGCTAACAGAACAGGACCCTCTGGCCTGTCCCTTCCTCTCCTCTTCTTATTCCTAAATCACCTTTAAGCCTATAGCTTGGGCTGTTGCCCTTCAGATCCTCAGCCATTCGCCTGGGTGGCACACACCTCTGAACCTAGCACGTGGGAGGCCGCGGCAGGAAGATTAGGAATTGGAGGCTACCCCAGATTACATAGCCAAAAACAAACAAGAAAATTGAATTTTATAAGACCCTCCACATTGATAAGTAAGATGCTTTCCCCTGGATGTGGGCACAGTTGTGAGTTGCTGTGTAGGTTCTGGGACTCAACTTGTGTCCTCTGGATGGGCAGCCAGTGCCCTTAACACTAAACTACCACCACCTGCAACATGCACACACACGTCTGTAAGTATATGCTTGCACACACACAAATGTACACACACACACACATACCCACCTACAAACAAGGCCATACTGTCCAAAAAGTGAACAGGCTTACCTGGAGAAATGGGGTGTAAGAATATTCAGACCAGCCCTGGAGCTGGGTCTGGTGGCACATGCCTCTCCTCCCAATTGTTCTGGAGTCTGGGACAGAAACTTTGAAAGTTTGATGTAAACTTCATTCCACAAAAATGAATTCGGGGCCGACCTAACAACTTAAACTCTTTCAAAACTGGAAAGTAAAAAGGGGCTTAGCAATATTGCTGGGCTGTGCAATGCTGGCCTAGAATTCTCTACTTGGGAGCTGGGACTCAGCTTAGCAGAAGAGCACTTGGCTAGAATATTCTAGTGAATTCTGATTACCTGTCTGATCCCTGACCCTAAGATGGAAGGAGAATACTGACTCCTGAGAGTTGTGCTGTCCCAGCCCAGGCCCTGCTATTGCCTGCTGCCGTGTGTGGCTTCCTGCCTGGCCAAAGTGGTTATGTTCATCCCAGGGAAGACTGTTGTTGGTTATAGCATTCAGGAAACCCTGGCAGCTAAGCATCGTCGCGGTCCTTACATTATTCTTGAACACAATTAAGGACATTTATGGCAGTCATGAGCTGGAGATGATCACATGCCGACAGTCTGTTGGCACATATGCACAAGGTTCTGTGTCATATGTTTGGTTTTTGTTTCTAGGGACAGAAGCCTCACCTTCTACTGTTCAAGAAGCAATACCGGACAAAGAGTAGAGCCAAGCCAACACCCCACACGTCAGAATGTAAATCCTTGTTACCCTTCTGTGATGCTCGCTCCCCACCGTGGCACATCAGGTCCTTGTAGGCCTCTCCAGTGACAAAAGCTAAAGGCCATCGGGTCTCCCCATGACACCACCTCCATTTGCATGCATGATGGGTTCTTCCCCTATGTCCCTGGCACACAGGCAGACCAGGGTCAGCCATGAGCAAGCTCAGGTCCACAGAAAAACAGCAACATGGCCACTTCCTCACTGGCCACTTCCGGCTTAGAGGGGCTTCTTGTCACTGGGAGCTTGGAGAGGGGACAGCTTACGTCTTTTCTTTTCCCCCCTCCTCAGTCCTTTGCATTTTGTCCTTTGCACAAACTTGTGAGCATCCGAACTCCGCTGGATTCCAACCCAGACTGATGTTTGACTCCACTGTTGGAAAGAACACGAAGGGACAGCTGGCCTCCACACTACACTATTGGCAGTTCAATGGGTCCCCTAACTGCTTCTTAGTAGGTGGCCGTTTGGGTCTTTTGGTTTCCCGTTTTTTAAAGTTTCACACAGTCAACTTTCCCAAAAAGGATTCCTATCCCCAGTCCAACCCTGAGCTCTGAGCCCTCTGAGAGGAAGCCCCCCCCCTCCCCCAGCACCACACACCCGGGTGAGGCTCAGGCTACGCTTTGGTGCTCCAGCTCAGCAGTTCTGTCAGCCAAGGCTACTCCCCAGGGTGACAGCTCTCCTTGGAAGGCTGAGGCTGAGCTAGTGCCTTTACCTTTCTGACCTGGATGCCAGCCCAAGGCCTCCGTCCACCATCCACCACCACAAGCCAGGGAGCACCAGAGTTGAAGACAAAGCAAATGGTGCCCAAGGGCCCAGCTGTTCAGGGGACGTTTTCTTAGGAGCTCCTGTCACCGGGCTCACCCCACCACCTGCTGGAATGGAGCTGGTGTGGACAGCAACACTACATCCCCAGAGTGAACTTCCTGTGCCATGTCACTTGGGTCACCTCCTGTCAAACCTAGGCGAGGCCCCAAGAGGGACAAATATAAAGGAACCGGAAGTGGTTCCTCCTCCGTCTGCCTGCTTCTGCATCCTACTGAACCAGAAAAAGATGGTTCCGTGTGCTACTTACCCAACAGACCCACAGGATCAGGAAACGAGCTTGGCTCGGTGTAAGACTCTTTATATTTATTACTAACAATCTTTATGCAGCACATGCCCCAGAGATGCTTGGAGCAATCAGGACCAAGGGTAACTAACCAGGCGTGCCCTCCGCCATCAATCTCCACAGATCACAGAGCTAGCGCGCCATCCCTGGGCAATTCCAGGCTTGGATTCCAAAGCAGGCAGGTTCCTTAAAGCACTGAGGAACAGGGCAAAGGAGAAAGGGGACCACTGGCTCTAACACAGTCCCTATCACCACCCACCCACTCTGGCTTCCATGCAGACAGGATAGGGACAGGGGGCACCGTGCCTAGCCACAAGCAAGGACAGTACTTTGCAACTCTCAAATGGACCCCTGATCTAAGTGACCTTGTGACCTGTAGGGTGGGCCAGGGGGGGTGGCTTCTTCTTTATCTGTAGTAACACATAGGTGGCAGCCAACAAGCACTTCTGTGAGCCCGTCCCCATGGGGCACAGCTCAGCTTCGCTGGGCGATGGGTTGTGAGACTAATGCTTGATCACTGTGAATCAACCTCCTCCTTCCTGCTCCACTCACCCACACTCTGTCCCCGGCGGGCACTCCAAAACCTCCCAGAGACCTAGATGATGGCTGTGACATGCGACCTCCACACTGGGCTAAAGGAGTTTTCTGCAGTAGAAACAGGCCCTTTCTGGTACCAGAACAATGTTTCTTGGGTCCAAGGACCAGAACACTCGATGGATGAGTGGCATTGTTGGCTCGTTTGTGCCAATGCAGCCAGTCTGTGTGTTCACTGCCCATCAGCTTTTCCAACGGTGGCCATAGAGTCCTTCTAGAGTCACTCTCATGTGTCCCATTGAGATGACATCAAACACACAGCAATAGATGGGGGTTTTCTGAATAAATGATGAACCCATATGAAAAGCCACTGTCATTTTAAAATCCCCAATAAACTCTGCCTGGGGAGTGAAACAGTAAAGAGCTCCAGAACGAGCTAAGTTAGCAGCACAGAAGGGTCCTACCTGCTTCATGTCACATCAGGACTTTGTAATAGCTGCCTTTCTCCAGCCAGGCTGCTAGCACACGCCTGTAACCTTGGCACTCAGCCGACAGAGGCAGGAAGATCTTGGATTTACATACCTTGTCTCAAAAAAAACAAAAAAAGACAGGTTATATATGTTTGTGTATAGAGATTTATATAACTGGTTTTGGAGACAGGGTCTTACTACATAGTCTTGGCTGGCCTCCAACTAGCTACGTCCACCTTATTGTCCTGAGGTTACAGGTTCCCCTTCCTCCTAAATGCTGGGATCAAAGGTGTGAGCCATCTCGCCCAGCTGAGACCATAATTATTTTGTCTCTGCTGCTGCCTAAACGTGAGTCTTTAACCTGGTGGCTGGTCAAACCAAACTGGAAATTCTTTTTATTCTCTCTCTCATAAAAGCAGTTTTTATTTGAGGCAAGGAGAAGTCTGACCCCTAGGATTACAGTTCTAAGCACTCAAATTTAAGTGTTAGTGGTACAACTTGGGCTCTAAAGCTTGCTTTTCTTTGGTTGGAAAGGGTACTCGTGTTAAAGTCCTAGAGGTGGGTAAGAAAAAAAGGCCAAGGAAGGCTGGAAGAAACACCTCAGCTATTGGTACTTCCCTCCAGATTCTGCTGCAAACTAACTAACTAACTTTCCCCATCTGGTTTGCAAGGTGCCACCCAGTGCAGAGGGACACAGGACACTTGCAAGGGCAGATGAGGCAGGAAGAAGAGGTGCAAGTCTCTTGAGGAGCAGCTCAAAAGGAACGTCACAGCCTTCCTCCCCACACTCCCAGACTAAAGTCTGCTGCCTTGGGTATAGCCAGATCCTCAAGTCAGGGAACTGAGGTAGCTCAGCAGTCAAGAGTACTCCCCTCTCTTCCAGAGGGCCCCAAATCAGTTCCCAGCACCCACATGTGACCACAACCACCTTTAACTCCAGCCCCAAGGGATCCAATGGCGTCTGCTGCATGCTCTCATACAGAAGTGCCCACATGCTTTTAAGTGAAAATAGCTCCTAAAAAAATAACTTTAAAGTCAGAAAGATGACAAAATAATGACTTAGGATGGGGTGAGGGAGAAGCTCAAATCCAGCTGTGTCTCATATTTAGATACTGCAGTTTCCCGGTGCCTCCAGGCTAAGCATAAGTGCATAGAAGATCTACTTCTGTGGGGTTAGGTCATACCTCAAAATTTTAAATAATTATGGAATTTAAATAATTATGCCAGGTTTATCAATGCAGAACTATAATCCCCGCATTTGGGAATCCGAGGCAGGAGGACTATGAGTTCAGGTCTAGCCTGGGCTATATACTAAGGACCTTATCTCAAAAACAAAGATCAGGCTCTAATTTAACTGGCTTATTTCTGTACTGCCCCCAGCACTATCCCCAGATTCCTGTTTTGCCCTGGGAGAATCAAACACATGCAGGGCATCCTGTCTCAGAACTGGTGTGGTGAGTCAGACACCAGGGTTTATACCAGGTAACCCAGGGTCACAAGTGCTTGTCATTCTGGTCACATTAGGGTGCTATGGCCTCTCATCTTAGGAGGTGTTGGTCCTCATCCTGTGTCTGGGAGAGTTTTTACTTCTTGGTCAGTGACTTGGTTGTAGCAGGGTCCCTGGCACTATTTGACCCTGAATTTTAAAGCTGGCCAATGTGCTACTCCGGTTGCCTTTCCATATCTCTGGAGACCTTGTAGAAAAGGAAGTCTGTTGGCCCAACGTTGACTCGACAATAAGAGTAGCCCTGCCCTCTGCTGTCTAGGATCATCTGTAGTAGCCTTCCAACCAGAGTGGGCTTTGCTTTCTCTCTCCCATCTTTGATCATCTTCCAAGTTGGCATCCAACAAGGATGAGCTCTGCTCCATCAGTCTTCATCTTGGATCCCCCACGTTGGTCTTCCAAAGAGAGGGGCTTTGCCCTCTTTCCACCTTTCAGGTTCTCAGAGACACCACTGTAACATTGGGAACTACCATGACAGCACTTGCCAGCCATCCACAGTGACGCAGAAGAGCTATTTGGCTCCCAGGTCCAGCCCAAACCCAGGACCAGCAAAGCAGTAATGGAGTGCTTCCCCTCCCAGGAGCCGGAGCCAGAGCCAGGAATGGTCGGTTAGACGTGACTGGATCCAGTTGTGAGGATAGAACCTTCCAGACATGTGTTTCAGGTGACCCTCAACTACCTCAGGTTTGAAGTTAAACTTGATTACCACCCTAGGGTCAAACCGAGGAATCTGGTTAAATCTTGGTGATAACCTAAATGTTTCAAGCTTATAACAAACTCTCAAACCGTGCAGGGATGGGGCTCATTTTTGTTTGTTTATGCCCACCCCCTTCTGTTTCTAATCTTTTCCACCGTTTTCCATTATAGTAGTCCCTATAAGTGAATTTCACTTCTCACAAGGTGCCTACCTTACAGAGCAGGTAGCCACTGGCTCTTGTTTCCTCCCCACAGGACTTTTATTATGGAATGAAGACCTTTCTTTGTATAATGCATTGCATCTGTGGTTTCAATTTTTTCCAATAAATATGTCAGCCTGGCTGTGGAGAACACTGGTGATAAAGGGCTGATCAGAGTGCCCTTGAGGATTGGGCTCCGGTTTCCTGTTTCCATTTTGATATACATGGGGTCGGAATGATATTTCACAATCCTTCACTCCAGTACTGGGGTATCTGACAACCTCTTCTGACCTCAGGCTCCTGCATATATGTGGTATGCTCAGGTACACACATATACCCATAGGATATATACATTTATAGGGTTTCTCTGTGTGGCCCTGGATGTTCTGAAACTGACCCTGTAAACCAACTTGGCCTTGAACTCAAAGATTCTCCTGCTTCTGCCTTCTACTTTCTTTTTAGCAAATATTAAAAAAAAAAAAAAAATACAGCCGGGCGTGGTGGCGCACGCCTTTAATCCCAGCACTCGGGAGGCAGAGGCAGGCGGATTTCTGAGTTCGAGGCCAGCCTGGTCTACCAAGTGAGTTCCAGGACAGCCAGGGCTATACAGAGAAACCCTGTCTCGAAAAACCAAAAAAAAAATAAAATAAAATAAAAAAAAATAAATAAATACAAAGAGGGGCTGGAGAGAAGGTTGGCACTTAAAACTTGCTGCTCTTCCTGGGGACCTGGATCAGTTCCCAGCACCCACAGCAGGCAGCTCCCACCTGCCAGTTCCAGGGTCACTGAAACTAGCTTCTGTAGCTGCCTGCACACACTGGCGTATATTCAGACAAGTATGTGCACACATTTTAAAAAAACTAATTTTTAATTGATTAATGAAAGAAACATTGGTTTGTAAGCTGAAGGTGCAGCTCAATGGTAGAGTGCTTGCCTACCAAGAAGTGCTGTGGGTTCTGTTTGCAGCATTGCAAACAATAGGGGTGTCGAGAAAGGAGGGTCATAGTAATGCACACCTGTAACCCCGGCACTAGGAACTTTAGGCAGGAGGATTATACATCTGAGAGTAGTCTGGGCTGCACAGTGGTTCTCTGCTTTAGTATCCTAGAAAACGGGGTGTAGCACGGTTGGAACAGTGATCGCCTAGCGTGGGGCCAGGGGGTTAGTGAAGAATGGCAAAAGTCCATGTTGGCTGAGAGGGATCAAAGTGCAGGAAAGTGCACACGCTATCTGAAGGGGACATTCATTGCCTTGCATTGCCTTGCATCATCAGAGGTCACACAATCCCCAAATGGCTGGCTGCACACTGAAGAGCCAGGGAACTCACTCAGAAGCCGGAAGCCTCGTCACAAGAGGGATGGACGATCCAGCCACAGCCAGTCTAAAGAAGCTAAAGTCTGATGTACAAGGCAGCGAGAGACGCACTTTCTGGGGAAGATGGAGGGGCACACAGTGGCTGGCTGGCTGGCTGGCTTCTTCATCCTGTTTTATTTGGTTCCGTTGCCCAGTCTTCCTAACCGAAGGCTTAGGAAAGGCGATGGGAAAAAAGGACAGGAAGGAGAAAGGGGGTTGGGAGTGGGATAAGAGACGGGAAAGTTAGGGGAAGGGAAGGGAGAAAGAAGGAAAAGAAAAAATAAATGAGAAAGAGGGAAATAAAAAATAATAATAAACTCTACTCACAGGACTCAAGCCACGTGCATCTCCTTTTCATGCGCATCTCCTTTTCATGCCTTCAGCCAAAAGCTGGCAGTTGATTGGAAGCGGAGAGCTGGTTGCCTTGTTACCTGGCAACTCACTGCCTTTGACGTTTCTCTCTCAGGAGCAGCTCTGTAGTGATGTGAGAGGCACGTAGTGCGTGTTGGGACCATGAGGTCTCTGCCTTCTTCAGCCTCCGCGCGGCTTAGAGCTACAGGCTGCTCTAGCGAGAGGCGCCGGGCACAAGTCCTAGGCTGAAGGCCAGCATTCGTGGCTGGACCACTGTCCTTGAAGACCCGCCTGGACTTGGTATGGTATGGTAAGTCCCAGCTGCAGCCCTCGGGCCATCTAAGGATTCCCAGCGTGTCAACTTCAGCTGTGGGCGGGTCACCAACAGTCCTCATAGATTGCAAGGGTTGTGTGACTGGTAAGGAACACAGTAAGAAGGAAGATTTAAGGCCCAGATAGGATAGTGGTGCCCACATATAACCCTAGCACTTGGGAGATGGAGACAGTGGCCAGTTTGGTATACCTGAGACCTTGTCAGGGAGGGGGAGAATTTGATCTGGAAGTAGTGGGACATTCTTATGACCCCAGCACTTGAAAGTGGACACAGTATCAGAAATTCAAGTGCAGCTTCAACTACACAGGCAGTTTGAGACAACATGAGAGAGACCCTGTCTCAAAAAAAAAAAAAAAAAAAAAATGGGGCTGGAGAGATGGCTTAACTACTTGCCATTGCAGATGGCCTAAATTTGGTTCCCAACACTCATGTGAGGAGGATCACGACCTCCCATAACTCCACATGCAGGGAACGGGACCCCACTTTTGGATGTCTTCAGGCACACACACAGACACACACACAAACACACACACACACACACAAAAAAAAATTAGAGCAATAAATAAATAAAATAAATAAATAAAAGGCTTGGTGGTATTGGCCTATAATCACAGCACTGGGGAGGCAGAGGCAGAAGGTTCTGACGTTCAAGGCCAACCTGGGCTAAATATGGTAATGCTATCTGGAAAAACAAGTTTGAAAATCCCTAGAGGAACTGTGGTGGTGAACACCTTCAGTCTTAACCCTCAGAGGCAGAAGCAGTTCTCTGAGAGTTCGAAGCCAGCCTGTTTTACATAGTTCCAGTAGAGTCTGTGTAGAGAGACCCTGTCTCAGTCCCCCACTAAGGGCCCCCAATATAAGATATGATCTGACCCAAAGTGTCTTAGCTCATAATTTCCTTTGCCCATTTTGTCTTTACTTCAAAACATGGACATTTGGGCCTGGAGAGATGGTTCATCCACTAAGAGCAGTTGCTGCTCCTGCAGAGAATCCTGGTTCAGTTCCCAGAACCCACACGGCAGCTCATGAGCATCTGTAACTTCAGTTCCACCAGCTTTGACACCCTCTTCTCCAGTCAGGGTTACTGTGACACATATGATATCTATACATGCTTTCAGGAAAAGCACACACACACACACACACACATTATAAATAAATAAATAAAAGTTGTGTGTGTGTGGGGGGTTATTTTAAGATGATACTCATGCTGAGCTTGGTGGCTGGCACCTTTAATGCTAGTACTCAGGAGGCAGAGGCAAGTGGATCTCTGTGAGTTCCAAGACCAGCCTGGCCTACAGAACGAGTTCCAGGACTGCCAGGGATACACAGAGAAACCCTGTCTCGACAAAAAGACACTCATGTTGGACATGGTGGCACACACCCTTATTCTCAGCACTCAGAAGGCGCAGGCAGGTAGATCCTTGTTTGTGAGTTCTTGATTAACCTTGCCTACATAGCAAGTTTTAGGCCAGCTTGGCCTATCATAGTAAAAACTTACCTCAAAAAATAATTCAAGGTGGCGTGGTGGTGCACACCTTTAATCCCAGCACTTGGGAGGCAGAAGCAGGCAGATTTCTGAGTTCAAGACCAGCCTGGTCTACAAAGTGAGTTCCAGGATAGCCAGGGCTATACAGAGAATCCCTGTCTCAAAAAACCAAAAATACTACTACTAATAATAATTCAAAGTAATGCACTAAGAGTTGAAGAGTGGGCTGAGCCATTAAGAGCATGTGGTTGGGGCTGG